>OU427000.1:287500-490000 GCA_911387935.1 Dolichovespula saxonica
GATCGCTCGCGAATACGGTATCGTACTAGACTATGTTAGTTACATTTACGTTTCTGCATATATGTATGTATATACGTATTTATGTATATATGTATGTATGTACGTATGTACGTGTAAACGCGTCTACGTATGCATACACACACGCTCTCGTGACTTCACTTCTCGAATTTGCTTTGGGAAAAAAACTGGTCGCTTCTTTCGTTACGTACGTAACGGAATGCATTTCGCGATGTTAAAATTATTATTTGTCGAAGTTTCATAAAAATTGTCTTAATTAAAAACTTTCATTTCAACCTCTATTCGCTTTTTTTCGAATCGCAAAATCGTATTAACGTTGAATTTGTGAAATATTACACGATAATTCATCGATAAGGATTCGTCGTTTCTACAGAATTATGTTTCTGCAATGGCAAACATCGATTGTTTTATCGTAGACTTTTTCCAATATTCGTTAGCGCATCGGACTACGTTAACGATTTTAACGTAAAATCATACAACGCAATCGATTTACACGAACAATTTAATTGTATACGTAAATAATAATCGACAAACTAGAAACGTTCGATGAAAATTAAATTAATTATTAATTTAAATATATATAACAAGAAGTATTGAAGAAAATTTTTACCTTGAAAAAATGATCACGCATCAAGAATTTGATATATCTTTAATAAAAATTGTTAATATGTTTAATAAATCCCTTGATTCATCATCTATTATTTTCACTAATTTAAACTCATACGCACACACACACACACACACACACACACACTCATGTTTGTTCATTCCATCAATTTATTACTTACATTAAACTGCAACGCATATTGATTGTAAAATAATTAAATTACGTTCTCGATCCAGCGATATCGTAATAACGTTAAATTACAACGGCAAAATCGATTAACATAGTCGAATATTTTTCGAGAGAACACTAACCGATAAACTCGTATTAGAATAGGGTTTCCTAATAGGGAAACGAACGAGATTGGACGCGATGATCGACGATCGCCATGTGATTCCTAAATTCGTCTTCGGACGAACGGCGAACAGGTCGTAATTTCCGAGGACAACTGCGGTCGTGTGCTTGTTTGTGAACTTGTAAGAGAGAGAGAGAGAGAGAAATAGAGAAGGAGTCGGTAATTTTGTCCTATCGAGGGAATCATATGTCCACGAAAGGACATCGCGTAAGTAATATATGTATTTTGCATATTTCTGCTTGCGTCGCAAACATATCATTTTCTAAGGACAGTGTGAATTTTTTATCTTTCTTTTTATTTTTGTCTCTTCTTTTGCCTATTGACTACATGCATGTTTGCACGTTTATTTTTTTCGTTGCGTTCTTTTTCTTTTTTTCTACTTTTTTCTCTCTTTCTACGAGATTCAATTCTTTTTCTTTGGAAATAGAAAGATAAAGATCGATATATACACGTCATTTTTATGATAGACGAGTTAACGTTCTACAGTTTGATAATAATTAACGCCGTCAATAGGAAAATGAAAAATATTTAATCATTCAAAATTCTTCTACGTAATGTACTAATATTTTTTTTTAGATACGTTTGTCATAATCGTTTCCATTTTTATACCCACGTTATTATTGCCTATTACGAATCAGAAGCATAATGTGAAAACGCGAAAAGATCGATAAATAATTCGAGGGGATATTGGACGAGTAAAATCGTTATCAACATCAAGATCTTTACTTCCCCTCCCATTTATTGTTTCCGTCTTGGATACAAAAGAGCTTTTTTTCTCAATTTATCAGACCCGCAAATCGAGCAGGTAATTTTCAAGCTAACGTCACGGTTTGCAAATGATAATTTCGATTGATGTTTAGGAATACAAACATACATATATGCATATACTAATCTCTCACACAACACTCCGTGAATGTACTCCGTGAATAGACAACTTGACGAGCATGTGTATCGTAGCTTAGATCGACTCTTCGACTTCGTGCAACGTGTTCATTCGAGTTATGATAATATACCACCAACTATGACTCATTTTTATAAATCCCTGTTGACCCGAAAGAAAAGATCCAGTCATTAACGTTTCAACTGAACTGATCTGATCACTATCACCCCTTTTTAATCTTTCTACTTTGCTCTCTCTCTCTCTCTCTCTCTCTCTCGTTTTCTTCGTTTCCTTTTTTATTGTTCCAAGCGATACGATACAACGTAATTCTGCTGACGATTAAATCGAAGTACTCTGAGATTTGATTCTCTCTTTCTTCCTTTCTCTCTTCTTCTATATCCTCTTCCTCTTCTCTTTTTTCTCTCACTTACTCAAGAAACGAGCTCTTGGTGGAATCTCGGCGAGCATCACGGGCAGGCATCGCGAAGGTACCTATTATTTAAAAACGTAATAATGATACCATCGGAACTTTTGCTGCAAGTAGATAGGCATCTTGACTATAACGAGGTAAATAGAATGGCTAGTATATCGATCGATTTAAAGTCAAGCGATTTGTGTGTGTGTTTGTAGATGTGTAGTATTTTTGACCAATTTAATTGTCCATTAAATTCCTCAGATATACCTACGTACGTAGAAGAGAATAATTTAAATGAAAAGGTAAGAAATAGATAAAACGAGAGAATTCAAAAAGAGGAAGGAATATATGTGTATGTGTGTGTGTGTATATATATATATATATATATATATATATATATATATATATATATATATATATATAAGAAAACATATTAATGATATTGTTGAAGATGGAAGGTCAATTTTTCTCTACTGATAGACAGGCGCAATGCGGAGAAATACAACGTTGTATTCGAACGCTGTTGTTCGCTGACTCGCCAGTCCTTTTGTTACATGCTGTTACGCTATTTAGTAGTTGCTATCGCTTGTTTCGCTGGTACATTACTCGCTGGAAGTTATCGCTGTTTTGCTACAGAATTTCAAGAGTGCTGCACACTCACTCTAACCATCTTTTATTACTCTGTCCCTCTCCCAATATCTCCGATCCTCTTTTCTTTCCACTAACTACGCACCTCGCAAAGACAAATCACGCTCTATCGACCACTTTGTCACATACGCACACGCACATAATTCTTGGTCATCTACCGATCAGTATTCCTCACGCATACGCACAATATAGAATTAGCAAACCCTGAAAACTCCCATCTCTCTGTCATTTTTTTACTGGCATATCTGACGCTACACACATATACATACGACTTGTTTGCGGGAACCTTCCATCCCATATATATATCGTAACACCATCGATTGGCTCACGAACAAAAAAAAATGAATAATTTATTTGCCCGTTTACTCCGATTTGTATACCCGCCCCGTTTTTGCCCCGACTTTACGGGGTTGGGTAATTTTCGCTCCTTATTAACACAGCCTGAACACTTCTGAAATACCGCTATGTTGTCCTGTGTTTAATTGATTTAAAATCATGGACTTTCGTCCTCCGGTTGGAATTATTGACCCAATGTCGCCCAAATAATAATAGAACCTTAATTATGTAACAAAAATTATTCAACGCTTTAATTGAAAGAAATAAAAGAAAAGAAAAAAACCACAAAAGAGTAGAAAATAAAACACAAAAAATACAAAAAGGAGGAAAGATAATGGAAAGAACTTATAACGTTGGGAAAAGTTTTATCTTGTTCAATGATAGAAAATAGAAGGTCGGAGAGATAGAGGAGACTGAGGAGAGAGGTGAGAGAGAAAGCCTTTTTGGAGGAAGAAAGGAAGGGTGAAATTGAGGCAAGATAATTATTCCGCGAGTTTCTTTATTTTGTTTTACACCAAACTTACGAAATGAATATCTAACGATATTGGATTAATTTATTAACTAATTTTTTGTAAACAATAAGTTTGTACATATTCTTGGAAATCTTTAGTATAGGCATGGTGCAAAAAAAATTATTTGATTGATTAATTTACAAAATTAACAAGAAAAAACGAAAAATCGATAGAAATATAAAAGTATTAAGTATTCGTACAGTTTTTATTTCGAATTATTTAGCAGAGAACTTATAACGTAAACACATCACATTATTCCTTCCTAGTTACGATTGAACCCCTCGGTATGTTTCGGAATGTTATTAGCATCAGTAGAGTTGTAACTTTGTACCATTCACAATTATCGTTGGAAAATGGGACGCAGACGTGCGGAAACTACGATAAAAGAAAGCAAAATTATTATTAATTTGCACAATAAGTGTAAAAGTTTATCAGAAATATTGAGGTTTGTAACCAGACCTCGCTCTACTATACAAAGTATAATTGATAGATTACAAGGATTTGGTTTTTTTATCTAGGCATTTCAGTAATGCCGGACATTTGGAGTAATTAGCGGTGTGATCGCCCCCACAGTTGGCACATTTAGCTGGGACATTAGAAGATTTTTTACATAATCTAGATATGTGAGTCTGCGCATTTAACGTACTTGAATTTTTTGGTGCAGTTAACATAAGTGTGTCCATAGGCTTGACAGCGGAAGCATTGAATGTAAGGTCTGGAATTATTGTATTTTTCCTAGTATACTCTGGTTTGAAAGAGTGAGGGAATTTTTTTGAGATGCTGGAGAGTAATATCTGATTTGAATGTCAGTTTATACAGAGGATAAAGTGAGTTAGGATTTTTTTGGATCTCGTTGCAGGAAAGGGCACTTAGGTTGTGGTCCAGGAGCTCCTGAATCAGATCATCATTATTGATTTTGGGAAGACCGCCAAGCACTACTGCCAGGATCTTATCTTGTTCTGTTGAATATATGTGGAACTGTATCTTAGTTTTAACACAGTACTCCTTGAATTTAAGGTAGTGTTCTAAGTTTTCGAATTTAATTTTGACTTTTTCACTCAGATAATTTATAAGGAATTTTCCATCGTATTGTTTTTTGAGTGTTTTGGTTACTTTTGGAAATTCTTCTATGCGAGCATGAAGGTAAATGGGTGGTAGGGTTTTCTTAGGTTTGGATGTGGTGGTGTCCTTGCAGTACTGTTCGATGGGATTGTGATTTTTTGAATTGTCGGAGATTTGATCTAAATGGATATCCCTACCATTATCATTACAAGAGAGAATATCGAAAAGATTGTCGGTTGGAAATACCTTGAACTGATTGAAATCCATTTCCTTGAGAGTATTAGAAGCAATGAAGCTTCCAGATTTGTGGTTGATGGTTCCTTCTTTCTAGGTGCCTTTCCTTACCAGTGAGGGGTAAGGCTTGGCTGTCCTCCAAGATTCCGCCTTAGTTACGTGAGAGAGGATCGGGCGTGAGGCCTCCAGCCCGTTGTTTATACTGGCTGCCGCCGATACTTTCTTGTGTATGGTCTTAACTTCTATCTTGATTCACTTGAGAGACATTATACTATCACAGTGTGAACCGAGAGTGAACCGAGAGGCTTCTTATTATCATCTTAGATAAAGTCGCTGCTGCTGCTGATGTACGTCTTGCTTCTTCGCTGTCTCAGGATCGAATACTAGTTATATATAATTGTTGAATCCAAATCCAATGGCGAATTCACCCGAACGCTGTGACAAAATTACCATACCTCTTTTCTCTCTCTATCTCTCTCTCTCTCTCTCTCTCTCTCTCTCTCTCTCTCTCTCTCTCTCTCTCTCTCTCTCACTCACTCTCTCTCTCTCCTGCCGTTCACCTGCGCCCACCCCCCTACACTAACTCCATTATCCTCGAATTTACCGAAGAAAAAACCTCAAATTAGAAATCTTTACAACGTATTTCGAAAGTATCAAAGAATAGATGCCGATTTTCCACTGTCTAATGAAAAATTATTTCGAACCCTTCTTTCTCTTTTTTTCTTTTTTCCTTTTTCGGCGAAATAGAGACGTGTTAGAAAAAGTATTTTCATATAATAATTTACAGATACATACGTATATTTAAATGAAATAAGATATATATATGTCGGTATAAAGTAGTAATCGTCCATTCTATGGATAGGTTTTAATTGGATTGTCCGTCCTAACCCAAAGAATGTTTAGTATATGGGTCTTCTCTTTTGTGGATGATTTGTTCGAAAGAATATTCATTGTATACGAAGAAAAAATTAGTTTCTCTACTAATCCGTCTGTTCGGAATGTCTAATCGGTTTTACGGCGAACGGCGAATAACGAAAATATAGATTAACCAATACCAATGTCGTATCAAATTCCAATTGAATGCAACGATGTCAATGTGCATACATACATAGTACTTACATATATATATATATATATATATATATATATATTTATATGCAACTCCTTTTATAAGTATACGGTCTCGATATTTGAAGTTTATGATAAAATTTATATGATTTGTCTAAGGTTTTGAATAAGCACATATTATTTGTCGCGCCTTACCGTCGTTTACTGCACGCTCGATTGCTCTTTATCGCAATAATTATCAATAAAAATTCATATCAGTAAATAACATTATGGATATATGTACATTTAGCGTACCTCTAATTTACATCATCACCGATTTACCACGTGAAACTCGATGAAAAGACCTCGGTTATTGCGATCAACTCTCTCTCACCATGGTTACTATGCGATCTGTTTTAAATAATATCTCGCAGGAAACTTACATCAAATATTATATAACTGTCTTGTTGAAATTTCAATTTTTTTTTTAACTTTTCGAATAGAATAATCGATCGTATTAAAGATATCGCATAGAATATATTGTCGAAAAACATTGATTATAGATAGATAGATATCTTTTTATCGATCTTCTTAAATATTTCATATTCAATTTTATCATAATAATAATAATTAATAATGAACAAAAATGAATTAAAACTGTTTTATGTCCAATTTCGTGACCGATCTGACGTAATTATGAAGAGAAAAGCGAAAAAAGGGGAGAGGAAAAAGACAAAACAATGTGTGTAATAAAAGGAAGCGGCAAAAAAAGGAAAGGAAAGGAAAAGAATGGGAAGGAAAGGTTTCTTGTTCGAGAATATCAACGTAGAAAGATCTCTTTATCTCTTTTACTCCGTTGATAAGCGATGTAGACGTAGGAGACAGGAGGCATATATCTACGAGAGAAGAAGGTCGCGTTCTCTCTGTTATTTCTTAATCCACCGTACATTACTACCTGTACATTAAACAACGTGTTTTGAAACAGTCGGCGAGAGAGAGAGAGAGAGAGAGAGAGAGAGAGAGACAGACAGAGAGAGATAGAGAGAAAGAGAAAGACTGAAAGGCATTATAATAGTTGGCATCGGTGATGTTGATTGGTGCGAAAGATCGCTACTTTGATGAAACTAAAATACAAACGCGAATTAACGAGTTTCTTGCGGAATGATCGTCAATTTAATAAGAGAAACTTCACGATGATAATGATTTTATTATCTTTCATTTTTTCTCTCTCTCTTTCTTTATCTTTTTTCTTTCCTTCTCTCTCTCTCTCTCGTTCTCTCTCTCTCTCTCTCTCTCTCTCTCTCTCTCTCTCTCTCTCTCTCTCTATCTATCTATCTCTCTCTTCCTTCCTCTTTTTCTCTTTCTTTTTCTCCAACTATTTATCCATGAACGTACATAAGTATCGAACGTAAATTCCAAGCCATATATATATATATATATATATATATATATATATATATATATATATATATACACATACTTACGTGCCAGCACGATGTCGGAATTGCGTTCAAGGCTTTTCATTGTACGCGACGCGTTCGCTATCCGTACGTGCATATATATGAAAAATTATTATTACTAATATACAATGGAAAAAGGTACTCGCATGCATGCGTTTTCTGCGTTCCAAATTATTCTTATTGAGGCCCTACTTTTCATCTCTTCAATTACGCAATTCCGCATAATTCGTACGATTTACAATGCTCGACGAAAGTAATAAGAGAAAAAGAGAAACACACATACACACGGAGAGAAAGAGCGAGCGAGAGAGAGAGAAAGACCGTCGAAAACCTTCTCCCACATCTTCCTTCCTGAGTCCTCTTTCTATGTTCGTTTTTATCCTCTTTTCTCTTATCTTTCTTTCTTCTTCTTTTCTTTTCTTTTTTTTTACGTTTAATTTTAAGTTGTTTCATTCGAGAAAATCTCTCCTAGTCTCCGGTATCGTAGAGAAGATAATGATGAATAATTCCTCAGTAAAATCATTGTAATTTTTCAAACGGTAAAATGTGTTCAGAGCAATGGTGGAGTAATTAAGAGGGGATTGTGTAGGGAGGGGTTATTGAGGACAAAGCAACTAAATCCCTTGGAGTACTTTAGAGTAAATCGAATTACCCGCGAAAGTCATAAACTCTCATCAGCAAGTTTCTCGATGTTGAAGAAGAAAAAGCAGGACGGAACGTAACATTCTCTATCTCCCTTTCTATCTCTCAATCTCTCTCTCTCTTTCTCTCTTTCTCTCTACTCTCTCTCTCTCTCTCTCTCTCTCTCTCTCTCTCTCTCTCTCTCTCTCTCTCTCTCTTTTGATTGTGTTATCTCATTCTCAAAGTTTGGCCCGTTGGGAAATTAACGTTGTTGGTTTCGGGTCGATGGCAATATCGGCAACCAGTTGGCGAGGAGATGCACATAAACTTTTCACAAGATGAAACTTATTGAAGTTCAGTAATAATAATGATAATAATAATGAAAATAATAGTAACAACAACAACAATAATAATTATTACAATTATAATAATAATAATTTGAAAGATTTTTATTTCATTGATGGTGTTACTATGTACGTTCGTTCGTTTATTTCCCTGCTCGATTTATTTTTTTTTTTACAAAATTATAAATATATATCGTAACGTTGAAATCAGGAATTAATTATTAAATAAATTAACAACGATTGAACGGCAATTATACATCGACATTATACATTTGTTTTCTATATGTTTAATATACTTATTATTCACTCAATGCGATTTCATCGTTATCTCTCGTACGTCCTCTTTTAATTGAAAAAATATCCTTGGAACGTAACGGTTCTTCCTCTCAATCTCGAGATCTAAAAGTGTTATGGCGTTATAAGGGGGGATTTAAGTTAAAAAATACAATTGTACAATACGAAATATCATCATTTTTCTTTCTCCTCCTCTCCTTCCCTCCCCTTCCTCATCCTATGACATCGGAGTATTACAATTTTTTTTTGTAGAAAAAATTGCCTTGTCGAATGATACGCAAAGTTAAGAAGAAAAAGAAATTAAGAAAAAAATAGAAAGCCGGTTAGGAAGCGCGTGCGCCGTCATTCTGAAAAAAAAAAACAAAGAAAAACCTTTAAATCTGAACGGTCAGAGGATCGATTTTTAAAAGGCGTGCTGCGCTCTCTGTACCTTCCTTTTCTCCTTTGATTTTTTCTTTTAAATTCTCCATTGTTTACCCATCATCGGTGGGATGATAAATAAATAATGGGGAACGCACGGTGGGTTTGTAAGCTTCATTTGATGGTCGTTACTTTCGTAGAAAACTCTCGTGTTTTGCGTAAATTAAAAAAAAAAGAAAAGAAGGAAAGAACGAAAGAAAAAAGGTTGTTGGCGCGAGTAGGTGGGGAAAAAGAAGTTAACGAAAAGGCGGGCGCGCGTAGAACGTAATTGGAAAACTTAACTGTTAAAAGGAGATACCAACAAAGATGCCGAAGAAGGGAGAGACGGCCAACCGAGTAAGTCGAGCGTGTACGTATGTACGCCGACACGCGCCTGTTACTTACTGACCGCTCCTCTTCGCCAATCATGTTCATGGCACAAAGTCCTTCTCGTCGGTTACGATTCCTGGAACGGTTATTTCGTTTCACCTTTGAAATTATTTTAAAATTCCAATTTATTCGTTTGTAAGTTATTTATCTATTCGAAATCACTTAATATTAATTTCAATCGCTCTCATAAGTTACAGCGTAGGAATGTTACTTATAAATTTTATTTTATTTATTTATTTTATTAATTTTTCTTTCTGTTCCTTTCTTTTTTCGCGACATTATATTTTCGATTAACACAAAGTAAGATGGAAAAAAAGAAGGGATTTAAAAGGAATATAAAATTATTAAGCAATTGTGGTACAGTAAGCGTTGTCGAATAAAAACGATTCGAACAGAACGTGTATGTGTCTTCGGGCATCGTGCAGATAAAAATGGAACGGAGGAGTCTCACTTTCTCACTCTCTGTCTCTGTCTCTCTCTCTCTCTCTCTCTCTCTCTCTCTCTCTTTGTATCCAACTATCTCTCTCTCGCTCACCTTTTCCTTCTTTTCTTTAGTACTCGCTTTTTACAATAATATAGAGCTGTTAATTTGGTCCGTATATTTGTGCAGTGCTGTAAAAGTGTCCTCGCTGTTTTATTATCCTACGAAACAACGGAATATTATTCCAGGCGTGTAACTTTTCGTAAACAGAAAACGACTCTCATTCAGCGTATAATACTTTTTCTTCTGGTAGGACCGACCGTTTAAAGCGAATCGCACGTTATCTACGATCTTGTACCGAAAAGTGATTCGCATTTCGTTACGTTGTAACTACACGAGAACAATATATGTAACATGCCATGTGTACGATTTCGACTTACGTTTATAGTTTTACTATTGATCCTTTTATCCATCTATGTATATGTGTAGAAACATATATATATATATATATATATATATATATATATATATATATATATATATATATATATCTTTTCCTTTGGTCACTATTAATCATAAATAGACGTAACGCTATTGTAGAATATTTTTATTTCGATGAATCGATAATTCACGAGGAAATTGTTGTTAACAATGAAATAAAATTGTTGATTGTAGAACGATATTTAAATATGACAACAATGAATAATGTATACATTCCAATGTTTCCGTCGATCTTTCAGAATATTCGTACATTTCTTTTTTCTTTCTCTTTTTTTTCATTTATTTACTTATTTCATTCTTTCTTTCATTATTTTTCTTTCCCACTCCTCCTTTACCCCCGCCTGACCAAGTTATTCACAGATCAAAATGTAAAACGAATCAAATGTAGAACATTCAAATGTTATAACATTCGTATAAAATGGTACAACGAGGTTACATTCGAATGTGTATGATATTTTATCATTATAAGAATAAAATTAAAAAGAAAGACAGAGAAAAAAGAAGGAAGAAGAAAAAAAAGAGAAACCAAAAAAAAGAAAAAGGCGAAAAGGTTAAAATGAAGTTATTGGCGATCTATTCTTCGTTCGTTTTATTTTAGTGCGTTAGTTGATATTAAAACGCACACGCACGCATGTGCAGTCGTAGTCGTAGAGTTCTTAGTCCTTGATAGAAGGACTTTTTCGAATGACTGCTACTGTTTTGGGATATCGCGCATATCTTTGCATGCAGGAAATGATTGATGTAATGACGAACTTGAATCCTGTCGATAACTTGACCAATTTGTCTCACGGGCAGCTCTCTTCCCACGCGGCTACTTTGCCTTCTCCTCTTTGCTTCTATTCTATCTCTTTCTATGTCTCCCTTTCTCTCTCTCTCTCTATCTCTTTCTATATTTCCCTTTCTCTCTCTCTCTATCTCTTTCTTCATTATTTATTCACATTATCACCGTCGTACGTTAACTTTCTCACCCGACGATTTATCGTACATGCGAGAGAGAGAAAGATAACGTCAGATATATCACCCTCTCTCTCTCTCTCTCTCTCTTTCTCTCTCTCTGTACGTTTACTATTGCTCCGTCGTCTGGGTTGAAAGCGAGTTCGGTTCAATGCATCCTGAACTGGAATATCCAAACGAGTACCAAGGGAAAATTTATTTTGCTGTGTTTATATACGAGCATATCGTTCTAATTTCGACGAACTTGCTCGTTTGAGTAGCGTTAGGCATTCCCGAGGATGATTTTGAGACGACGATGAGTAGTCATGCTACTCATTTTGTCATTACTAATTTCGTGTACTTCGATTTATCTCTCTCTCTTTCTCTCTCTCTCTCTCTCTCTCTCTCTCTCTCTCTCTCTCTCTCTTTCTCTCTCTCTCTTTCTCTTTCTTTCTCTCTCTCCCTCTCTCTCTCTCTCTCTCGATCTTTCTATCTCTCTATATATCTATCTCTCTCTTTCATTCCCTCTTTCTCTTTCCTTTTTGGTACGTATCATGTACACGTGATCGTTTCGTTCTGAAACAGAAGTCGACCTGACTTCAATACGTAACTCGCACGGAATTCGCAATATTTAACATTGTTACATCGAAGTGGTGTCATAAATCGTTTCGATTAAATTAACTTCCCGTGTTTTCCTACACGTTGTTAACGCTATATTACGAGAGGGAAAGAGAAAGAGTGAGAAAGAAAGAGAGAAGGAGAGTGTCCGTGACTCGCTTCAATCGTGGAAGATTTTATTGAGATTTTATCGATCTTTATTCAAAGAGTAGATGTACAGTTAAATATGCGTACGAATTCTTTTTCTACGTTAATATAAATATATATAACTTTTAATATATATTTGTGTATATATATAAAACTTTAATGGATATATATATCTGTATTATATATATATATATATATATATATATATATATTTTTTTAACTTTAATTTATATTATTTAATAACTTTAATATATACACGATTAATGTGCGTGCAATTTATATATAAATTCAACGAAAGAAAATTTGTTAATTAATACTTGACCGATAATTATATCTTTTATTCGTTGAAATTTATTAGAATAGAAATAATCAACGAGAATAATAATCAACGTATACTTTTTAATACTTTCCACGGTAATTGTTTTTACAGTCGGTTAATCCGTATACTTTTTTATTTTTAATTTTTATATCGTTTTTTTTTTAATTATCTCTTCTTTCAACTAATTTCAATGTTTCATTGGTCAAGTATAATAACAAACAAATGATTCGGGAAGGTGAGTAATGATCGATATTGAAAAAAAGAAAAAGAAGAAAAGAAATTTGTTTTAAAAAGTAGTCACTATTAAAACAATTTGAATGTGTGGTGATAGAAGTACAATGGCACTATATATCACCGATAAATTTCGAACTGGTTTCTTTATATATATATATATATATATATATATATATATATATATATATATATATATATATATGCATATATACATATATACAAATTTACACAGAGCACACGCACGCACACAAGTGACGACTCGTGTGTCACATCGTGTCAGATCGGGTTCAGATCAATCGGAAGAGTTATAGGGAAGAATAAGAATTATAGTTTCATTCGCCCGTTCGTTCTCAACAAAGAAACGCGAAATTCCTTTTGAACAAGGAATATTTTCCCTTTGGTATATAATAATTGCTTCCCTTTTGCGTACTGTTTGCTTGACGCATACTCGCAAGGATGAAAGTAAAGTAAGTGGAGAAACTTACGGGGAAAGAATAGATCTTTCTTATCCTCCTCTTCCTCCTCCTCTTCCTCCTCTTTCTAATCCTCTTTCACCTCTTCCTCCTCCTCCTCTTTCTTATCCTCTTTCTCCTCCTCCTCCCCTTCTCCTCCCTCTCCTCATCTTTATCCTCTCTCTTTACTATTTTCTCCTTCTCCTCTGCCTCCTCCTTTTTCTTTTCTGCCTCCTCCTTCTTCCTCTTTTCCTTCCCCTCCCCTACTCCCCTCCTCCTTTCCCGTAGTGCATATGCTTTGCGAGACTCGATTTTATCTTACTATTTACCTATCTACCTGCAGCTCGTTTAAATAGAAACGCGAGGAGATATAAAATGTAACGAGTACCTACCAACTCTCCCCATCTTCTTTGATCATACATTCTCCTAACACATGCTCCCACGTCTCCTCACCCTCCGCACACATCCTACACCTCCTCTTCTCCTCTACATCCCAGTACCTTGCCCCTATCATCTCATTGTTCATCCTATATCTCACCACCTTCTTCCACCTACTCTCTCCCCAACCCTTCATCAGATACTCAGACACCTCTTCTCCTCCTATCTCCTTATACCACCTATTATATCTCGCCCTCTAATCCTTTCCTCTCTTTCATTCCTCTGCAACTCCCTGTCCCTCTGTTCCCACCCATCATAAACTTCCTGATCCCCCTTTTCCTTTTCTTCTTTTTCCTTTATATCCCTACCTCTCTCCTCCCAGAATTTTCTTCTCTCCTCCTCCCATCCCGATAGCTCCTTTCCCTCCACTATCCTCCTCTTCATCTCTTCCCAACATTTTCTCTCCAGCACCCCACCCCTCCCCTCCTCCAATTTCCTCT
This sequence comes from Dolichovespula saxonica, assembly GCA_911387935.1. NCBI lineage: Eukaryota > Metazoa > Arthropoda > Insecta > Hymenoptera > Vespidae > Dolichovespula > Dolichovespula saxonica. Next base: position 301,623 of record OU427000.1, read on the forward strand.
CAAAATTCAACCGCCCTTCCCCCAGCCCCTAGTCTGAATTTGTCCTTTTTAATCTCCTCCCTTATCATATATTCCGGGGTACACCAGTCTACCCTCAGTGTCCACCTTATCCACCTCTCCTGCATCGCCTCCACTTTCCTCCGCTCCCTCCGCCCCCATATCTCCACCCAATACCCCATCACCGTCCCTACCAATCTCTCATATAGCTATAATCTTCTCTCCCAATCCCCCGCAAACCTTCTTTTTACTATTCTCCAAACCTGCCTGACTAATGCCCCTGCCTTCCTGACTCTTTCCCTCACATGCGCATCCTGACCCCCGTTCCTCTGCATTCTCTATCCTATTTAGGAGAATTCCCTCACCTCCTCAATTCTTTTTCCTTTCCACCTCCACTTCACCTCTGTCATTCTCCCCCCTCCCTTTCTAAACCTCATTACCTTTGTCTTTTGTACATTCACTTTCAACTTCTTCCTATCTATGATACCCTCCATATTCGACAGCATGTGCGCCATCCCTTCTTCACTTTCCGCTAGCAACACTATGTCGTCCGCATAAGCCAGGTAGAAGTTATATTAAGTTAGAATTAATTAGGTTTTTAGCTAGGAAGTTTTAATGATTAATATAGGTTTATTAATGAAATATGAACAAAGAAACAAACACGTCTTAACTCAATGAATGTCTTATGGCTTCTCTCTAGACAAAATGTTCTCGTTTTTAAACAAAACAAAATCTCAAAACGAGGAATTAACGTTCTTGCTCTAAAACAGAATATTATCTCAGAACGAAAAGAAAACGCTCACATAAAACTCTTGTTTAAGAACCTTCTTGAAACTTCTCTGAAACCACATACGTTCATTACATACGCTTTTACATGCGTATAAATGTTTACATACGTTTTGTCGAAAAGTGGTAAAAGGAAAAAAAATTATAAGAAGAAGAAAGGATAGCAAAAAGGAAAGAAGAAGAAAGAAAAAGCAAAAAGAAAAGAAGCAAAAAAAAAAAGAAAAAAAAAGAAAGTTATGAAGAAAGAATACAAAGTATGAATAAAAAAACTACGAATAATTTCAATAATCCGCTCTCATCATTACAGCGTTCCGCGCGCTGCCGTTTATATCGACATCGGAAAGAGTGAATTTTAATCAGTGTACGTACCGATGATAAATCTTTTGCTGAGGAAGTCGATAAGAGGAACTAGATACAGAGAAAGAAATAGAGATAAATAGTGAAATATAGATAGATAGAGAGTATAATGTGGAAAACTAGTGAGTGAAAACAAGCAAACCTTTAATGTGGCGTGCTCTGCATGTATTGAGTTTCCGAAATGACGTCCAACAAGAAGGAGAAAAAGACAAAAAGAGAAAGAGAGAGAGAGAGAGAGAGAGAGAGAGAGAGAGAGAGAGAAAGGAATAGGTGAAGAAAAAAAGAAGAAGCGCGGCGAGGAAGAGGAGATGGAGAAGGAGATAGAAGCAATTCTCAGTTATTTATAGTCTCGATAAATATACGATAATATTATCGCCATTGTAGCACGACAACACACTGCATGAAGCTTTGGAATCCGAGTGGGGAATAGTGAATCATAATAAAAGATCTCGATAAAACGAGAGAAACTCGGACTAACTCTTTCTCTCTTTTCTCTCTTTCATCTCTTTCTTCTTTTTCTTCTTATTCTCCTTTTTTTTCTTCTTCGGTGTCTTCTTCTTCATTATCTCTCCTTCAACTGATATTGCATTCTGCCGTCTTAACGACCCGCACAACAGGGATCAAAAATCTTAGATGCCGCGTATTCAACATGTGTAAATATAACGAAAACGTTTATTTGACACTGAGAGGGAAACGCCATCATGCGAGTCTTTTGAATTGAATCTCGACACTCTCCTGTAACAAAAAAAAAAAAATAAAAATAAAAAAAAGAAAGAATAAAAGAATTAAAATAAGGAGGGTAGGAAGGAATAGAATTTTCAAAAAAATGAATAAATAAATAAAATAAAATAAAATATTAATATAGAATTATTGTACTTTAAAGTCTAATCGATGAATTGTTAGCAAGTGTGTGTGTGTAATAAATTAATGATTATAATTTATCAATAATAAATAATTGATAAAGAAAAAAATAAATCGTGAGTATTATCGTAGCTTGTTTAATTTGTAATCTCGATCAAATATCGATTAGAATAAACCAAGAGTCTAAGAGAATAAAAGGGACAAACGAGAGAGAGAGAGAGAGAGAGAGAGAGAAAGAGAGAGAGAGAGAGAGAGAGAGAGATCGGGGTGAGAATGCATGTTTTGTCATTACAAGCTATACGACGATGTTTTCACTTCTGAATACCTCCCTCTTGCTTTCCAACTCCGCGTTTCTCTATCTCTATTCGTTTCTTCTCTCAATATATATGCATGTGTATATATATATATATATATATATATATATATATATATATATATATAAATCCCTTTCTCTGTCTCTTCTTGCTCTTCTTTCCGTAAAGATTAACTAATCACCGATCGACTAATTAAAAGAGACTTTTACTTGCTTCCGTTATCAATAATTCCCTTTGGAATGCCTTCTAAGAAATTATTAATCGGTATCGGTATCGGAACCAGAAATGAAGAGAAAATGACGAAGAAAAAAAACAAGATGTTCTTGAATAAATTAATAACGACTTCAACAAATATAATCAACGATAATTATTAATGATTTATAATTAATTTCTAAATACGTCGAGTATTTATAATCTCGTTGATGTTTCGAGAGTCATATGGTTAGTTTCGAAAAACGAGATAAATGAATGCACATGTAGATTAGAAAAAAGGAAAAGAAAAAGAAGAGGAAGAAGAGGAAGAGGAAGAAGAAGGTGAAGAAGCTTGCTGGATGTATGACGTCAGGTCCGACACTTCGATCGGGTCGATTACTTTTCTTTTCCTCTTCTTCTTCCTCTTCCTCTTCCCCTCCTTCCCTCCTCCCCTTTCCTTTTTCATTTATCGATTACACCCGTTTACAAATTGACGGTTAGTCGACTTACCACGGTACAAAGCTGTTTGCCGATTGATCGGTATTCAACGATTCGATATATGGATGTAGAAAATAATCACATCTTCCTCGATGATGATCACCATCGGCCAATAATAGTGTCTATTTTAACCTCGTACAATTTAGATATTCAGTAATCCTTTCTCTTACGATCTTTACAATTTTACTTTATTTATAGATTTAAGGTAAATTTAAAAAATATATATAAAAACAAAACAAACGAATAAACAAGATAGATTTCAATATTTTCAAAATCAAATATTTTTAATAAAAATCTCGTCTCCTAATAAGTGTAGGAAGATATTGACTTAAGTATGTTAAATTCGGAATGTTCGAATATATAGGTCGTATATTGGTGTATATATTATGTTACCATGAAAGACCGAAATTGGTGAATGTCGACTTTCACCGGTGAATTTCAACATTCACATAGTCGCTTCGTATATGTCCGAAATATTTACTAAATACCCTTATTTCTGAATTACACAGGTAAATGTCAACATTCGCATTCCAGACGCAACCCAGCAGAACAAAGGATTTGTCGGGAGAGAGCCAGTTGCCTCTTTATCGGCTCCTCCCTTTTGGACCTCCACCAGAGCGTATCTGTGATTGTTGTGGAGAATGTCGACTTTCACTAGTGAATGTCAACACATACCAAATACGTCGGTGAAAAATCGAATATTTCATTACATTGTTGTACATTCTGACCCTCATCGGTGTATGTCGAAAATCACAGATACGCTCTGGTGGTGGTAAAAAAAATAGATTTTTCTTCGAGTGGTGTTGAATAAATTTTGTTATACTTTTAAAGTTCTCTTATTATTAGGATGATACCTTGGTTTAATAATTCTAACTTGAGAACGAAGTGTAAAATTTCTTTTTCCTCATGAGCTTCTCCCTCGCCCAATCCTGCTCCTTTTCTTGTCACCGTTAAAAAAAAAAGAAAAGAACACAAAAGAGAAAAAAAGATAAAAGCATCGTCTATAAAAGGATAAATCGAGTCGATTTTGAAAGCGTTCGATCATCTTCTCTTTCTCTCTCTCTTTCTCTCTCACTCGGAGTTATACATAATGAGTATAGGAAAGAACCTTTTTCGCGCCTTAGGTACACACGTACATTTTCCCTTAAATTACGAGCGAAAGAGGAACTAGCAAAAGAATAAATGACTGCTAGAATAGAAAGGCGAACGGGATGACAGATATCGTGCATTTAGTCCGTCGGTCAAGTCGTTACTTTCTATTGAATAAATACCTACAAAACCCGAGGGGAAAAGTCGCGATTCTCCTCAAGTTTTGCAGATGAAAAAAGAAGGAGAAGCTCGGTCGCTTTAGGAAGGATCGTGGAATGGTAGTAGTCGTAATAGTAGTAAGACTAGTAGTAGTAGTAAGAATAAGAGAGGAAGGAAAAGAGTTGTAGGTGGAGGTGGTGGCGGTGGTAGTGGTAGTGGTTGGCATTGGTTTAGGTGGGGAGCAGGAGGGGTAGCGGGAATTTCGTTTGATTGTGAAGCTCGGTTTGTTCTCGGCCGTCCATTGTTCCAAACTTGGTCGCGCATTCGTAATCGTCTTTGTGTCGTAGTCGTGTAGTAGCGTCGCATCGTAGCCATGCGTCGACGCGCAAACGCCACCTTTTTATCTTGCTAACCTTGAGAAAGGAAAAGAGAGAGAAAGAAACAAAAAAAAACAGAAAAGAATAAAAATTTAGAGAAAAGAATATCCATCCCGGTTGTGGGACAAAATAAAATTCCTCCCCTCCATCACTACCACTTCCCTTTACCCACTTTTGTTTTCTTTAATTTTTTTTTCCTACTCCCTCGCACTCTCCTACCCAGGCATTTTCTTCCTTTTCCTTCTTGTTTTTGCTTTTTTCTTCTCTTTTCTCTTCTTCTTTCTTTTCTTTTTATTATTTTCTCTCCTTCTTTCGACGATTGATTGCCATTCATCGGCGTCCTCGTTGTCCCGCAAATTAACAATTAGTCTTATGAATTTTACGCGTTTAATCGAGCTTCGTCGTATAAAGGGTGTCGTATTGTTACAGATTACTGTACAACCCTCTGTCAGTCTACTTTACCCCTCACCCCACTCTAGCTTCTTGGTCAATCTTGCTTACGACCCATATTCGTTCTTTTACCTCGTCTCCTCGCAACGAGTGCTATATTTCGTTCAGGTAATTTTTTCTTTTTTCTCTTTCTTGTGAATGATAATCAAGAAACAAAAAGTTATCTTTTTTAATTTTAATTTTTGCTTTGTTCTTTTTTCTTTTCTTTTTAAGGGATCGTAGCTTGTACAGATCAGACGATTTAAAAACTAACTCTTTGACCTACAACCACGAGTTGTTTATATCATAAGAAGTATACATTATCCGCTAGAAGTATACATTACACGGCAGAACAGCCGAATGGCTCGACGCGCGACCGACCTTTCTGTTTACTATGGCCCGAGCAATGGGGAGATACCGTGTAAGTCAAGAGGTTAATGAAACTTTCAATGATAAATCGGAGGATGAATTAATAGCATACGTTCGTTAAAGTTGAATAGTCGAATGATTGATTAACTTTTTAACATTGTTTTATAGGTCGAACGATCGATCTCGGCGAAATTACGTAGACATAAATCAAATTGGATTTGCATTAAAACCTTTTGCATATGTACAACTAAAGTTGAAACGGCTGACCAATTTTAATCGAAAAATCATTCCATTGTTTATTCAAAATTTTCCACATAAGTTGCTTGTTTTAATCTAATAAATTAACGAAGAGTGATCGATCTTCGAAATGTTACGAAAAAAAAGAAAAAAATAATTAAGAAATTAAGAAACTAATAAACTAAATATCATAACGTAATAAAAATCGAATGCCGTTCTCGATTGAATTCGTAAAACCAACATTTCCAAAAATATTTATATTTCTTTCATCGAATTCATAAAAAATACTATTATATATCATTGGGAACAATTTTCACGGGAGTAGAATCGTATTGTTGAAATTCAAAAATTTTACAACGGCAATATACGTTTAATAATAATTGAAAAGCATACATGAAGATCTGATAATGAAACGATAAATACAGAACGAAAATATCATGTGATATGTCATGTCGTTCTTTAAATTTGCGTTCGTCAAAGTGAATACATACATACATATTCATATATCGTTCGCAAAAATTTACGTTACCTCTGTATCTCGTTCTACAATCAACAATTTTATTTCATTGTTAATAACAATTTCCTCGTGAATTATCGATTCATCGAAATAAAAATATTCTACAATAGCGTTACGTCTATTTATGATTAATAGTGACCAAAGGAAAAGATATATATATATATATATATATATATATATATATATATATATGTTTCTACACATATACATAGATGGATAAAAGGATCAATAGTAAAACTATAAACGTAAGTCGAAATCGTACACATGGCATGTTACATATATTGTTCTCGTGTAGTTACAACGTAACGAAATGCGAATCACTTTTCGGTACAAGATCGTAGATAACGTGCGATTCGCTTTAAACGGTCGGTCCTACCAGAAGAAAAAGTATTATACGCTGAATGAGAGTCGTTTTCTGTTTACGAAAAGTTACACGCCTGGAATAATATTCCGTTGTTTCGTAGGATAATAAAACAGCGAGGACACTTTTACAGCACTGCACAAATATACGGACCAAATTAACAGCTCTATATTATTGTAAAAAGCGAGTACTAAAGAAAAGAAGGAAAAGGTGAGCGAGAGAGAGATAGTTGGATACAAAGAGAGAGAGAGAGAGAGAGAACGAGAGAGAGAGAGAAAAGGAAAGAAAAAAGATAAAGAAAGAGAGAGAGAAAAAATGAAAGATAATAAAATCATTATCATCGTGAAGTTTCTCTTATTAAATTGACGATCATTCCGCAAGAAACTCGTTAATTCGCGTTTGTATTTTAGTTTCATCAAAGTAGCGATCTTTCGCACCAATCAACATCACCGATGCCAACTATTATAATGCCTTTCAGTCTTTCTCTTTCTCTCTATCTCTCTCTGTCTGTCTCTCTCTCTCTCTCTCTCTCTCTCTCTCTCGCCGACTGTTTCAAAACACGTTGTTTAATGTACAGGTAGTAATGTACGGTGGATTAAGAAATAACAGAGAGAACGCGACCTTCTTCTCTCGTAGATATATGCCTCCTGTCTCCTACGTCTACATCGCTTATCAACGGAGTAAAAGAGATAAAGAGATCTTTCTACGTTGATATTCTCGAACAAGAAACCTTTCCTTCCCATTCTTTTCCTTTCCTTTCCTTTTTTTGCCGCTTCCTTTTATTACACACATTGTTTTGTCTTTTTCCTCTCCCCTTTTTTCGCTTTTCTCTTCATAATTACGTCAGATCGGTCACGAAATTGGACATAAAACAGTTTTAATTCATTTTTGTTCATTATTAATTATTATTATTATGATAAAATTGAATATGAAATATTTAAGAAGATCGATAAAAAGATATCTATCTATCTATAATCAATGTTTTTCGACAATATATTCTATGCGATATCTTTAATACGATCGATTATTCTATTCGAAAAGTTAAAAAAAAAATTGAAATTTCAACAAGACAGTTATATAATATTTGATGTAAGTTTCCTGCGAGATATTATTTAAAACAGATCGCATAGTAACCATGGTGAGAGAGAGTTGATCGCAATAACCGAGGTCTTTTCATCGAGTTTCACGTGGTAAATCGGTGATGATGTAAATTAGAGGTACGCTAAATGTACATATATCCATAATGTTATTTACTGATATGAATTTTTATTGATAATTATTGCGATAAAGAGCAATCGAGCGTGCAGTAAACGACGGTAAGGCGCGACAAATAATATGTGCTTATTCAAAACCTTAGACAAATCATATAAATTTTATCATAAACTTCAAATATCGAGACCGTATACTTATAAAAGGAGTTGCATATAAATATATATATATATATATATATATATATATATATATATATATATGTAAGTACTATGTATGTATGCACATTGACATCGTTGCATTCAATTGGAATTTGATACGACATTGGTATTGGTTAATCTATATTTTCGTTATTCGCCGTTCGCCGTAAAACCGATTAGACATTCCGAACAGACGGATTAGTAGAGAAACTAATTTTTTCTTCGTATACAATGAATATTCTTTCGAACAAATCATCCACAAAAGAGAAGACCCATATACTAAACATTCTTTGGGTTAGGACGGACAATCCAATTAAAACCTATCCATAGAATGGACGATTACTACTTTATACCGACATATATATATCTTATTTCATTTAAATATACGTATGTATCTGTAAATTATTATATGAAAATACTTTTTCTAACACGTCTCTATTTCGCCGAAAAAGGAAAAAAGAAAAAAAGAGAAAGAAGGGTTCGAAATAATTTTTCATTAGACAGTGGAAAATCGGCATCTATTCTTTGATACTTTCGAAATACGTTGTAAAGATTTCTAATTTGAGGTTTTTTCTTCGGTAAATTCGAGGATAATGGAGTTAGTGTAGGGGGGTGGGCGCAGGTGAACGGCAGGAGAGAGAGAGAGTGAGTGAGAGAGAGAGAGAGAGAGAGAGAGAGAGAGAGAGAGAGAGAGAGAGATAGAGAGAGAAAAGAGGTATGGTAATTTTGTCACAGCGTTCGGGTGAATTCGCCATTGGATTTGGATTCAACAATTATATATAACTAGTATTCGATCCTGAGACAGCGAAGAAGCAAGACGTACATCAGCAGCAGCAGCGACTTTATCTAAGATGATAATAAGAAGCCTCTCGGTTCACTCTCGGTTCACACTGTGATAGTATAATGTCTCTCAAGTGAATCAAGATAGAAGTTAAGACCATACACAAGAAAGTATCGGCGGCAGCCAGTATAAACAACGGGCTGGAGGCCTCACGCCCGATCCTCTCTCACGTAACTAAGGCGGAATCTTGGAGGACAGCCAAGCCTTACCCCTCACTGGTAAGGAAAGGCACCCAGAAAGAAGGAACCATCAACCACAAATCTGGAAGCTTCATTGCTTCTAATACTCTCAAGGAAATGGATTTCAATCAGTTCAAGGTATTTCCAACCGACAATCTTTTCGATATTCTCTCTTGTAATGATAATGGTAGGGATATCCATTTAGATCAAATCTCCGACAATTCAAAAAATCACAATCCCATCGAACAGTACTGCAAGGACACCACCACATCCAAACCTAAGAAAACCCTACCACCCATTTACCTTCATGCTCGCATAGAAGAATTTCCAAAAGTAACCAAAACACTCAAAAAACAATACGATGGAAAATTCCTTATAAATTATCTGAGTGAAAAAGTCAAAATTAAATTCGAAAACTTAGAACACTACCTTAAATTCAAGGAGTACTGTGTTAAAACTAAGATACAGTTCCACATATATTCAACAGAACAAGATAAGATCCTGGCAGTAGTGCTTGGCGGTCTTCCCAAAATCAATAATGATGATCTGATTCAGGAGCTCCTGGACCACAACCTAAGTGCCCTTTCCTGCAACGAGATCCAAAAAAATCCTAACTCACTTTATCCTCTGTATAAACTGACATTCAAATCAGATATTACTCTCCAGCATCTCAAAAAAATTCCCTCACTCTTTCAAACCAGAGTATACTAGGAAAAATACAATAATTCCAGACCTTACATTCAATGCTTCCGCTGTCAAGCCTATGGACACACTTATGTTAACTGCACCAAAAAATTCAAGTACGTTAAATGCGCAGACTCACATATCTAGATTATGTAAAAAATCTTCTAATGTCCCAGCTAAATGTGCCAACTGTGGAGGCGATCACACCGCTAATTACTCCAAATGTCCGGCATTACTGAAATGCCTAGATAAAAAAACCAAATCCTTGTAATCTATCAATTATACTTTGTATAGTAGAGCGAGGTCTGGTTACAAACCTCAATATTTCTGATAAACTTTTACACTTATTGTGCAAATTAATAATAATTTTGCTTTCTTTTATCGTAGTTTCCGCACGTCTGCGTCCCATTTTCCAACGATAATTGTGAATGGTACAAAGTTACAACTCTACTGATGCTAATAACATTCCGAAACATACCGAGGGGTTCAATCGTAACTAGGAAGGAATAATGTGATGTGTTTACGTTATAAGTTCTCTGCTAAATAATTCGAAATAAAAACTGTACGAATACTTAATACTTTTATATTTCTATCGATTTTTCGTTTTTTCTTGTTAATTTTGTAAATTACTCAATCAAATAATTTTTTTTGCACCATGCCTATACTAAAGATTTCCAAGAATATGTACAAACTTATTGTTTACAAAAAATTAATTAATAAATTAAAATAATTTCAAAAAGTTCTGTCTTACTTTCTACACCACTATAACGTCAAAGTGTCCGAAAAGAAATAGGACAGAAACGAATTGCGTGACGACTAAATCGAAGACGCCTAAACAATTGAAACATGTAAAAATCAACGACGTTCCTATTTCTGTTATACTCGATACGGGGAACGTTCTGACGATCATGCGGGCTGATCAGTACGTTAAGATAGGCTCTCCGAAATTCGCGATATAGGCAAGGAGACAAACATGACCTTGGGAGATTTTCATGCGAAAATCACATTCGACGGCCACTCGTACAATATTTTGATTCAAGTTGTCTCAGACGATCTCTCGAACAACGCGTTGTTGATAGGGCGAAATTTCCTAGAGGAGGTTGACTTGCGCGTGAAACGAGGAGAGGCGACGATTAGTCCATGCGACGAGCCTGTTGAGAACGATGTACCCGAAATATGCCGAATCGATGCGTTTGACGATTGCGAAGTAAACCCGGTCGATCTATCCTCAATAGACAACGAGGAAGTGCTAGAAATAGTTCGAGATAGTATTAACGATTACCGACCGAAAAAAACTCGAGAGGTAGGCGTAAAAATGACGATTTTGTTAAAAGAGGAAGAGCCGGTTCACCAGAGAGCCAGACGGTTGAGCAGCGTTGAGAAGGACGATGTAAACGCGCAAATAAAAAAAATCGATAAAGATATCGCGAAGCCATCAGTATCAGATTATGCAAGTCCGATCGTCATATTAGTTAAGAAGAAAGACGGATCGAACCGAATTTGCGTCGATTATCGTAAGTTGAATACGAAAATTATAAAGAACCGATATCCTCTGATGCTAATCGAGGACCAGCTAAACAAACTACAAGGCGCGAGAATTTTTAGCACGTTAAATTTAAGAAACGGGTTTTTTCATGTTAATATCGATGCGGCGAGTCGAAAGTACACGACGTTTATTGTACCGGACGGGCATTACGAGTTCATGAAAGTTCCTTTCGGTTTGTGCAACTCGCCGGTGGTGTTTCAAAAATTTGTAAACGTCGCGTTCCAAGAGTTGATTCGCGATGGCATAATACTGACATACATGGACGACGTAATTATTTTAGCAGCAGATTACTAGGACGCGTTGAGGAATTTACAACGAGTTTTAAGCGTGGCGAGTTAAAAAAGGTTGGAGATTAACTGGAAAAAATGCAGTTTCCTGCAACAAAGAGTCGAGTTTCTGAGACATGTAAACGAGAACGGACGCGTGCATCCTTCACCGAGGAAAACTAAGGCCGTGAAAAAATTCCCGAGACCAGAGCACTTACGACAGGTGCAAGGTTTCCTCAGCCTAACCGGATTACTTTAGAAAATTCATCCCCAGATATTCCCTCATTGCGAGACTATTGATGAATCTGCTTGAGGCAAATATGAAGTTCTGATTTGGGAAGGAGCAAGTTAACGCATTCGAGCATTTGAAGGTCGTATTAAGCAACAAACCCGTATTGAGCTTGTATCGTCCGAAGGCGGAAACCGAGCTTCACACCGACGCGTCCATGCGTGTGTATGGTGCGATATTATTACAACGCGATAACGACAACAACCATTTGCACCCTGTGCTTTATGTGAGTGGGTAGACGACCGACCTTGAAGAAAAATACACGAGTTACGAGCTGGAGGTGTTGGCCCAAGTCAAAGCCCTTGTCAAGTACCGAGTTTACCTCTTGGGCATCAAATTCAAGATCGTGACGGATTGTCGAACCTTTGCACTGACGATGAATAAAAAGGACATGTGTTCGCGTAGCGAGGTGGGCCCTTCAATTAGAGGAATTCAATTACGTCATTGAACATCGTCCCGGCAAAAATATGACGCACGTTAATGCGCTGAGCCGCAACCCTTTACCGCTTGTTGGTAGACGAAGAAGAAGGAGCTGTTACGATGAAATTAAAGAGAGCCCAACGAGAGGATCTCGAAAGCATAAGGATTCTACAATTGGCCGAGCAAGGTAAAGTCGAGGGATACAACATTCGCGATGGCCTGCTATTCAAAGACGACGCAGATGACATTCGATTAGTTGTCCCGTAGAGTATGGCTTACCAGATTATACAACAGGCTCACGCAAGAGGGCATTTCGCTTTATGCTACGAAATCGACGAACACTGCTGAGGTAATCGAAAGGCTGCTCAAGCAATCGATTATATTCGGAAATCCACAACGAGTTGTCTCCAATAGAGGCACCGCATTTACATTGAACGACTTCAAAGAGTATTGCCGGTGCGAAAATATTCAGCACGTTTTGACGACTACGGGTATTTCGAGGGTGAATGGTCAGGTGGAGCGGATGAATCGCACTCTCATTCGGTTGCTCACTAAGCTCTTGTCGCCCAAGTCCAGCGAGTGGTTTAAACATCTGAATATTGCTTAACAATATTTGAATACGACGCCTCATAGAAGCACGGGTACGACGCCTTTTCACTTATTGTTTGGAGTTCGAGCGAGGCTTCAAAATGATCCCCAAATACACGAGCTGATCAAGGAAGAATGGGTTTCAGCGTTTCAGGAGAGCCGAGATGAAATACGAAGTCGCGCGGAAAAGAAAATCGCGAAAGTACAAGAGGAAAATCAACAAATCTACAACAAGAAGAGGAAGAAATCTGCCATGAATCGCGCGAATAACCTAGTCGCCATCAAGAGAACTCAAATCGGGCCGAGTATAGAATTCTCGAATAAATATCTCGGACCGTACGAAGTGACGAAAAAACTCCGAAATGATCGCTATGTTGTGAATAAAGTCGGCGAACATGAAGGACCATTACAAACGGCTACGGCGGCGAATCATATGAAACCGTGGATAAGAAACGAAAATTTCGATGATGAATCCGAGTCAGAAAATATAGACGAGATTGAGCGCGAAGGCTAGATCGCGATCGGTACATTCGGGGCCGAATGTAAGTCAGAACGGCCGAGTGTAGGGCGCGATGACCGGTTGTGTGTGTGTGCGTGCGTGCGTGCGTGCGTGCGTGCAGGAGTGGGATATGAGTGTGTGTGTGTGTATGTGTGTGTGAGGTGGAGCGATTGATGAACAATCGCCGAGAGAACGCGCGATATCGAACAATCGACGAGAGAACGCGCAGTCGCGAACGATCAACGAGAGAGGAACGACGCTGGACTTTGTATTCTAATATTCTGTGATAATTAAACACATTGTCTAACAAGTGTGAGCCTCCTTTTCTTTTTTTCCCTCCTCTAACCCGGAATTCAGGGCTTTTATTACAAAATTATAAGAGATTATCCCTAAAGTAGGTGTCAGAGATGTGACTGAGGAGAGATTAGAAAAAATGATCGGTGAGGAGTATGACGAAAACGACGACGAGAACTTTTGAAACGACGACGACGACAACGACGACGAAGATTTTTGCAACGATGACAGCGAGAATACTCGAAAAACGACGACGACGACGACGATAGAAGGAAACAACGAGAACTTTCGAGAAAACAAAGTCGAAACGAACGTTAAAACGAGGACAGAACGGTGAGTGAGAAATTGAAATGTTGACCGCGGCTGAAATAAATAGTATACTGAAGACGAAAGGACTTGAGTATAGGTGGTACGAAAGCGGAACTAGTGGCGCGACTCAGGGTGGCTGACCCGGAAGGGTAGTGGATAAATGCGACAAATATCGGTGAGTCAAATTAACCGCAAAACGACGCGGCAGATTCCGGCGCTCCATCGCTGAGCTATCAATGAGAGGTTGAGCTGGCGCGGCGAGAAAAACAGTTGATGGCGAAACTGAGACGAGCGCAACAAGAGATTGAGTTGTTGCGACGTACACGCACCCCCGAACAGGAAGTCACCACCACCAGTCGAGCCGAACGAATCCCGGAAGTAAGGACGATATCGCCAAACATTACTACGACGAAATTGAATATGACGACGATTGCTGATCGCCTGAGCTATTTCGATGATGACTCAGAGTGCTTAGAAATATGGGAAAATCAAGTTGTTCTTTCTCAAAGCGGCGTACCACATGGAGAGTGATATGAGAAAACTTCTCATCGGAATGAGGCTCAATGACAAGGCGCTCGAATGGTTCCACTCTGGTTCGGTGTATATTCGAATGACAGCTGACGAGCTTTTGGCTGCGTCGAGGGATATGGTTTATACTTCCCCAAACCGAAATACCCTACGACGACGCTTCAAAGGACATATCTGACACAAGAACGAGATGTTTCGCGAAACGTTCACTGAAAGATAATTTTAGCGAATCCCATCTCAATAAACGAGGAGGACATCGTGAGATACATAATCGAGGAGATACCGGACGCCTATCTACGAGATGTTGCGCGTGCGCACCGATTTCCATCCAAGGAGTCCTTGCTGTTGGCGTTTGAGCAAATAACCTTGAAGGACAGCGGTCGCACGTCAGCTGGACAGAAGGCGAAATCCAACAACGATCGGCGAAAGAGCGAAAAGAGTGAGGTAAGTGCCGGTGGCTCCACGTTGGTGCCATACGCAAATTATTGGGCAAACTCCGATGGCTCTATTGTGGTATTCAAAATGGTGATCTGTTTAACTAACAGTAAATTACAGACGTAGCAACTTTATGTTTTCATAAAAACCTGTGCCCTTCGACAATGGCAAACGAAAAAGAAGACACAATTATACGTGATGAGTGTGTGGACGTCTTGTCTGGTGTTCCATTCGAATTTGAAGATTGTGAGGAACTAGGAGACATTACGTCTTCAGAAAAAGAAAATGAGGCAACATCTTCGGATGAATCTGAAATATATAGACAGAGAATTTGGCGAACACTACCGTTACCAAGTGATACAGGAGAATCAGACGAAGATAATAGTAGAGAGTGGTCAGATTTTGATTTACCAAGAAACAATAATACTTTCGAAGGATCTTCCGGTCCTAACGTACTTCCCAGAGATGTAAACAATATCGAGGATGTTGTGGAACTATTTATAGGGAACGACTTGTTTGAATTTATTAGTACCGAAACGAACAGGTACTACGATCAAAATTCCACCAGCAGGAAGCCCGATAAAAAAAGTCCAAAAATTTTTCAATGTTACAGCAGTCGAACTAAAATAATGATTTGGACTGATCATTCTTATGGGAATCGTTAAGAAATCAAGGATTGACGATTATTGGTCGATAAATCCACTATTGGAAACACCAATATTTGATAAAACGATGTCCCGCAATAGATTTCGTCAGATATTATCGTTTTTACATTTCTCGGATAATAGTAACATACATGATAATGCCAACCGACTGTTCAAAGTACAAGGTATAATTGATTATTTCACAAAAAAGTTTCAAGAAAACTTCAATATTGGTCAGAATATTACAACCGATCAAGGAATGATACTGTGGCGTGGGCGATTAAATTTTAAAATTTATAACCCATAAAAAATTACAAAGTACGGTATACTTGTCCGGATACTGTACGATTCCGTTACGGGATATATTTCGCGTTTCAAAATATACTCTGGCATTAAAAAACCTGTAAAGGATACAGAGATAAAACTATTGAAAAACGTTTCTGGAAAATGGCATTACTTATACATGGACAACTATTATAACAGTGCCGAACTTGCGGAAGATTTGCTTACGAAGAAACTTCGCGTTTGTGAAACGCTGCGGCAGAATAGAGGATTACCGACAAAATTGAAAAACTGCAAACTAAATGTATTTGATACCAAACATCAACGAAGAGGAGAAGTACTCGCGCAAGTATGGAAAGCATCGAAGACGACAATAATAAGAACAATTTCTACCATACACAATGCCAGTTTAGTTGATACAGCAAAAAGATGCAGAAAAACAAATAGATCGAGCTGATCAATTTCTGAACTATTATCCTATATACCGGAAAACATAAAATGGTCAAAAAAAGTGGCGTTATACCTCTTTAATCGCGCTTTATATAACGCGTTCGTACTGCAACAACATTATAATACAGATTCCAAGAAACTCCACTTTCGTGATTTTTTATTAAAAATGTTCGAATCGTGGATAAAAGATCATTCACTTGTTGATGAAGAGAACTTGGAGGTCCCGAGTACATCGCGTGCTTCCAGTCGTAAATCGATCAACAGACTTTCCGGCCACATAAAAGAATACCAGCTGATACGTATTTCAGAAACCAACAACCGAAAACGCAGAAGGTGTCATGTGTGTTATAAAACCAAAAAAATTAGGAGAACTAATTTAATGTGTAAATCTTGTGGAGTTGCGCTTCACCTCGGAGATTGCTTTGCTTCGTTTCATTTGAAAGATAAATACTAAGTATCCAACAAAATATAAATAAATAGATAAACATATAATAAAAAAAAATCGTGTACTTATTTACATATGTATATCCTCACAATTTCGAGAAAATAGAGGGGCAGGATTGAGACATGAGAACCGACGATAAGATTAATAAACAAGAACCTCAAAAAACCGCCGGCGATAAGCGAAATGATGTAAGTCAGTTCTACCGGCGCGACACGAAAAAATTTAGATTAGGCGTGCGGACGGCATAGTGTTAAGATGACTCTCCGAAATTGACGATATATTAATTTATTCACAAATCTTCAGAGAACATATCGGACATATACAACAAGTACTAAAAGCGACCATAGAAGAAGGATTTAGAATAAAAAACAACTCAAAAAATCTCCTAATTAATAGAATATACCTGATAAAATTTATTAAAATTTACATAATTAATAAAATATAAACAGTAAAATCCATTAAAATTATCCTAATTAATGGAATTTACCTAATATGACCTATTAAAATTAACCTAAAGGATAAATTCTACCTAGAAATTTCTTTTGAAAATAACCTAATTCATAGAACTTACCTGATAAATCCCATTGAAATTAAGCTAATTAATAAAACATACTTAATAAAATTCACTTAATTAATGGAATTTACCTGATGAAACCCATTAAAATTAACCTAATTAATAAAATCTTCTTAGTAAAATCCATTAAAATCATATAATTTATAGAATTTACCTTATCTCTAAAGTTCACACAGTACAATAAACTATTATATAAACAATACTATGTTCAATTAAACATTAAAAAACACAGAATACTTTACAATTTTTTCTCATCTTAGTTGACTTTTCATAAAAAAAAAAACATAAATGGTCTTTTTTTAATTTTGACAATAACCGAGTTAGTTTTCTTTCGGATTCTGACGCATGAACATCGAAAGTCTCTCTAACTAAACCCGAAAACTTATAAATTAATAATTTTTATAATTTTTCAATTATTTAATCAATCTTTGAATTCATAATGTCAATAACATTGATGACCAATAGCTTTAATAGTTAAAGTTAGTGAAAATATTTCTTCAGTCATATATCAGATTTTTAATGAGGGAACAACAATAGGAAATAAGATCAACCTTTTGTGGTGGAAAGACGTGCCACGCACATCGAGAAGCTTCTGTTACCGGAAAGTCAGCGACATTTTACACACGTCTTCAGGCGATTGCTGCAAAAAGAAAAATGACGTGCGTTGCACGCGCAACAGTGAATTTCTTTGCACCGCAAGTGGTTAATATATGTGTAATAGTTCAGACTGTTTCTATATTCGATAAAAATTTATGTACTTACCTTTTCGTTCTTGTTTATAATTATTGATCTTTCTAGAGGTAGACCTTATGCCAATGACCCTCCTCAGTTGAGACTCCATTTGGCAAGTTAGCGTTCTGTCCTGAAAATGATGATAGGAAGAAGGTTAATCCAAGCGTGGGTCAAATGATATGAGAACTCTTTAATACGTTTGTCGCTCAGCGTAAAACAGTAAGTTTCTCACCGGGTCCAAATGTGACTCTCGGGCGCCAGAACGTAGACAGAGCGATAAGTGGGAATACCAACGATGCAATTCGAATAAGCACGTGTTTGGTTGGTGAGCTATTATTACCGAACCTTCGAGTGATCACAAAGTATAAAGTATTTATTTCTGAAAAATAAAACCTTTGGCGATAATCGCATATAATAATAGAAAAACTGGCATCAATAGAAGCGATCAGATAGTGTCATATGTAACAATGATACGGAAACGCATCAAATGGTATCATTACATGGTAGCATTACATTTTATTTTAGGAACAACCATCGTAAATGCACATATCGTGTATCAAAAAGCCATAAACAAAATATTAAGATAAGAAAATTCTGGGAATTTCCAATTACAGAATGGTAGTTCTCGAAAAATACTAACTCCGACAATAAAAGAAGGGAAACGAAGAAAGTGTTTCAACATTTATATGTTCGCAAAGAATCGACATAACAAGCATATACGCTTGACGAATCAATAATGGGTGACGAGGCAACAAACATGTTAACACTTTGCCGGCCACTTATTTCTCGCATCGCCTTTACGCTTCCGCCGGCGAATTTCGCGCGGATTCTACTGCTACCGATGGTGATATTTACGCTATCCGTCGTACATGGGGTATGGTTATTATTAAAAATGGTACTAGAATTAGTGTTACATAAATTTTAATGCATATTTTTATATCCTTAAATTATCACTTATATTATTTACAAAAAAAAATTTAGTTTTAATATTTTACTCTTGTATGGTAAATTTTGAAACATTTTCCTGCATGCAAAAGTATTTTACAAGATGAGCACATGTACGAAGTGGAACTTCTTTTTTTTTTGAGACAGAACAAACTTTGCAAGCCCTCCGTGGAACAGTTAAAACAGAAGCATAGTGGAAACATTATCGCTGCGCTGAGCCGGGGTCACGCGTACGTGATCCCGGCCGATAACCGTTGGCGAGCAAAAGTCACGCCAGCGTCACAGCGGCCGACAAAGTGTTACGTAACCAGTTAAGGGGTTACGCCACTTTGGCGCTCGATAAAATAGGTATAAAGATGAATTTTTTGTTTTTACGCTGTTATTAAGTATATAACATAATCTTCAGTTCACACATATGTATTGTAGTTTCAAGAACAATTTCCAATATTAACGATTAAAAAAAAATAAAAAATGGCAGAGATATAAGCCGATAAGTAGGACCCTGTTTGGAAAATCGTTGCTCATGGTGTATTACATCAAAATCAACGGTTTCACTGCTTTCTATAGTATAATATAGACATATACTATATAAAGAGAGTTCTATATTTACGACAATGAATATACTTGAGTTACTTTTAGCTTCCGAAACCTAAAGGAATAATGTAAAATCCTTTGTCAAGGCTTTGGGTTATCGTAACGGTCCGAGCGCTTTCGGGTCAACTTCACCGCGCTCACTGAAAATTGCTATAATTTCGATAATAGTTTGAATTTTTTAATGATTTAAAGCTTAAAATATTCGTTAAAGTATAAATAATTGATCTAGCATGAAAAAAAATCGATTTTTTTTCTCAAGGTGGCGTAACCCCTTAAAAGAACGACATAATATATCACGTGATATTTTCGTTTCATGTTTATCATTTCATTATCGGACTTCATGTATCTTTTTCAATTATTATTAAACGAATATTGCTGTTGTAAAATTTTTTAATTTCAACAATACGATTCTACTTTCGTGGAAATTGTTCCGATCCCACACCGCGTTGTACATCCGATGGGGTCTACGTATGCACCAGTGCGGTACGTGAGTTTATGCGTGTATGCATGTGGTTACATGTGTATTAGTATGTGCGTGTATATATGTATGTGTATTTGCGACTCTCGCGTGCATTTCGATTTCATTCGCGTCAGAAAAACAACATATATATATATATATATATATATATATATATATATATATATATATATATATTTATTATCACATCACCGTGTAGTAGCAAAAGAGTTGTTTTATATCAGGACCTAAAACCGTTCAAACTTTTTAAAAGAAATCGCTAATACGAACACTTTGTGAAAACTGCCAACTTAGGTATTAAAAACACGTATAAAATGACAAAAAAAACATCGTTTTGTTGAAGCACGAGAGAGAGAGAGAGAGAGAGAGAGAGAGAGAGAGAGAGAGAGAGAGCAAAGTCGAATAACAAGCGTTTTTCTGTTTCTTTTCAAATAATATTTCGAGATTATCTTCTTTTAGGAAGAAAGCCGATTTTAACCCCTTGGTACACATTGTCTCCCGCTTGCTTGAGCCATAGTAAACGAAAAGTCGGTCGCGCGTCGAGCTATTCGTTTGTTCTGCCGTGTGCCCGAACTTGCGGAAAATGTACACTTCTTCTGATATAAACAGAACAGTTGAGCCACGAGTCAAAGTCGAGGTTATTTCTTTTGTCTCGAATGACACATCACGAACCAGGCTCGTTTTGTTTACGTTTGTTCCGAACTAAGTACCACGAGTCAGTCTTATGATTATTGTTTTTGACCCAAATTTCTTATCACTCGTGGTTGTAGGCAAAAAAGTTAATTGCAATCCGATTATGGACTTTGCCCTACTCTTTAAGTATAAGTATATATAGTCGTCAAGTATAAATTCATTGCACGATCGCTTCGATAAATACTTTCGAAAAATGTCTTTGTCCTTACACCACCAATCAATTCGTTCTTCCCATTCATTTCTCCTAATATTCTAACTTATAGAATATTTGGAGAAGTGCCGGGAAGTCAGTCTCAAAGATCAGTCTTGAAAATTCAGTCAACGAAATTTTTTTTTTATTAATAGAGGAATATACAATCAATTCTCAAGAGAATTATAGGTATAATTATAAGTATAGAGAGAATTATAAGTATTTTTGCTGACGTAATACATAAACATGAGTTGTAATTCAAAACGATGTTACAATTATAAGTGTAAATGTATATAAAATGAACACAACAACCAAATTAAGAATTAACTAAATCTTATTCCTAGATAAGAAGTGTAGAACGTTTTTAGTCTATGTACTAATTCTGAGATTTCCAGCAATTTATTTGCTATAGGGTTCGGATGTTTAGCTAAACGAATGTTGTAGCGTTCGCTGTAGTTAACAATTTCTTCCTTTAAGGATTCTTAAGTCTTTGTGGATTCTTTCATTTGTTAAATACCAAAGGGGCATTGCAAATGTTCTGCAAGGTTTTTGATTGAAATCTTTGCGGAATTGCAATGTTTGAATTACCAGCGGTTCTCCATAGTTGAATTCCATAAGTCCAAATGGGTTGTAGAATAGCTTTGTATATAACGAGCTTGCTCTCCAGATTTAACTCAAATGATCTGCCAATAAGCCAATATAGCTTTCTTACTCTTTCCTTTAGGTAGGTTGTTTTGGATTGAATATGTTGTCTCCATGTCAGTCTTTTATCAAGTACCATAAACAAGTATTTGACCGAATCCCTGGTTGAAATTACTGCCCCATTGATGACCACAGGAGGATACGTGCACTTACGCAGCGTGAAGGTTATATACACCGATTTGTTTTCTGAGAGCTATGTTATCTGCAAATGTAGCCGTAATTATCTCTTCTGAGGTGGGTAATTCTGCTGTGTAAATTGCATATAGTAATGGATCGAATACACTCCCTTGTGGAACACCAGATAAGATTGGAAAGGCTGTGGTGAATTGGTTTAAATACTTGACTATGAATTGTCTGTCAGTGAGGTAAGATTTAAGGATCAGATAGAAAGGGTATGGCAGCGTTTTTTGAGTTTGTACAGCAGTCCAGCGTGCCACACTTTATAAAAAGCTTGTCTAATATCCAAAAATACTGCTGAACAGTATTTTTTCCGTTCGAAATCTTGTGATAAGTGACAAGTTATACGATTTATTTGCTCGATTGTGGAATAATGTTTCTGAAACCCGTACGCTCAAGGAATACTGGGGCATCTAATGCATTGAAGAGGCTACTTTTTAGCATTTTTTCAAACAGCTTGGATAAAGCAAATAAAAGACTGATTGGTCGATATGACGTAACTTCATGAGCTGGTTTCCCTGGTTTATGAATAAGGGTTATGATAGCTATTTTCCAGGATGTTGGATAGTAACCTAGACATAAAATTGCGTTAAATATGGAAGTTATTAACGCTATCCCATTTTTTGGCAGTTCCTTTATTATCTTCCCGTTAATTAGGTCTTTACTTGGAGCCTTCTTTGAATTTGCGTTTTTGCAATTGTTAATTTGACCTCCATTGACGTAAAGGGTTTGATTTGTGGTGACAATTGCAAAGGCACATTCAGGAAATTCCTAATTTCTTCTTCATCAATGAACGAAATGGAGGTCGATGGTTACATACATTATCCAGGTGAGAAGCGAAGGGGTTTCCTCTGTCTATTGGTTTCTTACCTATCCACCTAGTGGTTGGCGAACGGCGGAATGTCTTGAGTTGGATGAGTGAAACTCCTGGTAGCTTTCCAGAGCGAATGGTTAGAGTCCGCTGTGGGAGCTAAGTTCATCAGAAATTTTTGGAGACCTTCATTTTTAAAGTTTTGTAAAGATTTTCTTAATACTCTGGTAGCTTTATTTAGTTTATGCTTGTCCTCAGGTAATCTGCTATTGTACCAGGTTCTACGCAGCTTTCGTTTTTCTGCGATTTTTTTCATGATATATTCGGGGTAGACGTGGTCATACAAGCATTCCAACCTAAGTGTAGAGACTGGTGGTGTTGCTACGGTAGAGGTTTTGAAAGCTTCCCGGAAATTATCACAGTTTGTGTGTCTATTGTATATGGAAATAAGGAAGTTATTTTCAATGATTGTTGTATTTATTGTCGCTATGATTGGAGAATGATCCGAAGTAAGGTCAAGTGAAGAGTAAACCTATTTAGGAGAAGATATGTTTTTGGTGATAAAGAAGTCAAGTAAGTCTAGGAGTTTGTTGACATCAGTTAGCCAATATGTAGACTCATCTGAACTAATATGTGTCAATCTATTGGTTTCTATACTTTTTGAGAGAGTTCTCCCCCTTGGCGTTACGATTCTACTGCCCCAAAGATTATGTTTAGCATTTAAATTGCCTCCTGCTATCAATCTAGAGACTAGATTTTTAAAGAAGTAGTCGAATTCTTCTTTTTGTATATTGTGTCTAGGAGGGCAGTAAATGATACGCTAAGTGAGCTATGCCAATCGTATATCCTAACACTAGTTGCCTGGATGTGGTCTTGTTTGTAGGACGCAAGCTCATAATGTTTAATACTAGATTTAATAATAATCGTTGTACGCCCATGTGCTCTTCCACTGGGATGATTCGTGCAGTACACCTTACACCCATATATTTTAAAATAAATTTTATCGGTAAATAAGTTTCGGATACCAGCATTATTTGAATGTGTTGATTTTTTAAGAAAGCTATCAGCTCAACTTTTCGTTGCATCAGACGTTAGCATTCCAAAAAACAATATATGGTCTGTATCTTGGCAATATATGTACCTGGCGGTGCATATATAGTCGAGATTTAAAATTTATTGGTGTCAGATTGCACTGTAATAGTTGTTGCTTGAATGTGTTCTTGGCTAATTTGACTATGTAGATGATGTTTGAAGTCACTTGTTATTATAACTGCAGTACCTCTGTGTGACCTCCCTGATGGATGTTTTGTGTTGTATATACTGTAATATGGGATTTGTATAAAACTTTTTTAGTAAAGTATATTTCCGAAACGTGGAATATATCAATATTATTGTTGGCTAAAAATGTTTTTGTCTCTATGACCTATAACAAAGGTTATAGTCCATTTGCATTCCAGAATGCTATTTTCAGGGTGGCCATTTTTATTTCTTAGACAACACATTTAGTCCTTATTCGTCGCTTTAAGACGATGGTCGCGTGTCAATTATCCCGACGTCTATCGGATAAGACGTGTTTACAGACGTGTTTATACATAAAGTCGGCGGACTTGGATTACGATTATTCGGTAGATAACTAATAACACAGCAAAACCATATTAAAACAGTAAAACGTAAAAGCGGATATAGCTTTATAATAAACAATGATGTAAGCGAAAATAACGCTATTGAAATAGATGATGAACCAATGGAAATAAGTAGTAAATCAAGTGAGAAACGAAGAAAAGTAACTCCAGGTACTAATGTACTTGAATGCAGTAATAATATAAATAATTCTGAATTGGGAACTAAATGGCTTATAATACCAACAATACAAACAACAAACAGGTACCAGGTACTAAATAAACTGGAGGAAGAAGAAAGGACACGGAAACCACCATCTATATTTATTGAATATTATCCAACCTTTCCTAAAATTCAAGCTGAAAATGCTGAAATATATAGAAAAGCAAATCATATACTAAAAGGATAAAATGCAAGCTACTACACCTATCAAACTAAGGACACCAAAAGATATAAAACTACTATAAAGGGACTACACTATTCTACCCCAAATGGGGATATTGAAGAAGGATTAAAACAAGCGGCCATACACCAGCATATATCAACAATACAAAAAGTAAGAGAACAGGATATCCATTACCGATATTTTCAATTGAAATAAATAAAGCATCTAATAATAAACTAGTACACGAAATAAATAAATTACTCAATACAATCGTTAAAATAGAGTCTCCACGTTCGACTAGGGATATTCCACAATGTGCGAGATACTAAATGCATGGGCACACAAAAAACTACTGTAACAAAATATTTAAATGTGTGAAATGTGCGAAAAGAAATACAAAAGAAACTTTTCCAGACAATACTACACAGAAACATAGCACAAGACGAAGTTAGTCGTATATCAACAAGAAATAGAACACAAGAAACGAATATAACAAAGAAAACAACAATAACTAATGACCTTCCTTCTCAAAACTTCAATGACCCGAAGACACGTACGACAGATAATTATCATATAACGGACACATTGATTTACGCGGCAATAACAAAGAGAAAACCTAATAGAAACGAAGAAACTGAATTATTAAACAGCGACAACTTAATCCTGAATAAAATTGAAAAAATGATAGAAAAATTAACAAACCTAATGGAAAGACAAATGCATCAAATGATAATGTTCATGGAAACAATCATAAAACTCGTTACAACAAACCAAAACCCGCATTGATAGAGAATGTTGAGAATAACATCCTGGAATTGCAATGAATTACAAAGAAAAAGCATCGTATTGCAGCAATTTCTTAATCAACATAAGATAGACATATGCCTATTACAGGAAACACACGAAACATCATTTAGTTATTTTAAGATACATCCTTTTGATATATACACAACCCAAATAAATCAGGCAGAGCAAGAGAGGGCACATCTATTATAGTACGAAAAGTAATAAAGCATTATCTGATACAAAGAGTAAAAGAAATATATGCACAAACCACCGGCATCAAAATATACTTAGGAAGACAGCAAATTCTAATAACATCGTGCTATATTTCACCGAATCATATATTAACCGAAAAAGAACTAAAAGAAATACTACCAAAGGGAAATAATTATTTAATAGGAAGGTATTTTAATGCAAAAAATCACTTATGGAGATCACGAATAAATACAACAAGAGGCAGACTTATACAGAAAGTGATAGAAAATAAAAAGCTAACTGTAATAACGCAAGATAAACCAACCTATTGGCCTTCGAATGCTGCAACAGCCCCAGAGATCATAGATTTCTTTATAGCTAATTTTAAACCACATATAACAAAGGTAAGGACACTTCAAGAATTAAGTTCGGATCACGTACCTTTACTTATGCAACTTAACAACAAACCACAGTTAACTAACGCAAATACTCTAATAACCGACAAAACGAACGGGGAAAATTTTATAGAAGAATTAGATAAACGAATAAATTGTAACATCAAACTTAAAATAATAGAGGATATCGAAGAAGCGACAGAGAAACTCACGAAGATAATTCAAACAGGGGAGCGCCATCAACGCCGCCGACAATTAAAATAACGTATAAATTTAATGTAACTTCAGCACATATAATGAAAGCAATAAAAGAGAAACGGAAAGTAGAGAAGATGTAGAGGAAACAAGAACAACCATACTAAAACAGCTACTCAACAAGCACATTAGACAAATCAGAAAGCTGATCAAGGAGTACAATAACAATAAATTCGAAATGTTTATAACAGGCTTAGGCATCACAAAAGACGAAGGCTATAACCTGTGGAGAACAATTAAGAACATTAAAAAACCAAAGAAAAATATCGCACCCTGGAAAACAGCTCAAGGACATTAGACGGAAACACATGTACATCAAGCAGAGGTGGCTAAAGAATACCTGCAACAACTTTACGACACTAATCGCACGCAAAAACATAAGATACCAACGGTGCAACCTCCAAAAGAATTTAGGATAAACCAGATAAAAGTTAAAATGTTACTAGATAAACTAAAAGTAAAAAAGGCCCCAGGATACGACTTAATTAACGGAAAAATTCTTAAAAATTTAACACCAGAAACAATCAGGTACATTACGATACTATTTAATGCAACAATGAGGAATCAATACTTCCCTCTACAATGGAAATGTGCTGAAATTATTTTGCTACTCAAACCGAATAAGCCAGCTGAAATATCCAGTTCATACAAACCAATTTCATTGCTTCCAATACTCTCTAAAATTTTAACAAAAATCATTTTGAAACATTTAATAAAACACATAACAGAAGATCAAATTATTCCACCACACCAATTTGTGTTCAGGGTAAAACATAATATAATAGAACAAATCCACAAATTAGTACACTTAATAATAGAAGCATATGAGAGGAAAAAAACTGCAACTGTGTTTTTCTAGATATATAGAAAGCATTTGGCAGGATACCGCACTACGATTTAATAGACGATCTTAGAAGAAAACTACCAGCACATATTGTAAATCTGTTGCACAGTTACATAAATAACAGATTTTTTTATGTAAAAGTAGGCAATGAAATTTCAAGCATAGAAGAAGACAAAGCAGGAGTTCCTTAAGGGAGCGTGTTGAGACCAACACTATTCTCTATATACATATCGTATATAAGAGACTCAATGTTAGCATTTGCAGACGATACTACAATTTACGATATAGGTGACAATTCTGATTCAACACAAAGATTAACGAATAAATTAAAATTACTACACACATGGATGGTACAAAAGAAAATAACAATCAACCCACAAAAAAGCACAAAGATATGTTTTACACTAAATCGCCAAGAACAACAGCTGGTATACATGAACCAAACAATTATACCCCAAACGTCGAAAACTAAATACCTAGGAATCGTACTGGATAAAAAATTAACATGGAAACCTCACATAAAACATACAATTATGAAGATAGCAGCAGTCACAAAAGAATTATACTGGCTAATTAAAAGGAATTTGAGGCTAAAATTAAAAAACGACGTTATATACAACAATGATCAAGCCGTTATGGACATATGGAATAACCCTCTGGAGTATAGCCACTAAAAGCAACTTGAAAAAAATAAAAACAGAACAAGAAAAACCTTAGGAGTTCCATCAGTAGAAGCAACAATTGAAATTATCAACGAGAAACACTGGAAAAGGATTAATTCTCATGATAACCCTACGATGAAAGATTATACGTTACCAATACCGCGAAAATTACATAGAGTACACTTACTGGACAATTGTCCAATACTCCCACGAGAGCACAGGTGAAAGTGAGGAACGAATGAATATAAGGAGTGAATGTGAAAGTATGAATGTGTAATCAAATCAATACATGTCATGTAAGAAGTCTGCAGATGTAAGACTAATCCACGAATAAAGAAAAAAAAAAAAAATATATATATATATATATATATATATATATATATATATATATATATATATATATAAAACTCCCAACATAAGAAACAAACGTATCTCGGATAAAGTATCTGAGAGAGTATCCTGTGTTGTTTACACAAGCTCCCTGTCTTTCCCACCTCCTCGCCGATTTTCTAGAGATACCATAACAGAGGAGGTGGCGAGGAGAAAAGAGGAGAGAGGGAGGGTACTTGCGAAAATATTGAAAACTGATTCTTTTCCATCTTTGAGTAACTGTGCTTTTCCATTATGGTAGGAAATATAATAGAAAAAACTTTTTCATAACGTTGGGAAAAGTTTTATATTGTCCATGATAGAAAATAGAAGAGAGAGAGAGAGAGAGAGAGAGAGAGAGAGAGAGAGAGAGAGAGAGAGAGAGAGAGAGCTTTTCCTGTTTACGAAATTAAAAGCAGAAAAGCCAAATCAATCAATTTCGTATGGTATTAAACGGTAACGGTAATTCTACGATCCGAAGTGTAGCAATCGTGAAAATTTACAGCTAGCAGGCGTCGATTTATTTGTATGGTATGCGTGCCTGCGTTCACGAAGAAGCGATTTCGTTAGCGAAACGGCGGCAGTCGGCTCTCTCGAAGTTGCGTCACAATTGTTATTTACTGTCACGAGAAATTTTCCATATTCCACCCACTGTTCGTTTAATCGATTGCTTTTACATCGTGAGTCAAATTATGAATACATCTGTTAGTATCGGGAGAATGGACAATTTTGAAGGCAGGAGGAGTAGGGAAAAATCATATATGTATACATATCATTATAAAGAAATTTTTCAATTTCTTCATAACGTTACAAAGATCACTAAATATCCAATCATCGATAGATTTATTTCAGAGGACGACGTTAACGGATGTGAAAGTTGAAAGAATAACTTTTTTTTTTATTACGACCACTTTTTTTTACAATTTGTCCAGTTAGGACATTCGGTAAATTAGTTTAACAGTTGATTATAACACGATGATACTTAACCCATGGAGAAGCATCGAAAAAATCTGTCTAAGTACAGTTGTGGTAATATGGTTTAATGATGTTCATATACTACATAGTAGGTCAATCGAATGTTTCCTACATAGTCTTCTAGGTTGGTTGAGTGAATATAGTTCTTTTGCAGCAGCGTTGGGATGTTGATCAAGTCGATTTTTGTAATTTTCGGGACAATATGGAGAATATGGATGTGGTGGGGATCGAAGAGGAGCGCGAAGAGAAATTAGTGGCGGCGGAAAGGAAAAGTGGTGTTGAGAATGGGAAAAGAAAAGTGGAAAATCCTCGAAAGGTGGAGGAGCTAAGAAAGGAGAGGAGAGGTAGAGGTAGAGGATGAATATTTCAAAAGGAAAAGAAAGAGGCAGGAGAAGGAAGGAATAATGAGGGGTGAGAGGGGGGTTTTTAAAAGTAGTAGGAAAATAGAGTGGTCGTAGGAGAGAGGGGATGGACATGGGAAAGAGAGATGGGGCAAAATGATGGAGGAGGAATTAAGAAAGATGAGGGAAAGGTTTGATAAGGAAATGGAGAAATTAAGGTTGGAGATAAAAGAGGTGCAGAAAAGAGATAGGGAATGGAGAGAGGAGAAGAGGAGAATGAAGGAGAAGATAGAGAGACTAGAAAAAAGGGTAAGAGATCTGGAGGGTAGAAGAGGTGAGGGTACCAAGGAGTTAAAGGGGTAAGGAGAAAGTGAAGGGAAGCAAAGGAAAGGTTGGTGGGATGAAGAATGCGAAGGGAAGAGGATGGAGGTAAGGAGAAGGGTAGGGAAGTGATGAAAGAGGGGGAAAGGAGGGGAAGGATATACAAAGACGAGAGCAGAGTATAAGCTTTTATGCAAGGAGAAAAAGGAAAGAAAGAATGAGAGATGGATGAAAGATGCTCAAGAGGCAAGGCTGGAAAGGGAGGTGTGGAGAACAGTAAATAGGGAAAGGAAAAGGGGGAAAAGGGGTGAAGGAGGGAATAGAGTTAAAGTAGTGGAGGGAGCATTTTATAAGATTGTTAGAAGGAATAGAGGGGAGGGTTGATAGGGGTAGGGGGAAGAAGGGGCAGGATGAGGAGCCGGAGATAAGTAGGGAGGAAGTGAGAGACAATAGATAAATTAAAAAAGCATCGAGGGATGCCAAGTGAAGTATGGAAGTATGGAAGAGAGAGAGTGGTGGAGTGGGTGTGGAGGTTATGTGGTAGGTTTTGGAGAGGAGAGGGATGGCCGGAAGAATGGAAGGAAGAAATTATAACCCCAATAGTGAAAAAGGAGACGGGGGATAAGGTGGAAGATGACAGAGGGGTGACGTTGATGCCAACAATATATAAGGTATATGTGGGAGTGCTGACGGAGAGGCTGAGAAAGGAAATAGAGGGTAAGGGAATGGTACCACCAAGTCAAACAGGGTTCAGGAAGGGAATGGGGGTAATGGATAACTATCTACGTGCTGACTAGTTGGTGAATAGACAGTTGGAAAGGAAGGGGGGTTGGTAGTGGCTGCTTTTTTGGGCCTGAAGACAGCGTTTGACTCGGTGGATAGAAAGGTGTTGTTTGAGGTGATGAGGGAAGGGAGAGTGAGAGAGGCGATGCAGGAGAGGTGGCTTAGGTGGACACTAGGAGTGGACTGGTGTACCCCGGGATATATGATAAGGGAAGAAGTCAAAATGGACAAATTCAGACTAGGGGCTGAGAAAAGAGCGGTGAATTTTGAAAGGAAATTGGAGGAGTGCTAGCGAGGAAATGTTGGGAGGAAATTAAAAGGAGGATAGCGGAGGGAAAAGAGCTATCGGGCTAGGAGGAGGAGAAAAGGAAGTTCTGGGAGGAGAGGGGTAGAATATAAAGGAGATTGAAGAAAGGAGAAGAGGAGGGAAGGAAATATATGACGGATGGGAGCGGAAGGATAGGGAGTTACAAAAGGAGAAAAGGTGGGAAGGATTAGGGGGGCAAGGTGTAATAGGCGGTACAGAGATAGGAGGAGAGGAGGTGCCTGCGTATCTGAGGAAGCGGTGGGGAGAGAGTAGATGGAGGAGGGTGATGAGGTTCAGAATAAATAATGAGATAAGAGGGGCATGGTACTGGGAGGCAGAAGAGAAGAGGAGGTATAGGTTGTGTAGGGAGGATGGGAGACATGGGAGCATGTGCTAGGGGAGTATAGGATCAAGGAGGATGGGGATAGTTGGTGGTTGAGAATAACGGAAGTGTTAGGGCAAGGAGAAGAAAGCGAGTAGGAGATGAGGGACCTAGAGAGGAAAAGAGGAGAGGAAGGGGAGGGAGACAAGGGAGGAGAGTGGGAGTGTGGTTTGGAATGAGGCGAATCTATATGTGTGTGGTACCGGAAGCTCAGGCGATTGTTAGGGAATAGCGTTCTCTCTCTATCTCATTTAGTCATTTAGTCATTTAATCCTGAGGGGGAGAATAAAATATCTATCTATATATATAAATATATATATGTGGTATCAGTGAAGTTTCAAGAAGGTTCTTTAACAAAAGTTTTATGCGAGAGTTTTCTTTTCGTTCTGAGTTAATATTCTGTTTTAGAGCAAAAGCGTTAATTCCTCGTTTTGATATTTTGTTTTGTTTAATACGAGAACATTTAGTAGAAAGAGAAGCCATAAGACGTTCATTGAGTTAAGACGTGTTTGTTCCTTTGTTCATATTTCATTAATAAATCTATATTAATCATTACAACTTCCTAGCTCAAAACCTAATTAATTCTAACTTAATATAATTTCTACATATATGTAATATTATAATATATATAAATATAAATATATATATATATAATATATATATATAGGGTATTTTTGTAATCCTACCTGTTAGATATGTATCGGCTAACTCGGAATATTTATTCTTGGCTGATATACTCTTTATTGATACAAATATTATACTTAAAATGTTACAACGTTATTTCAGTACTTGTATATGCAGACGTAACACAAAGGGCAGACCTCGATGCTCGACTGTCGACCGATCCACCACGTTACAAATGTCAGAACCTTTCATCTTTTATTCGACTATCGATAGATTTACTTATCTCATGTTCACATACATACAACTAACTATCTCTGGAACTTTCTATCCCTTGTCTAACTATCGGTAGATATATCTTATACATACACACGCACACAACTAACCAATTCTAGGACTTTCTGTCTTTTCGTTCGATTCGCTTCCTGTCTACAGAAGTTATATTTTGTCTTTCTTTAGTTTTTCTTTCTTTCCTTTTTTTGAGGATTTAGATGGGATTTATAAATTTGTTCTACAAGCATGTATCGATGTATCGACTGTCACATAATGTTTTCCAAACGGTTCATGTAGATCGTTCTCGAGAATATTTAAGGGAAACTGCTTTGAGCGAATACCTGTTCAGCTAAGAAGAATATGGTGAGAGATAGTATATAGAAGCCCAACTGAAGAACCTTTAAGTAATATATAAGCTAAAGATACATATCTAATGTAAGGAGAATGTTGGAGAGTTTGTTAAAATGTTAACTTTTGAGAATTAAAATATGTAAACCTTATGAGAAATAGAAATTCTAATATTTTAACATCAAAATGAAATGAACTGCATTATGCTGTAAGCTGATGTTCAAAAACAAATGTAATTTTCGATATGCTAATAATGTCATAAAATAAAAAGAAAATTAAAAGTCGAGATCTATTAATTGTAGGAAGAAAAAAATGTTAATAAAATTTAAATGTGTGGAGAAGTAAAAACAAATAAAGCTGCATATTCAAATACATTCATGTCATATAAAATGATAATCATATTAATTTATTATATATAAAAAGAAAAACACGATCTTTCGAAGCATATACGAGAGTATCTTGTTGATTCATAAATATAAATATTGTTTTAACTAAAAAGTCTATTACACGACACATTTGTTTATAAATTAACCCTGATACAACTATAAAATATCCTATTTATTAGAATGACCATTTATATGTAAATCGATATGTATTTAAATGTAGACACTTCATTCAGAATATATGACTTAACGTTAGTATTCGATTTGTTCGATATAAAAATATTTATATAAATTAATATTTTTATATCAATTACTCATATTATATGATAGTATCGATATTTTTAACTCTTTATAATTCTGATAATGTTATAAGATGTGTGTTGGTGCGCTGAACAATTTCTGGGAAATTTTATGAATTTTTATAATGATAGTTGTTTTATTAATCAAATAAAGTTTTTAGAAATGTTACGTTGTTTTTTTTTATTAAATCAATTGTTTATTATTTTATTATGATTCAAGGAAACGGATATTTGAGATCAGAGGATTATTATCTGTATTTCTCAATTTATATAATAAGTGACACGACAATTAATGAATTGAATGTGAAACAGTGTAAAAAGTGGAATAATAATCATCGAAAAAATGTCTATGAGACGCAACCCAGTTGCAACCTTTTGCCGGTATGTTTCATAGCTTGATGATATTTTATGAAAATATTTGGGATACAAACAAGTTTTACGCATAATTGGAAACGATCAAATGAATTAATTCGTTAAATGAAGTTGAACAACTGCAACGACAAATATTTATGTATGAAATGATTTACATGGTAAAATAAATTGAGAGCACTGGAGAAAACATATATACATATATATATTAAACCCAAGTTATTGCTCGTAGTCTATCTAAATTATAACATTGACACTTTTGTTTACGAACACACTTATATGAAAATTTAATATAAAACTATATAATTACTAGTAGAAAGAATACATAAAATTTTCAATGAAATAGACTAGTAAAGCAATTTCTATCAAATTAACGGTCATACCACATTGTTACGTCAGATCTCGTCAAAAACTTCTGACTGTAGGATTTTTAGAAATTTTTCCTACACTCAAATACAACTATTATTATAAGCTACACAACATATACCAAATATTGAGCCGAAACCAAAGACTGAATAGCATGTAAAGAAAATAAATATTTTTTCATACAAGGCAAAAAAACTAGATTAAGTCTATTAGTCAAGAGCTACAAAGAATTATAAGACTGTTATTTTAGTGCTATTATTTGTATTGCTTATTGTTACGCAGATTTTGATGGCACTGACCATGGCATCAAACAATATACCTCCTATTAAAATCTCTAATAAAGGCGGTAGCTTTAATATCCGTTCAAATTTAAATACCAAAACAAGTCAACCAACTACAATATAACAACAATCCTCTGACATTGAATCTAGATGAAAAAAAATAACCAAACTCGCTAGGAACCCAACTATGGAAAGTGAGATTGAAACGGATTCGGAATCCTCAAAAAATTGGAAACCTGTCAAGATTAGCAATAAGAAATGCAAAGTTACGAAACCCAAAAAATTACATAGTATGGATTATGATTTGGATCCACAAGATAAATGGCTCTTGGACAAAATACCACCTACAAATTCATTCGATTTACTACCTGAAGAAAATGATGGACCATTGGAATCAGCTATCAAAAAAAAATACCTCTCAGCCGAAACTACCTCCAGTACATATCGAAGCACAGGTGATTGAACCATTATTTGAATTTCTAAAATAAGCTGTTGGTAATATTTACACATTAAAACAACTTTAAAACAATCAAGTAAAACTTCAAGCCGATACAACTGACGTTTATAGTAAAATTGTACTAGCTTTAAAAGAAAAAAATGCAAATTTCCATACTTATCAACTAAAACAGGACAAAAGTTATAAAATGGTTTTAAGAGGAATACATCCCAAAACGAAGATTGAAAGAATCATTGACGAACTAAAAGAGCTAAATCATAACGTAAGAAGAATTAACAACATAGTCAAGTACGATACTAAACAGCAGCTACCATTGTTCTTTATCGAGTTAGAACCCAATAGTAATAATAAGGAAACATATAAAATCGAGAGACTTTTAAATACAGTTATCTCTTTTGAACTGCCCAGAAAGAACCAAGACATTCCCCAGTGTATGCGATGTCAAGCTTATGGTCACACGCAAAATTATTATAATAAAAATCCTGTATGTGTTTAAATGTGCTGGTAAACATTTAACGTACAATTGCTCGTTGGAAGGAAAGTTGGAAAATGCGAAGTGTTTCAACTGTCAGGGCAATCATCCTGCTAGTTATAAAGGATGCATTGTAAAAAAACAACTTCAACAAAAATTATATCCTCCCCTTAAACAGATACTACTGGCCTTCATGGCCCCACAGGACACCCCGCTCCTTAAAATTTCTCCTATATCGGCTTTGGCCGCCAAGATGAAATTAGATAAACTTTACTAGTGGAACCGCTGCCAAGTGGACGTCACAGTAGGTGTTGTCTCGACGGGCTTAGAAAAACCCTGTCTTACACCGCGATGGGGGTTTTCCGAAGTACTTCTTTTGCGAACCTCGCGAATGGGCCGTATGCCTTTCTGGAAATGAATTCCCTTTCCGTTATGGGCCAGGTTATTGATTCCTTTCTCAGGCTTTCCCGCAGTTGTTCCCTTTCCCGGTCGTGTCCGAAGTTGTGAAGCTTTTGATTGAAGTCCCCGTGTCCGGATAAGAATTGTACCGCCTCGTGCATGAGGTATAACTACGATGCCGCGGTTATGGACGTCCTAGAAGAACACGTGTGTGTACCTCCTCTTGGTGGAGTTGTCCCACTCGCATTGCCATTCTCGTTTGGTGAAGTCTTCGATTTTTTTGCGCACCGATGATTTTTCCATGTCCGCTGTAAAAGAGTATTCGGGAAGCTCGAATGGGATGTTTCTTCGAACTTTATACCGGAATACTGCTTCTTTGATTTTCATCTCGATCGGAGAACTTCCGCGATGACTGGGAGCGTGTCCGCGGAAACTGTGCGATACGCCTTAGTGACACGCAGGATCGCGTGTCGTTGTATCGCCCGTAGAGCCTGTATTGCTGTCCTGTTTAGAGGATCAAACCATGTTGCGGCTGCGTAGGTGATTGTCGGAACGAACAGTCCTCTGTACAATGCACGCATGCACCAGTGCCCGAGTCCCCACGTCGATCTTGCAACCTTCGCAAGAGTGTTGTATTGACTCGTGTATTTCTCCTTCAGGACCGCAAAGTGCGCGTTCACGCGTAGTTCCTCGTCGAAGTGAATTCCGAGATAGCTCACTGATGTCCGCAGGGAACGTTCCTCCCGCGAATTTTGATGATAGGTGGTCTCTCTTTGTTCAGCTTTCCTCTTGCCTAAAGCATCTCTGTTTTTGAGTCCGACAGTTTTAATTTGTTGCGACTGCACCATGCTTCGATGCGGTCTCGTTCCTGCAGCTGTTGGCGACTGTTGCCATACACAACATCGACCAGGTCGTCGACGTATGCAATTGCCTCACAATCTGCTTCCTCATAGCTTCAGCACATACTTCTCTCTCTCTCTCTCTCTCTCTCTCTCTCTCTCTCTCTCTCTGTCTCTCTCTCTCGTGGACAACCGAGCGGATTTCAGTACCGCGTCTTCAAATTTCCCCTTCCAGAATCCATACTGCCGATCAGATGTAAATCCTTCCCTCGTGAATGCTTCCCGTAAATGACTTGAGATCAGTTTCTCGAGTACTTTCCCGAATACTGAGAGGAGACATATTGGCCAAAACAATTTTGCTTCGGATTCATTTTGTTCCTGGTTTTTAAAGAGCGCTCTAACCGATCCCGTTTTCCACAGTTTTGGAAAACAACCGAAGACAACCGTTCATTGTGGCCGTGACTTCTCGGAAAAGATATGGGTAAGACCTTTTCAAGACTTCCACCTTGATTCCTTCCAAGCTGGGTACTTCACCGTTGCCCAGGCTGTTGATTGCTTGGGCAACTTCGATTTCCTTGAAGGCCTCGCAGTTCTCAGTCTCGGGTTCCTGCTCCATGGCTTCGCGTACATTTCGCTGCCACTCGTAGGTGTCCTCTTCGTCATTGTGAAACAAGCGCAATCTTAGTTCTGATCATACTCTGATCATTATAAAATTCACAGGCAAGCCTATAATAAACTTAACAAATATGCTTATATTCTGCAACAATACTACAGACTGGAACCTTTTCAAACGGTATATCAATGAAAACTTATCTTGCGACGTAAGGTAACATTACCAAAGAAGTTATAAGACTAATATATGATTATAATAACGAAGAGTTATTATAAATAACGAAGAGTTATTATAATCATATTCATTCATCACTGAACTTTCGTCAAAGGAAGACACTAATTATTCCCTGTGGAAAGCCACTAAAAGGTTGAAACGACCTATTCTAACCTAACCACCTATTGAGAAAACGGATAACTCTTGGGCCAAAAGTGCACAGGATAAAGCCACTACTTTTGCTAAACATCTGTATAAAACATTCCAAGTCAATGATATAGTTTGTTCTCCACCAAACAATATAATCACTACATTTCCCATTGAAGTAAACACTAAAGGATTACAAGATATTAAATTCACTACAGTAAAAGCAGTTAATAGCATCATTAGAGATATTAATATCAAGAAAACCCCAGTATTTGACTTTATTAATGGACGAATTATAAAGGAACTACCCCCAAAAGCCATTAGGATGTTAACAATTATTTTCAACACTATACTTTAAAATAAATATTTCCTGATGAGCTGGAAAATAACACAAATAATTATGTTACAAAAGCCCAAGAAAGACCCACACTTAGTTACATCTTACAGACCAATTTCACTACTTCAATTATTATCCAAAATATTGAAGAAAATTATTTTAACTAGGCTCCAAACTATTATCTCAGAAAAAAATCTTATACCACCACATCAATTTGGTTTTAAAAAAAACATGCCACAAATGAACAAATTCACAGACTTATAAATAAAATCAATAAAGCTTTTGAACTTAAACAGTACTGTGTGGCTATATTCCTAGATGTAGAGAAAGCTTATGATAAGGTCTGGCATGAAGGTTTGCTACATAAGATTAAATTCAATTTTCCCATCGCTTACTACCATTTAATTAAATCATATTTAGAAAACAGAACATTTATAGTAAAAATTCAAGATAGCATTTCTGACATTTACGAGATAAAGGCTGGCGTTCCATAGGGCAGAGTTCTAGGGCCTACTGTATACACTCTCTACATGGTCGATATCCACACTACACCTATTACAACGTTATTCACATTTGCCAATGATACAGCTATATTAGCTATACACGAAGATCCTGTGAAAGCATCTCAGATAATACAAACCCATCTTCAGGAGCTTGAACAGTGGCTAAAAAAATGGAAGGTAACCATAAATACGGATAAATGCAATCATATCACCTTCACATTATCAAAATGAACACCACCATACATCACACTGAATCACCTCTTAATACCCCAAACGAAATCCGTTAAATATCTAGGGATACACATGGACTCTAAGCTTATTTAGAAACAACATATAAATAAAAAAATTGAACAAATTAGACTCAAAAGAAGAGATAGGTACTGGCTTACCAGCAAACATTCTAAATTATCACCTGAAAATAAATTACTGCTATATAAAGCAATAATTAAATCTATCTGGACTTACGACATACAACTTTGAGGTATGGTAGCCAAGAGTCATATTCAAAAGTTAGACTCACTACAAGCTATAATCCTTAGAAAAGTCGTTAATGCTCCGTGATACATACGCAATGACAAGATCCGCAAAGATCTAAACATGTTATTGGTTTCTGACGAAATTGTGCGACTATATGAAAATTATAAAAATCGACTTGATCAACATCCCAACGCTGCTGCAAAAGAACTATATTCACTCAACCAACCTATAAGACTATGTAGGAAACATTCGATTGACCTACTATGTAGTATATGAACATCATTCATTAATTTAATTTCTCTCTTTCTTTCTACCAACGAGCAAGCATATAACACCGTACACAATTCATAAAATACAATGGAAATAAATTCTACTGGAACGCAGGAGCTTGTAAATGCCACTTTATAGGCTACACGTACAAGAGAGAGAGAGAGAGAGAGAGAGAGAGAGATTGAAAGAGAGAGAGAGAGAGAGAGAGAGAGAGAGAGAGAGAGAGAGAGAGAGAGAGAGAGAGAGAGAGAGAGAGAGAGAGAGAGAGAGAGAGAGAGAGAGAGAGAGAGAGAGAGAGAGAGAGAGAGAGAGAGAGAGAGAGAGAGAGGCATTTTTTGTTTTATTATTTATTTTATTTATGTATTTCACTTTCCTTTTTTTCTTTGTTTTATTCTGTTTTTCTTTTTGTTTTTTTTTTTGTCAATCGAACGCAAAGATTGTGAAGAAAACAACGCAAGTAATATATATATATATATAAATATATATATGCACACGTATACATTCATACATAAATAATATATATAATGTTGTAATGACACATTGTAATTATATATTGTAATTTTTTTATAATATAATAATAAAAAGATGTTATTTTATAAATAAATAACGTGTTATATTCTTTTTTTTCTTTTTAATTAAAAGTTAAGCAAATAAATATCTTATTTAATATATATTTATACATATATTATTTATATATATATTATATATTAATTAATTTACCAATCATAAAGATCAGTTCTAATCCGTGAGCCTGCGATCCAGCGAGGGCGCTGCGAACACTTGTACCCAAAAAAGTATAGAGGTTTTTAATCCCTAGTATGACCTACATAAATTGATATACCGAAACAATAAGTGTATAGTAGGGATAATGTTCTTTTATTGCGCTCGTAATTCATATTTGGTCCATACCTATCGCTGAAGTCATACACGCTTCGAGTGAAAGGTGATGAACAGACTTAAGTTACGTATGCACTTATGTATCTTTGTATCGTATTACTGTTGCATATCATTATGTTACATATCATCGTTGCGTGCTTATCTGTATAAAAACGGAGAATACAACCTATCCTTTGCCTGCCTATATTAATAGGTAACTATGATAAGATATGAGGATACGCACCTTTAAATGCCTATTTCAAACATTGTTTTATGTTCGATCTAAATGTATATTTAAAAAAGCAAGTAATGTGTACGGACTTTTAATGAAAATTAATTATTAATTCTTAAACAGTGAATAGATACAAGATTAAAAAACATGTACGAACCGTTGTATATTGATACCACTATAACGTGCCCTTACAACGAAAACCATCGAATTGCTAGATCACGTATTCAAAAGCATATCGTCAAGTGCGAAAAGGTAAAAAAAACAGAAGTAAAAAAAATTCTGTAATTCTTATATTACTTTCTTTTGTTTTTGATAGAATTATCCTAATAATTATAAAGTGATATGTCCGTATAATGCGACACATCGTTTATTCAAACATGAAATGATGGAACATATTATTACTTGCCCAATGCAAAAACTGGTTGATCCTGAATTATATCAACGTAAATATCTCACGAAATTATTTTTTTATATATTAAATTATTCTTATTTCTTAATAAAAATTAATTTAAAATTATTTCAAATATGGCTTTGTTTCGTACGTCAAGGAACTGGAAATTGTGCATTGTTGAAGAATAAATTACAATGTGATATAACAAGTTTAATTAATTGTAATGAAAGTTGGGACAAAGAACTTGAATCTAATTCAATATCTCATATAAAGAAAAATCTTCATTCTGATATAAGGTAATTTTATACATATATGTACAAAATACTTGCTACAATAATAATATGTATAATTTATATATTGAAAATAAATTATTAGCATTGCATAATAAGCTTATTCTATTCTATATATACATGATATATATATATATATATATATATATATATATGTTTTAAATAATAGAAAATGTAACACAGATAATTACAAGGATTTGAGAAGCCCACGTGGGTTTTCAGAAGTTATGTTAATTGATGAGGACGAAGAAATAAATGTTGAAGATATGGAATCAATAACAAGTTCTATGGGAATAGGAAGAGGCAAGATCAGTGTAAATAAAAATTATTTGATACAAAAAATTGGGCTAGGAAGAGGAAAGATTTTGCATTGAAAATTCTATTTTAAAGTGGAAATATATAGATGTATACAGTAGAACCTCCCATATTCTTATTAATAGAAAGACAAAAATGGTTGGACAAGAGAATTTTTAGATAATAGAACAAGAACTTTTTCTTATATTGAACTTTATTTATTTAAATAGAAATGAACACAATTGATACTTTATTTCAATATTCAAAAAGCCGAAATAACTGTTCAGATAACAGAACTTTCTAATAATAAAATGTTTGGATATTAGAATATTTGGATAATGGAGGCTCTATATATATACTATATAAAAAGAAAACATAGAAACAAAAATATTTTATATAATATTTTTTTCATTAAATTTAATATTAATAAAGCCCATTCATAACATTGAAACTACATATATTGTTGATACATAAGTATACTTATATCTTTATATTTTTATAAAAGAGAATAAAACCAGTTATAACATAAATAAATTTTGTTATACTTTCTCATGCACTGAAGAAATAATATAAAAATGTTTAATTATAACATTATTATCACACATGGTTTAAAATATTTACTTTACTAAGATGCTATCATCTTTAATACCACTCTGCATTAATTGTACAAGAAATTGAAAAAAGATACCGGAAATGAACATTTTCTCTTTAAGATTGTTATTCTATTTAAGTTGAAAATGACAAATTATTTCATCTGACATGTATTTGTAACAAGGTCTTATTATAATTGGATAATAAGTAATTGTTTCTTTCTTGCTTCATTTAGATATTTCTTTTGCATAAATCATGTTTATTTTCTCTCATAT
This sequence comes from Dolichovespula saxonica, assembly GCA_911387935.1. Taxonomy (NCBI): domain Eukaryota; kingdom Metazoa; phylum Arthropoda; class Insecta; order Hymenoptera; family Vespidae; genus Dolichovespula; species Dolichovespula saxonica. The sequence goes on from OU427000.1 coordinate 343,403, forward strand.
TGTACATCAAATCTATTATTTACAAATAACATCATAAGCAACTTTCCTGAAGATGGAAAGATATTCAGTACCTGATTACATTACAGAAGACATAAAAAATGTCATTACAAATATTAGTATCTATGGGTAAATTGTTTTTTTTTAAGCTATTTACAAATCGTGTAATATAATGGAATATTTTTCCAACAATGCTTAATTATCAATTAATGTTTTTGTCATGTACAGACATTTGATTTGATTTATAAAATATAATAATATAATTATAATATGACCAATACTTCAATATAGGTTTATCATAACTTCCAACTCAGGAGTTTTAATACATGATGATGATAATGATAATAGTAATAATAATGATGATGATGACGATGATGATGATGATGATGATGATGATGATGATAAACAGAAGTACAGCATATGTTATATACACCTTCTGTTCTACATTATTATACTTTTATTTCTTAATACTACAAATGTAAAACTAAATGTTATGTTGAAGCATGTAAATTTTCATAGATAAAGGTAGTATTAATTTATATTTAACATTAAATTATTTGCTCGACTTTGAATGATTGGTATATAAACAGTGCAGAAGTAATGTAACTATTTTTTATAATAAATATAAAATTTAATAGAAATCGGTCTCAACAGTATGAGAATTTATTCAATGATACTTATTAATAACCCAATGTTATCTATATTTTTCGTGAAATATTTTTTTTTTTGAATTTGTTATACTTCATATTTACAATAATGACAAGATTATCTCATTATAAAAGAACAATCAGCATCTGGCACCATGGAAGTACAATGTTACATGTAATATTTAAAAATGATATAAAATAAATGCAGCTATGAAAAAGTTTCAAATAATATTGTAAAATAAAACAAAAATACATATTACAATTTTCCAACCATTCTGTAACATGGAATTTAATATTTTCTCCTTCTGCATTTTTTGTGGAATGTGTAGCACACAGTTTTTTTTTCTTTTTTTTTTTAATATTAATAGAATAGTGAAGATAATAATTCACAAAAGATGCATTATCTATCTAATAATGTTTATATGAAAAAACAAAGATTTTTATATTTGTGCAGTTGTAAATGAATGATACATGACTTACACGTATGCTATCTTCCAAATCACTTTAAAAAATTTAAGATTACTATTCAACAAGAAAAACAATTTAGAAATTAAGATTAGAAAACATGGTTATATATTAAGAATACTCTCTCTCTTTTTTTCACTTTTACATAATACTTAATAATAATTGTGTTTCATATCGATGATTGAAAGATCATATACCCATAATCATTGTAGACAATATTAGCCATTTGTTCATAAATTGCTGTATTCAAATAAGAGATTCTTTGTCAATAAATTCTCCTGAAATCTCTAATTACAAATCCTATGTATAAATTTCATCTTAAATAACATTGTTTTACTTCCAAAAATTAGATTAATCAAAGTCTGTGATACATACCAATACTTCTAATTCATAATTTTTAAAATAGCATATTCAGTATAATATGCAATTACAACTTTGAAACATTCTTTATCCGCAGCATCTACATCAAGAAACATACAAAGGAAGGAAAAGCATACTTTTTGAGTAACATTTAATTTTGGACACTAGCATTTAGCTAGTATTTATATACATGTTCCTAGAATATGTTTAGAGGAATAGAGGCAGTTTCCTAGCTGCAGTCTGTTTTATATTTATTGTATAAAAACTGTAAATTTATTGAGAGCAACAGTTGCACAGTAGCGAGATCATTGCACTAATGCACTTCTACCACATCAGATTGATACGTCCATTAACTGATAAATAGTACCATGTTGTATCAATACAATCTATGTGGTACGGTGATGTTGATTTAAAAAGGTTCTGGTAATTAGCACCTTTTAAATATTTGTTGGCTTTTTCTTCTGTTGTTTCCATATAGATATCCTTTCTTTTAATTCAACCACTGTAAATATTTCAAATTCTAAGTAAAAAGGTAGATGATTATGTTTTTCTAAATTTTCTATTTATTTTTGCAGTTAATTTGTTCTTGATATTAGTTAAAATAATATATAGAAAATCAAGAATATATTTATATATTTAAAAAATATTACTGATTTTATATAAAATTACCTTTACTGCATAAAATAATTAATTTATTAAAATCTCTTTTTATAACCTTTGTATTTAAAATAAAAATATGATAAAATAATTTTAGTATAAATACAATTGAGTATTTATGTAATTAAAAAACAAGAAATAGTATAAAAGACTTACTTGGTGTAAGCATATCCTCGCTAAGTGGTTGACGACTGAAAGGATCTGTTGCACTATTCAATAAATGTCTTATAATAACTGCTTTGTCCATAACAATACCAGATGGAAGCTTAACAGGATCTTCCATAAGAGTATCCATTAGAGGATCTCGAAATTCTTCTGGCGCATCACCATAATCTTCATCACGTGCACGATTATCTCTTGCGATCACTGTTGCTCGTTCTGCGAGCGCTATAAACCTCTCAATCTCTGTGGTAGTTTTTATTGCAGACTTTTGTAATCTATTTGCAGCGTCAGTAAACAATTCTTTGCAAAATGATCGCTGCGATTATAAATACATATTTTCATGAAATAGATTTGTGTTAAATTAAATATATTAAAAAAAAAAAAAAAAAAAAAAAAAAAAAAAAAAAAAAAAAAAAAAAGAGGAAACTGTTTTAAAATAAGATTTGTTATTTCTTGATAATATGATACTTTTACTTACCTCGTCGCTAGCTAAAGCAGCTGCAAAATTATCACAGTCAAGATGTAAATATATATCAACCAACTGACTTAATAACGTCCGTGGTTCCCACCCATATTTTTGTGGTTTTCTTACTTTTAAGTTTTTACACTTAGGTCCACACAATTGTTGTAAATTAAAATTTAACATGGCACACAGTCTTCCAACTAATTCTGGACGTAAAAATGGTTCTGTGATATCAACAGTCAAATAATGAAACATGGCAACTGTTTCTTTAGCTAACGTTAAATAAGATCTAGCTTGTCGTTCGTCTGCTGCTAATTGTCTTCTTCGTGATTGTTGTTGTTCTTCAGAAAGAGCAGACCAGGCATTGAGATCAGACATCAGTTCTTGAACTTCATGAATACGTTTTAAAGATTCTAAACTTTCATCAAGTAGAAAAGTTGTGTCATTCATCAACATGTTAATGAATTTAACAAATTGATTCCCATTATTGCTTTCATTTACAATAGACGCCCGATGTACTGGACTATCCCACATTGACTTTAGAATTAAACTAATGTGATAGCGAATAGAGAATTTATCATAAAACTCTGAGCTGGAACCAGTTGTTTCAACATCAGTGTAGAACTTCATAAGATAAGATGCCAAAAGTGTCTTAGATATTGGGTGTGCCATGACTTGATCATGGAGTGTTTCTGTTCTACCCTATGAGAGATATTATTTGTTAACATCATTAATTTGCATCGATTAAAAATCATTACTATTTATGCTTACTTGAACACTAGGATTGATTACAAATAGAACCTCAATAATTTTTGCAATCAGATATGGATTGCGTATACAATGTGGTGTACATACTACCACAAGTAGCCATGTAATCAATGAATTATCCATATTACTTGCTATTACTGTTGGACAGAATCTATAATAGAAAATATATATGTTATTATGTAAGCAAAACAATCTATATTTGATTTATTAAAATTATATATACAACTTACTGAAGAGTAAATAATAAAAACTCTGCAATATCTTCCACATACCACTCTGGTAGAGCTGTAAATCTATGTGGAATTTCTTGTGATAAAGGAAGTTCAGGAAGTGGACTACCAGGTAAGCTCTGCGTCAAAAGACTAAGTAAAATTTCAGCAACAGAAATGTAGAAATGCAAACATCTCCTTAGAAGCACAGGATCAATCAAACCAGCATCTGCGCATGATTTTGATTTTCCAAGACGTTTTAATTGCTGTTTCCACCGCTTTACTAATTCTTTATTATGTCCTGCAAATGGAGCATCTTTCCATTGAGGTTCAGATGCTTGTAGTTCGTCAAGCATTTTTTGCAAATCACGCAGAGCTCTTAATTTTCTTTGATACTTTTGTAAAGCTGGCAACAATGCTATATGATGACAGTGTAACGTAAGAAACCAACATTGTGTTGGAAATTTAGCTTCAACCCACTTATGTGTTCTTTCTAATTCTTTTAACCATTCTGTAACTTCTTGAGAAGTAAGTTTCAGTCTTGTGTCATTTTTTATTTCAACAAAGCTAGAAGGATGAAATGGATACAAAGGATCAATTGTATCCAATTTGATTTTAACTGAAAGCATTTGTAATACTGAAAGTAAGTTTAGCATAAATCCATCTCCAGCAAGTGAAAACTCTTCAGTTTGTATTTGGGCACGCTTTTCGTTGTGATGTAGTAATGCTGCTAAATATGCTAACATAGCATCGCGGCAATTACTATTTGCGAGTATCGCATGAAGCATTTTGTGGAGAGAAGTTCTTGTGCTTTCTAACTCTTGTTGTAATGTCAAATTCATTGATTTATCGGTAAATGGATTTCCACTAAAGAATTTTTCGGCCACTTTAGGTTGATCTTCAGCGAACACAGAAATTGAAAGAAATGGTCCAAGAAATGAAGTCCTTGTAAGTTCTCTTCCTGCAGCATTCGTCATTACATCAGGTAAAAATTGTGCTTGATGAATGATTAGACGACATATTGGGCGTATATTGCCGTTAGGTCCACAACGGATCTCTAATAGTTCTTCTAATGCTTCTATAGGTCTTCGATGTGTATTACCAACCAGACTAGCTTGTTGCATAGAAAGATAGAGGCCTTGCAGCAAAGGAGTGAAAATTTTGCTGAAGATACTGGAGTTCGTATGCGTTCTGGCTACGAGTTCGTGCAAATAACCGCGAGGCAAGCTCTGTAAGAGCATAGGGTGAAGAAGTGGTGTGATATAAGCAGGCATAACAGAAGTTTGAGGAATTCCTATAAGACCTTGTAAAACAAGACTCGAGTATTGAACACATTGAGCTCGCAGAGTAGATAGTACATCAGAAAGTGGTGGTATACTTGATCGCTGTTAACATAGAAGTAATCAAATATACATGATATGCATTAAATACTATGATTGTGATTTACAAATAAATATAAATGAAAGAGATAAAAGTTCAGCATCTAATGATTCACTTATATATTAAATATTTATACCTTAGGATGATTACGTTCCTCTATTGCGACTCGTGAATATGAATCTAACAAATAAATAAGACTTTTAGGCTGCAATGATTTACTTCCAGCAGGTAATGGTAATGTTGATAATTGATAAGATGGTACAGTCATTACTGGACTCAACAAAGGACTTGCTTGGCTGTTTGGACTGTCTTCACGGTCTGATGATATTTCTGAAGTAATTTCTTTTAGTGGATCTTCTCCTCTTGAAAACATATATAAAACTTCCATGATAGCTTGATTGATAATGTCTGTGACATCAGTTAATTTGTGAATGAGCGCATATGCTGCCATTTCTGGTAAAAGTATTGTTCCTTCTAATGATTCTTTCCATGATACACACAATACTCGTGATATAACAATATGAATTTGATCAGTGGTTACTTCTATACTAGAACTTGTTGTCTAAGAAATAGCAACAAAAATTAATTAATTTGATTTATGTATATAAAAACTTCTATATAATAAATACTTACACGTGAACGTGGCACTTGTTCTTTTCTATCAGACTCTTCAACTTCCATATTTTCAATGCCAGAGTCAACATCTACACCAGAGGTATTACATTGTTTGTCACTAGTTTCTTCAACTTCCATTGGAATTTCTTGATTATGAAATTGTTGTTGTATAGCTGGAGACATTATAGATCCTGCAAATGCTTTTGATGGACCTGGTGTACTCGGAGATATCGCACCTGTATTGTTACTAGAGTTGGTAGTTGAGCAATTGTTCTCTAAACCCACTAACCGTGCTAATCGCCTTCTCCTCATCTAAAATATATCATTAAAATAAAAACAAAATTTATTATGTACTAATGTGGTCATAAAATAATCATATAAAATATACAATGTACATGTACAAAGTAAAAGGAAACTAAAAATGATATATCAAAAAAAACTGTCACATTTTTTTTTTTTTTTTTTTTTAAGTATTTCACTACATTTTTTTTAAATTACAAAAACTAAGTAATGAAACTATTAATTAAACTGATAATATTATACAAATAATTGCTCTATATATTTATTTTATTTATATTGTCTTATGTATCACTTTACCTTAACTTAACATTAACAATATAAAACCTGAAATTTATATTGCATTTTTTGTTATACTGTTATTGACAAAAAAAACAAACACTGAAACTAATATATCAATGTAATTTAAAAAATTTTATATTATATTTATGACAAGAAAATTGTTATCAACACTTTTATAAAAAATAATAGACATTCTAAATGATATTGTTAATTTTTTCTTAAATATATGTTATTATAGAGGCATATTATATATTATTTAAGTTTACGCTTCTACAGATAATTATTAGAATACTAAAGCTAAGAACAATACATGCATTAGAATATATAATTGACAACTGTATTACTTAAAGAAAAATCATCTCATAATACTTTATCTACAGAGATACATACTCGTAGAAAAATAGGAAACAAAGAATCTCCAGAATTATTAATTGCATACAATGCAGTTTATAGTTTCAGCATTACTTGATTGTAAGCACTGTAACAAACTACATCAGTAAATAAATAAAAGATAAACTATGCAGCATCTTTGAATTATAAATAATAATAAAAATGTATATATAGAGTAAAAAAACAAAAAGTAGTTTCATATATCAAAAAGAAGAAAAAAGATTTGTAAAGTAATGTAAATTTCTTGTGTGTGTGTGTGTGTGTGTGTGTGTGTGTGTGTGTGTGTGTGTGTGTGTGTGTGTGTGTGTGTGTGTAAAATAAAAAGAAAAAGAAAAAGTCCATTATATTCTTACAATATTTCCAAGATTATTGTTTCCTTAATAAGCAAGACAAAGAAATCAAAGAATACATATCATAAAAAATATTTCGTTCAAAACTTCAAAATTATTATTGCTTTATTATTATATTTATTATACTTTGTTATATTTAAGAAAAAATAATATTAAAAAATAAAAATAATTGTAAAACTGATATACGTATATGATATATCTAGCGTGTAATGTACGATATAAACCTATATACATATTCATTGTTTGATCTGTCATTGTTCTAAACAGCATCGTACTAAGAACATAGAAGCTTACATTTGCAACGTATTTGTTATATAATTATTTGATGCTTCGATCTTTTGATAATACTTGAAATTTACGATTTGCCTAACAAATGAAATTTTTGAAATTAACCAACATTTGTGATACGTTAAAACGGATACGCCTGTCATAAGCCATCTAATCATAAAATAAAAACGAAAAGAAAAAGAGAAAAATAAAAGAAAAAGATAACTTAAGAATGGCAACAACGATTGAATACGTTGAGTAACGATTAAGAATGAGAGAATATTAATACTTACTTCTTCTTGGCTTAACTCGCTCATGGCGATTTCTTTTTTTTTTTTGTATTTTTCTTTTTTTATATAAGGCAAATATTATACACTCACTCGCAATTTCACGTTAAGTATTATTAAGAACGTAGAAAAAAGATTCTGTTTAAGAATCGTGGTTAAGATATGTCAGAAATTTGGACAGTCACTCCACATCTGTTCGCGTTTGGACGTGAAAACAGCGATCACACGTCGAATCACGAGCAGTCACTGCCAGGCGGTTGTAGCCGCGTCGATTCTTCAAAACAGCTGAGCAACCAACAAACAAGACGCTCTCTTATACCAAAACATATAACTAAACAGTCAGAAAAGCAGTTATCAATGTAGTACGTAATGCGAGTGGTACAAATGAGTTTTTCTTTATTAACATTGTTTGCACACCAAATATAATTTCTATGATTTTTTTTCTATCTATTTTTCTGTTGTTCTATTGTCTCCAATTAGAATAATTGAAATTTTTTCGTTTTACTTGAAATATTCCGAAAATTAAAAAAATATGAGTATTCCAGTTACTGTTAACTTCTTCGACAACAAAGTCAAGCAGGGGTCGCTAGTATCGTTATTGCATGATTTGAGGATATCCCCTAAAATATCTTTCTTAAAATAATTTAAATATGAAACACTAGTAGCTACCTTCAGGTATATTGTTTTCACCAGCGTCCCCTAGGAGTTAATTTATCAAAAGCTTTGACTATATATTATATAGTTAAAAATGTACTACAAGAAATTAATATCTCACTTACATATATATTAAAATACTGTAATTTAGCAATATTGAAATTAGGAAATGGAGTTTTTTAGTGATCGAATATGTATATACGCAATATTCTATAAATCAAATATACTTATGTTTATTTTGCAACACTTGTTTTATATTTTTGTTTTATGTTAAGAATGATATATGAATATAGCTGCCTAGTCTATTACCGTTACATGTAGTTCTTGGGTATGTATCACATTTTTTAAGGAATACTATTTTTTGTAATTATCCGTACCACGTATAGCGTAAAAACAATAATAAAGCGTAATATAAATTTTATACAAAAGTAATACTAAAATGTTTCTTTTTGACTAGAATATAGAGACAAACTATTATCTCTTTTAAAATAATCTGTGGTAAACGGATGATGTCTGGGGATTGGAGGCGTGACTTGAGATAGAGTTATCAAATCACGGCAAAGATTCGTGAGAAAACATAAACGAATTTTCAAATCATACGACGACATAAAACTAGTTGTCAGTTTTACGTGCTTCACGTCTGTTACTTGGAAATAAGAATGGAGACATATGAAAGCGTTTTACTTGTTAAATCTGAAGTATTTGTATTTAAAATACCACCAAGGTCAACTAATAGAGGTTATCGGTAAGAAGAAATAATATTGCCTAAATATTCGATGTGACATATAACTGTCCTGATTTGATGTTTTTAATGATTAAAATATATTTATTATTACTTTAATTATTGTCATTATCACCTATATTACAAAAAAGCTTTATTATGCAAATATTAAAATTTTAATTTTATGTTTCAATCATAAATTTAATAAAATAGTGGTATGTTAAAGATTTATGTGTATCATATATGTATCATATTAACATATTTGATTGCAATTCCACTATTTATCTTGTTTAATAAATTACATATACATTATCGAATACTTGTAAACTATATCATTCCAAAATAAAATTTATTATATATTATAAATGTAAAGTTATTTATATTATTATAATAAATTAAACTTTTAATTTAACTCTGTATATATATATTATAATTTTTCATGAATATAATTCATCTTTTTTTATACATAGAGCAGCTGATTGGAATCTACAAGAACCTTCTTGGACCGGACGAATGAGATTAGTATCCCAAGGAGATGCTATTGCTATAAAGCTAGAAGATAAGATTACAGGTGAACTGTTTGCAAAATGTCCAATTGACCAATATCCTGGAATAGCAGTTGAACCAGTTACAGATTCTTCTAGATATTTTGTATTAAGAATTCAGAATGACAATGGACGATCTGCTTTTATTGGAGTTGGTTTTTTAGACAGATCAGATAGTTTTGATTTAAATGTTGCTCTACAAGATCATTTTAAGTGGCTTAAAAATCGTGATCAAATAGAAAAGGAGAAAGAAACACCAAAACAAGAATTGGATCTTCGATTTAAAGAAGGAGAAACTATTAAAATTAATATGAAAATAACTGTAAGACTTTTTAAATACTTTTTGTCTTCTGTTATATTTAAAATAATGATAAATTTATATTTTGCTACTTAGAAAAAAGATGGCAGTGAAGTTGTATCCAAATCAAAACAACGACCTAATTTAGGAATAGGTTTGCCACCTCCACCAGGTGGTGTAAAAATTGCTCCACCACCTGCCAAAACTCCAACTTCGTCCCCAGCTCATAAATCAATTCAAAATCCTAATCAAGCATCTACAGGTTCAGAATGGGGTGAGTTTGCTAGTGCATCCCAACAATCATCGGGACCTAATACAACTATAGCAAATTCCAGTTGGGTACAATTTTAAGTTGGTAATGTCATCTTTGGTAGCATATGCTTTCTTATACATGCATACATGTATAAAGTTACATTTGCATGTGTTCTTAAATATATCTATATTGTTATCTTTTAAGGAATAGTTTAATGTTAATCAAGGATGCATCTATGTATGATGCATATATGAACTCTATATGATTCTGATATCAGTACTTAATATAATGATTATATAAGATTTTATTTTTTTTGATTACATAATATTAATCAAACAACAAAAATCCTGATGTTTATTTTATTTAATTTTCTGTTTTATTTATATTTTACATTTTACTGTTATTAAACAAAGCTTATCTCATAGGTGCATTCTTTTTGTAGTCCTTGAAAGAGTATAGGTGTGCACAATAAATATTGTGTCCAAGTCTCTGATGTTTGTATATAATATGAAAACTAGAGCCTAATATTACAGTATGCCTTAAGCTTTGTGAGACATTATACTTCTAAAAATTACTTACGAGTCATACAAATTATGTTGTACATATGATTAGGTGTGCAGAATTGTTTAATATAGATCTTTCATCATATTATAAAGATTAGCAGTGTGTAAACATTATTATTTCTTTTAAGAATAGAATTGTGGTAAACATTCAGATGTATTATACTCTGAACTAACTTAACTAAACTTGATAAAAATTGTGGAAAATATGTACTTGTACAACCGGTACTTGCAAAGATGTAATGAAGTGTTGAAAGTAGTAATGAATTGTTCTCTAAAATTAATTCTTAATATGTTGAAACAAAAATAAACATTTTTGTTTATAAATGTAGAAAATAATTAAAAACCAGATACATGATAAATTTTCTCCTGTACATACTACTAATAGAATACAAATTTTTAGAAGTCTTTAAAAATGTTTAACAAAAGATTTAATTATATGTTTTAACATTATATGTATTATAATTGAATCATTACCATTCCAGGATTTGCATTTTCTTTAATAGATTATTCTAGGTATATAGGATCAGTGTGTATAATGAAGGTTTATTAATTTAATTAATGCAAAAATTGTCAACATGTACTATGGTGTATATTTTTATCTGCAGATATAATAAATCACATAACCACTAGTGCATTTAAATAACTATTACAAAGCATATTATAAATAATGCTTCACAAATCATGTAACAGTTCAAAACTTGTTCCATTATGTTTCATGAATTTTTAATTTGAATTTCATTAACAACGTTTATTACGTGCAACATTGAGTCGCAAACTACGCATGGCCATTGCACGACTAAAATGACGTTGAACTGGACGTTGTAGTTGTCCAGTCACCAAAGTGGAATCTTCGTCACATTCCACATTACTCAAGACAACTAACAATACACCTAGCACCTAATGTAAACATATATTACATGAATATAACAGTAAGTTATATTTCATTTTTTCAAATTACTAAGAGTCTTATATATTATATTTAATATAAATACAAGTAAATCAGTTATTAATTCAGTGCTTCTTAAATTAAAATTTAATCTAACTCTATATATGTCAGATTATAATTAAATTACAAAACTAATATTTTTTCATTGGCAATTTAAACATTATTTTTAAATTAAATTTGTATAAATGGTTAACACTTGCGTCAATGAATATGATTTTTCATATATGTATTATTCTTCTTTTGTGAAAAAGAAAATATATAGATATAGACATATACACCAAAATTTGTAAAAAAATATCGAATGTTCCATGTTTAAGAATCGCTGTATTAATATTCATTTTTAAAATTAAGATTACACCTTAGTTTACATACCAAGCATATAATAATTAAAAGAGTGTAGATATGTATACTAGCAGCAGGCAATGATTCCACTTCTTTTAAAGCTTCTGCAGCATCAGAAAGATCAGGTTTCAATTCTAAAGCATGTCGCAAGTGGACAGCAGCTTCTTGGAAGTGACCATATGCCTAAAGAAATAGTATATGTTTACAAAATATTTTAGGAAGAGTATATATAACTTCAAAATGCATAATGAACTATTTCCCAAAAAGGAACAATGAAAAGATACTACAAAAAATGTAATTACAGGCCTATGTAAGTGATGTAGATTCACCTTAAATATTTGTCCAAGTGTAAGGTATTGTTCCCATGCACTACGATCTGGAGGCTGTAATTCTAAAGAACGCCTTGCTAAATAAGTTGCATCATCTAAATATTGTAAAACCAATAGTACTCTAGCTAAATTTAGTAACACTTCTGCATTATGTGGTGAGACTGCAAGAGCTCTTCGAAAACATTCAATTGATCTTTGTGCATCTCCTTTTATTCTCCAAAAATTCCCAATTTGATTATAAAGCTGAACAGATTTGGGTTTCTGTAGAAAACAAAAACAATGATAGTAAATGAATATACTTATATTGAATGTGTATATAGTAAAATAACACAATTAAGTAAAATATACCTCTCGCTTTGCTTTTTTTAAACGTCTCTCTAATAAGTCAATATCAACATCTATAGCTTTACCATTATTCTTTTTAAACATAAGTGCAACATTAGGTTCTGGTACCAATGGATGATTATTTCTGTTTGCAACACCAATGAGATTGTCATAATATGTAAAATTAACTGGTTTTCCACAATCAAGAATTACATCTTCACATGGTTGATCAGGTGTACATATCACTTGCTCATTTGATACTTGCGACGATAGTGGAAATGATTCCGTAGAATTTGGTGCATCCGTCAATGCATATGACATGAATTGTCTGCCAAGGGGACGAAAGTTAGGGCTCTTTTAACGCTGAAAGAACAGCAAGCCACACACAAACACTAACTACGGGAAGAAAAAGAAAATTACATCAGATACATTGTAATGCTTCTGCAATAAAAATATAGTGTTACATAAACATTCACAGGATACCATATAACAAAAATTATAAATTTATATGCACATTCAAAGATTTGATGCTAATGACTCATTATATTATAACAATATGTACATTGACATATATTACAGATTTATTTTGCACTACTATGTAAACAAAAATTATGTATTTTTAACATCCATAAACTATAACATGGAAATTAAGTAAAATAAAGCAAAGCAAGATTAAATTTTATTCTCTTTTATTACCTCCAATTTATCCCAGTTGTTAGTTAAATTTAGTTGTTATGCAGAAAAAAAAGAGAAAATGAAAAATAGATAAATACATATAAAATGCATACAGACATACAACTAAGTACAGCTATATGAAATATATAGTGAAATAGGAATGAATTATAATAAAAACCTTAAATGCAGATTTGGAATAAAAATAAATTAAAATTTAACACATTTATACTAATAATATTCTTGCATATAACTATTCTAATTGAATGAGGTATGACTGACAATATGTACATTAATAATGTGCAAGATCTTATTAAAGTAATACTTAATATATTGGATGCAATTGAAGAGCATGCACATACAGATTCTTACCAATCATGTATTAATCATGAATATATTTTATATTCTTACCGATCTTGATTGCCTGAACCAAAACTTTTGCACTCGTGACAATAAACCTGTACTTTATCAAGTTTCTCTGATGCTGCTGTTTTACTCCAGCCTTGTCCATTGCCTATATTAATACTGCTGGCAAGAATATCGAAAATCAGATCATCTTCGATAGTGCTTACAAGATCCGTTGCTTTCACAACTTTATCGATGTTAAGTCTCCAAGAAGTTCTAGAATTTGTTAGATTTGCCTGAAGAACCAGGAGGCAAAATAAACAACCAAACATGCGCCCATCGAGCCATACATCATACATTTTCCTTTAATTTTTCTAATGATTGTTGAAGAAAATTAAGAAATGTAATCCGACAGGTAGTGATCTGTTAATGAAAAAGAAATTAATATTTTTTTACAACATGTAGAAATTAGTAAAAATACAGAAAACTACAAATGATTGCAAAGAAATAAAGGTATCGGTTGTTTAGTCAACCATGCAGCAGCATGTCAGTATTGCAACCTAATGAAAACCAAAATTCAATGCTCTCTTTTTATTGGCAGATTTACAATTATTTTTACAAATATGTTTGATTATATATAGTTATATAATTCTAATTACGAATAAAAATATTTTAAGAGAAAAGAAGAAAAATGAAAAAGACATTGTATTATTACTACGGAATAGAATTATTGTGAAATTCAATTGGAAAGAAAAATGCGCGGTATAAAGTTTATAATGTTGACAATCTTGTCGTATATATTTATGAAGTTACAATGATTCTATACTAGTTTTGTGTTGATATTATTTCATTGTTAGAAGTATACAAAATGAGAAACAAAACATGAATTTTATTATTGTTAGTTGATATTTAATATAATAAGGCTCTAATATGACCTCTAAAACTGTATGCATTACTCAAGAAGGTCCAGCTAATGCTTTAGCTCTTAATAAAGATAACAGTCAAGTTGTCATAGCTGGACGTCATGGTAAGTTGTTTTCAATAATTCCTATTTATCTCTTTTATAATAATTGTTTTTCTTTCAGTATTTAAAATATTTACGCTACTGGAAGATAGATTTGAAGAATCTTGTAATTTGCGAGTTGGCAAAAATTTAAATTTGAATTTTTCATGTAATGATGTTGCATGGAACCTTATTGATGGTATAGTATTTAATATGTTTTTATTAATTAATAAATAGTATCTATGTCATATATATATAATGTTTAGTAAATTTAGTAAATAATGTTTAGTAATTTCTAAAATTTATTATATGTAATATTAATCATTACATATATAATGATACATGATTATATTAATAGAATAATATAATATATGATTCTTATAATTTTAAGATCATATTCTGGCAACAGCTGCTACAAATGGTGCAGTAGTTGTATGGAATTTAAATAAATCTTCAAGATCAAAACAAGAACATGTTTTCATTGATCATAAAAGAACTGTTAATAAAGTTAGCTTTCATATGACAGAACCTATGTGGCTAATATCCGGTTCACAGGATGGAACTATGAAATGCTTTGATTTACGCATAAAAGAAGCTACTAAGACATTTTATAGGTAAAATACAAATAATTTTACTTTATATTTGACAGGGTTAGAAGAATATAATCTTTGATTTTATTATGAATAAACTTTATATTTATAATTTACATGAACATATTTTATAAATAAAAATAATTACAAGAAAGAGAATATGAGTAAATTCTTACTAACCCTGTTAGTGATAAATTGCAGCTATAGTAAAGCTTTAAAATCTTAGTAATACGGAGTCTGTACGAGATGTTCAATTTTGTCCTCATCAACCACATACTTTCGCTGCTGTTTCTGAAAATGGTCATGTTCAACAGTGGGATTTGCGGAAACATGATCGTTATTTTCAACATTTTACTGCACACAGTGGACCAATATTTGCTTGTGATTGGCATCCTGAAACTAATTGGCTAGCAACAGCATCTAGAGATAAAACTATAAAGGTTTCTCCTTTTCTATCAAAAATGAAATAAATTGTATTTTATTTTATAAAATAAATGTCTCCCATTATTATATATTAATTGATTATTTATATATCTATTTTCTGTTGTGCTAAAAGGTTTGGGATTTATCTGTAAAACCAAGTTGTGATTATACTATACACACAATAGCTTCAGTAGGCAGAATAAAATGGAGGCCACAGAGAAAATATCATATAGCAAGTTGTGCTTTGGTTGTAGATTGTAGTATAAATGTATGGGACATTCAGCGGCCGTATATTCCATTTGCTAGTTTTAATGAACATAAGGATGTTCCTACTGGTGTAGCATGGAGAGGAAATCCACAATCATTTTTGTCAACAAGCAGGGTAATATCAATTTTCTTTTTTCTATATTTTATAATATAAGAAAATTATTCTGTTTTTTTAGGATTGCACTTTATATCATCATATATTTAAGGATGCTACTAGACCAGCAAGTAAAGCAAATCCACAAGGCATTGCTTTAAGTCCCATCGGAGATGTTGCTTATGCTTGCAAAGTAAATATAAATATGCAACCCACAGTCAAGCAGTTAACTAACATAATGAGGTTTGTATTTTACGATACTTTATATTTTTTATTATTTGTTACAATTTGTAATACATATATGTTCATGCTTATAGAAAAACACCAGTGACGAATGATACATTCTGTATGGCTTCAAGTGTAATGCATAGATTTGTTGTAAATATACCACGTGATCCAACTTGGTTTAAGATATGTGCTGAAGGTTACATACTTACTGGAAAATTGAAAGATATTTGTGATCATAATGCTGCTGTTGCTAGTAATGCAGGTAGAAATGATGTAAGCTAATTATTTATAATAAAATCTGTGTAATTTCTTTTAGTTTAGTTTAAATAATATATTAAATAATAAAATTTGATTAAGTAGTAAGAATAATTTCAATAATAATATTTGTTTAGGTAAGCATTGTTTGGAATATAATAAAAACATTATATACAAATCCATTAGGTGCAATTTTAAAGACTCCACCAACTGTTTCCAAGGAAGACATAGTAAATACTCTAAATTTAGCACAAATGGTAAAAGTACCTGCTATTGACCAGTCGAATCCAGGTAGATTATATTATTTAATTGATAATTATAATTACTATTTCATAGAATTTATGTTTATTTGATGAATCTAATTTCCATCTAATCATACAAACTTAATTAAATATCAAATTTTTTTTTTGGGTTAATAGTTTTGTATAAGCATGTGTATCCCATTAGTCGGAATTATTTTTACTTGCATAATGAGTGGTGTATGCTCAATCTTTGTTTGGGATCCTTAATTCTAAGGATTTGAAGTTCATCTTTATTTATATTTCATATGTATGGTATATACAAATGCTACAAATGCAGTATAATAAGGAAAACTGCGTAAAGTTCGCGTTTTAAATAATAGTAATTGGTAAAAGTGCTCTTTGGGATTAGTATGTGCTCTTAATATACAACCATAATGTAAAAGTGCGTTACTGGGATTATCTCAATATATGACCATAATGATAAAAATACTTTACTAGGAATATCCTGAACTTTGATAGGAAGGAGTTAACATATTATTATGCATGTTTAATACAAGTATAAATGCTATTAGATATTACATTTTAAACATACACACATTGTGTGACTTTATAATCTGTTTAAGGACATGAAAATGATATAAAATCTTTACAAGGAGAAGCACCAACTAGTGCAACAAGCGGTGGTGATGATGAAACTGAAACTGATGATACACCAGAAAATCTAAACTTCATAAGTAGCATATTACCTAGGTAATCCTTTATTGATAATACTAATAATGTGGGGGATTGAAATTTGTCGATACAGCACGTTTTTTGTGTAGCCATACATCCTAAAAGAAACAAAGTTACAGGAAGTCCTTTATGGGACATAAAGGTCAACCTAAAGGAGATTTTCTATTTGGTGATAGTGAATTTGAACCGATTAGTACAGACTATAGTTCTGGATATATCCAAAATATGATAAATGATGATAGTGACTGGACATTGCCTAAGGAAGCATTCCCCTTACGACATGAAATAAAAGATCGATCTCCGCCACCCGAACAGTTTCCTAATCATTCCCCAGACATCAATGATGATTCTGTTTCTGTAATGGTTGATGATCAGCCATGTCAATTAATAGTAACAGCTATACCTAAACCATTATTCTGGGATCCTACACATTTGATTGAAGAAGCATTAAAACATCATGCAGCACTTAGGGATATTCAAACTTCAGCATCTGTTCTTATTGCTTTGGGTGAAAAAAGAAAAGGTCTAAATATCGAAATACCAATTCAGGAACATTGGTTATTAGAGTACATAGACTTATTAGGAAGGTTTAAACTTTGGAATGTGACTACACAGGTTAATAATATAACTAAATTAAATATTTTTTTTTATGAAACGTATTAACAAACTTGTTTATCTGTATTATTATTTTATAGATAATACAGTTGGCATGGATTCCATCCATTGCACAACTAAATCAACAATCAACAACTATACATGCATGCTGCTTAGCATGCGCAAAACCTTTACAAAGAGCAGCATGGTTGTGTGATCGTTGTCATACATCTAAACATGCCCTTTGTTCTATTTGTCATCAGGTAATACATTTCATATTGTTTCAAAGAAATGATAACATTATATTTTGATAACTGTAGAGCCACTTAGTATTCGTTAAAAATGATTACTATTTTATTGCAGGTTGTCCGAGGGCTATATGCATGGTGCCAAGGTTGCACACATGGAGGACATGTAATGCATTTAAAGGAATGGTTTCGTTGTAATCGTCAATGTCCTACTGGTTGCGGTCACATTTGTGAATATATTTAAATATCATAACCTGGAATTAAGGTATCAAGTGTAATAATAAAAAATATGTAAAAGTAATGCAATGTATTATACACAATATTGGCATGTATACACATTCTTGTGCATAAATTTTTAAACAATTAACTATTAATGATCACAAATAAATAACAAAGATAATTCTTTATCATATACATGAGAAAATGATGTAATTGTTTTTTTATCATACAAAATAATATAATGAATAAAATGTTTTAACTACATATAAATATATGCAGTAATTTCTCTTTATGATATGGATTTTCATTGGCAGGAGTTAATTTCATGTAACATAGCATAAAAATGTTGTTCTCATAATTCTCTTACAATTCCATATAGTTATCTCTATCGTAAAAACATTAATATATCTATCTATTATCTCTAGAAGCATATAGCTCATGGAGGTAGCTCCTTCTTAGAACTCACCAATTGCTTTGTAGACAGGATCATGATATTATCTTCCAACTTCATGTGTTGTTCAATCTGTCATTGATGTTGCAAGGTACATTAAAATCAAATTTCTTTATGTAAGTTTAATAACACTTTGATATCGATTTTTTTATAAAAATGAGATGTGTTATTTGCAAAATTCTGTAACTCGTGTATTATTTGAAATATATACTTTTTATAAGAAATATAGTAGAACCAGTTAATCTATCCAGTACAATAATTCTTACATAATGTGGAACTTGATCATCTTTGTATTTAAATTAAATTAACAATTTCTTTACGTCAAAATAACTTCATCGCGCGTAGATAGAATAAAATAATGGAAAAGTAACAGCTCATTGTTATTTAAATATTACATTAATCAGCGTGACATCGTTTGTATTTTTTATCCTTTTCTTATCTAATCATAATTAAAAATTAAAGACGTATAATCTATAATGTTTTAAATTTCACGTGTATTATGATATTGATACGAAGTGCTAAAAGCATTATTAATGAATGGAAAACTGTAAAAGTTATAAAAATCAATATTTATGTATGACCTTGTACGTCTATGTAGACATGTAAGCTTTTTTTATGGAAAATTAGGTTAAAAATTTGAAAACAAGAAGAGTGCAGCGGATACATCGGTTTTGTTTTATTAGCAAAAAATAGTAACAAATTACTTAGCAATTCTAGTTTTTCATGATCTATTCTGTTCTTGTAAGTATTGATATTTTATTGATAAACAAATGTATCATTTTTATTCGTCATAGTAGAATTTTTAATATAGCTTGAAAAATAAAATACTTGAATTTTTTATTTTAGGAACATATATACACAGACAGATAAGATCATAAAAGTATATATCATAAATTAAGATGAACTAAACGTATTTTTCGTCTATAATTTTCCATTTTATATAGAATTAATTGTTTATAGTAAAAGCTGCCAATATGTAATTATAAATATCTGCAATTTCATCACTCATATTATAGTTATTTTATAAAAAAATCAGTTAAATTATCGGTTATATTTTGATTTAGTAACTTTAAACATTATATATATGCTTAAACATTCTTAATAATATATATTGTTAGGCAAACCATTTTGAATTATTCAAAAATCAAACGAACTGTATATTATGAAATAAGTAACATGTCGTATGATTCTTATAAAATCTATTATTTTCTTGATTGTTTCATGATCTAATTTATAATTGTAATTTAAAAAACTAACTTAAATTTACAATTGTCACATTTAGATTTATATATAATTAAATTTACATTATTCACTATAATTGCAAGCAAAATTAAAATGTAAGACATTTGTATAGTAAAACTCAACGTATTACAATTTTATCATAACTAATAATTTAAAAAAGGAAACTGATATGTTTACAATGGTAACAATAAAATTATGTAATAATATTTGCGAATATTAGCAAAATAGATTGCATGCAATTACATGAACATAATCACACAACTTTCGTATCTTTCTATTTAAAGGTCTTCAAAGCATGATCTGAGCATTTCTAAGATGTAGCAGTTATATTCTTATTACTTTCTTTATAAATAATATAATAAGAATGCGATAAGGATATTTTTGCAATATCTATAGTTAAAAATTCTCAGTACTTACAAGAATATAGATAAACTATAAAATTTGCGGTAGGCTCGTAACTACATAACTATATGTATAACAAATTACAATCTTTTGCTAATAATTCAAAACCTGTAAGTTTTAATCATGTTATACCGACAATCTGATATCTTTCACTCTGCATCCCACGAAAAATATCAACTTTGAGGAATATCACATATTTCCCACTCCCAAACAAAATTAACATGTATGTGAGAGACCTATCAAAATTACCAGAGCAGATTTGTGTTGCAAATTTGTTTTTAATGACAATAAAATAAGAAACAGTATAATAATAATCGTAATAATAATAATAATAATAATAATAATAATAATAATAATAATAATATTAATTTTATAATTATAAATTGTTGTGTAACACTAATTTGTTGATTTATTTGATAAATTTCTTTTTCACCTCTTACCATCAATTTAATAATTATTTAATAATTATTATAATATTAATCATATTTCTTACTCTGCCATCGATATCGATTCTCTCGTTCGCTCTCAATTATGTTTTGCACCTCAGACGAATAAAAATATCGTGTGTTTTACATTGTCAAGAGGAGAGTCTGTTAGTATTGTATATTACTTATACCGCGATGCAAGGAATAACCCTCCAGTGCCACCAACTTTCTTATCTAATAAAAGGAACACACGCTCTCGAGTCGTATTTGCTTCCTTATTTTTCTTTTGCGATGGAATCTATTTTCCAATTTAGGTCATACTTTCCAGTCCTGATGCCCACATCTCTGTTCATATGTACGCGCGTGTACCGTCATATGCAGAACCTTTTGCATAAATGAGTGTATGTTACATTAGCTAACATTCGAGAATAGTCCATTATGCCAGTTTGGTTTCCTTGTATCATATCGTTTGGCTTGCATCCTTACTTCGTGATTACGGATGAACATTTTATTCCACCACTTTTAGCACCTTACCGATGGCAATTGTTTTATCTATAATCATATCCATATTATATAATAATTTATTATTTCAGAGTTTGGAATTAAATAATTAGAATTTAATTAATTCTACATAGGTTTTCTACATAAAATCCTACTTTTATTGTACAAATAATCTCATTATTATATCTCATAAATCAACAAATAAAATATTTTTTCTACTTACTTTCATCTCTAAGAGTAAACCGTCCCATTTGCGGAAATAATTTGAATCTTTCGAGGCATATAACTCCTGCGCATTCGATTCTCATAATTGCCACTTGGTCTTGCTTAACGAACCTTGGTCTCGTTTTACTTTTATCACCCGTCTTCTTATCTACCAAGCAGATCAATGCCTTTACTGTCACTTCTTCTGCAGCACAATGAATGTGCATCACTGCGCTATATCCAGCACAAATAATACTCTTATGCTCCAAAATAACAACTTGAGCATCAAAAACTTTTCCAGTTTTAATGGGGTTATTACTATCGCATAAAACAAATCCGGGACTCACATCTTCTTCTTCAATACCTTTCAGTTTAATTTTAACATTTTCTCCGGGTCCAACCGACGTTACTTCTTCGTCATCTGACCATAATTGATCAACCGTTACTGCCGTCTAAAATCCATAAAATATGACTCATGTAAAAATGACATTATGAAAGAAAAACCCAACATTTTCAAACGTAATAATAAATAAAGAATATTTCTTACCCTATTCGGCATAACTAACAATGACTGACCCTTCTTGGCTTCCCCAGCTTCAACCTTTCCCATAACAACCGTACCCATATCTTTATATTTATCAACAATTGGCATAATAAACGGTCCATTGCTTTTACGATTAAGCGAAGGTAAGGAATCAATAAAAGGTATGAATGGAGGTCCGCTATACCAATTACATAGATGTTCAGGTATAGGATCTTTGAGACCAATGCCAAGTTGACCAGATACTGGCATAAATGTTAGATCCTTTGCAGGATTAAACCCTAATTTACGAAGATATGGCAGTATCTTATCTCTGAAATAATAAGTTTTTAAATCGTCTTTAATAATATAACGAAATTATTTTTACTTAACAAATTAATGATAATATACCTGCATTCATTATATCTTCCCTCGTCCCATTCTACCGTTGGGTCATCCATTTTATTTACTAACACTACCAAATGTTTAACCCCTGCGGTTTTAGCCAGCATAGCATGTTCCCGCGTTTGGCCACCTCTATCAAAGCCTGTTTCGAATTCACCTTTTCTCGCGGATATAACTAAAACCGCAAGGTCAGCTTGCGCTGCTCCACCAATCATATTGGGTACAAAGCTTTTATGTCCAGGAGCATCCAATATCGTAAAATGCTTCCTTTCTGTTTCAAAATATGCTCTACCCACTTCTACCGTTTTCCCCTTCTCTCTTTCTTCTTGGTTTGTATCCAAGGCCCAACTTAAGTACCACGTTTCTCTGCTTCGTTCCTTTGCTTCTCTTTCATACTTCTCTAAAGTACGCTTATCCACCATTCCTGTAAGTGCCATAATCTGGCCACCAATTGTTGATTTCCCTGCATCTAGAATCAAAAATATGCATTTTTATTATTTAAGAAGTTACTTATGGAATATCTAATTCCTAATAATAATAATAATTCACATTACATACCTACGTGACCTATAAAAACAACATTGACATGTTCTTTTTTGCTTTTAGTATCTTCTGCAACCTTAATAGGTTTTTTTTTAGGTACTTTAACAACCATTTCTTCATCCTCCTCATTGTCAGCCTAAATGGGAAAATAAAGTTATTAGTAAAATAATGATTGAAATAATTGCTTTTAAACTACAGTCTATGGTATATTAAGATTAGATAGATATTTGTACATTATAGAACAACATCAAAATGTTATATAAATTTGTTTCTTACCTCTTCATTTTCAGGAGTTAACAAAGGATCACCATCCACAGCTGCTTCTTCCCAAGAATCTGCAGGTTGATGTTCAGGACTTGTATTTATTGGATCCGTAACATTTGGAGGTGGTGCCCCTCCTCCAGCAGGTGGTTCCTCCACTCTACTGCCAATTGGATCAGGTAGAATTGTAGGAGTAGAATTTCCTGTGTAAAAGAATAATTTCTCATTATATTGTTTTCTTCTAATTAGAACAATTTATATCATCAATCATCACTATTTACGGACACTTGCATTTACACCTTACTAATAGGGATCAGACGTTTGCTCTCTAAAGTCTTGTTCTGCTGCTGCCTAGGTCTGCAGTAAAGAATAAGACAAACAGCCAGTGCAGCAAGCTGATGGGTAGGTATGTTGATAGGAAAGGGAATACTTCTTCCAATGGCCAGCACCACGGTAGATGGAAGTACTGTTTAGAGAACAAATGTCCCTACCCTACTTAATAATAACATTTATTCATTACATAATCATGAAGGAGTCGATATTTATACTTTAGGAAGTTGTTAACTATATGAACAATATAAATCATCCATCGTTCCACGATAACAATGAAGAATATAAATGCTAAAATAGTCTTTTTAGGAAAGAAACAGAATGAATTATACAAAGCTTTGTTTTCTTTTAAAAATTACTAATAGTACATTTAGGAAAAAATTATATAAACTTTGTATAATATAAAAATCTAAAGTAGTTATATTTTATGTATAAATCGACAATCATCACAATCAAAATATTTAATATACAAATATACATCATACATTCAATTTTAGTGAAATGTAACTAAAAATAAAAACAAATAAACAAACAACAAAATTAAAACAAATTAAAATCAAATCCAAAATATACTGTGAACAACATTATATGTACTTACAATGTTGTAAAACATTCAAATTTTAAGGTAGAGTGTAATATGTAAAAAGAATGTGGATTTGACTTTATAAGCTTTAAACATGCAAGGTACTACGGAATGATAGAAAGTTACTACAATAACAGGGGATATACCAAGGGGTTGGTCATTGATACGCAATAAAAGTAGCATCCTAAGTTAACATGAAATTATCTGCATATGTTCGAAAATAATCCTCTAAATTGATCCAGAGAAAATTTATTAAATGATAATTAATGTTAGACTAACCATGATGTATTTCAGAAGGAATAGAAGTGGTTACAGTATTCAACACAGCAGTGACAGCACAAGGACTGTCGGCCGTGGAACTATTCTGCGTTGAAGAATTTATGCAGAAGGAAGGCACGAATTCCGCAGCATTCACATTCAAAGTTGAAAATTTGCTTTCGATGGACTTATCCTGAGCGGGTGCGATGTCTCCGTTATCCGCCTGCTGTTCCCATGAATCTGGTGCTATACTGTTCGCCATATTTATCAATGTTTCGGCACACCCAAGTAGTGTTATCCAACGTATGACACAAAGCACGCGATACTTCCCGTAGGATTCCGATTCAGTCGCAAATGCAATCGGGTAAGGTTTAAAAAAATAGTTATTTGTAGTATCCGAACGCACTGTACACGCGTATCGGTACTCCGCGTGCGACCCCCGTGGTCGGTTTCGTTGCTGTACTTCGCCGGAACCACAATAATCAAAATATCAACTTCCCCTTCCACTTGCCTATATCTATCTTTTTAAATAAAATATGAATTATTCATATCAGATATTAGGAAATATAAAGAAATAAGTTTATATATTATTTTAGAATAACAAACGACGACCTAATTTTAAAACCTGATTTTACAAAAATATTTCTAGCATGGTAAATCCAGTGTATATGGTGTGATTTACTTTCGTACCATTCACAACGTCGTGCAAGAGTGAAACTTCACTGCAAATGAAACGTTTTCATTGGAGGAAATTATGTATTCGTTCTAACTACGCCAATCAAATGATTTCAATTTAAGGAGCAATTTAACGATATGATTTTGATTTGATGTGACTAAAAGTTGCACGATTTGTGATTGGTTATTCAGAATTTTAATTCTTTATTGTCACATGTAAAAAAGATCCATAAATTTTAATGTACAATTAATTAAAATTGTTTATGACAGATATAAATAATAAAATTAAATATAATTTCAATCTATTGAGAAAGAGAATATTAAGAAAATTATTTAATAAATTAATTGTTAATTTCATATTCTAAATCATTCTAAATCTTTTACATTTGTAAATTTGACTTATAGAAATGATTTCACGCAATAAGATCTATATAATCAATATTATAATTCATAATCATTTTATAATAATCAATTAAGATACAAATTCAAATAATTTCTTAATTTTGTTTTTATAGAGCAAGTTTTATGAATTTACCCGCAATATTTGATTTACACACTAATGCTATTTTTTCCCTCTCAAAGAAGAAATATCAATTTCAATAAGTAGTTTTATTTTAAATTAATTTCGTTACATTTATAAAAAACAAATCGTAACAATTAATTCTGTTAACTTTGTAAAAAAATGAATTTAAATTCTAGAAAATAGACGGTAGTTTGTCATTAATCAACTTTATTCTGGAATGCATTATAAATGGAAGTTTATTATTTTATATACGTTGATATTAAAATAAATCACAACCGCATTTACATTACACAGAATATCTATGTATGTGTATTCTTATACATTTTTATAATGGTGTATATTTTCATTATTTTCCAAAGTAGGAAGACAATGATTTTTAAATATGGTTATACATTCCTTATCTTTTTTGAAATTAAAACAAACATCCAAAATATCTCTAGTCAGTAGAAGAGATAGTATTAGGTTCATAGTATTATAATAATCATTATGTTCATAGAAAAAAGTTTGAAAATGAATATTTTTAGTAAGTTATACAGGATGTTCCATTTAATTTATATATTTATGCTAATTTGTTGTTTTTGATAGTATGAAAAATCTAAAAGTAATATTTTTATTGAATATTAAATTTGTTAGGTATATATGTTAAATTATGTTAGATATATATGTTAAAAATAGTTCAAGAAAAAAGATAAATCGTCATGAAATCCTGAGAAATATCTTAAAAATGATTCTAATAGTTAGCATATTTAATTCCTTTACGACAAATGATTTCTTTTATTTTAAATTACTAACATTAATAAAAAATATTTTAGTATTCACATAAAGTGAAACATCTTGTATACATACTATTTTAGATATGCATTTTATCTATTTTATAAATATTTAATTATTCTGTGCTTAAAAGTTCATGATTATTGTACTTTTTAACTACAAAAGAAGAATTTCATACTAACATTATTGCTAAAGATACATTGTTAATATTTGTTGAACAGTTATAATGATATATAAATAGTGACATTTATATTTCATACATTAACATTGTCACTTTTGACAGCAGTGATCTTAAAGATATGTTTGCTCATTTAAAAATATTTTATTATTAATTTAAATATTTAACAATCTCAATTTATTTTGTGACAAAAAACATGAATTTCTTCTATGGCTATATTAACGTGATGAAATCCTATTTTCTATATGAGTTTCCAATTTTGTACAAAACATTTATCTAAAAAGCTCATAACTTTGTATCATAACATTTGTATACTGTTAAATTTTTTATCTTTTTATATACAATGTAAAATTGTAAACTATGTGTATAAAATTCGCATAAAATTGCCAACATTAACGTGCATAATATCTATTTAATATTATCTATATTGTTATTATCTGTTTTTTGTTACAAAAAGAAGTGTATAAAAACTAAGAAATAAAATGTTGAAAGTGCTTCTAAAATATTTTGCTTCTTCAAAAGCAAAGAAGCTCTTACCTTATCTATACAAAAGGGTATGTATGTATGTATTAGAACTACATTTGGACCCTGCTTGCTATACTTCTACTTACTTTTTATAAATGTAAGTATTGCTCCCTTGAAGATAATTATGGCAAATATTTAAAGAAAGAGAATTAGTATATCAACAACAACATTATTACAGTACCTTCTGTGTTATAGCAATGCCTATTTTAATACGTTAATTTTAAACTTGAAATTTTGTATGTTATATATCTTTCATATATAATTTTCATCATTCGTATTAATGATAACGATTTGTCACGTCTCTTGTAAAACTTTATCATTGCATTCTTGTTCTGGTCTTATAAATTCAAGGTCACTTCCATCATCAGAACTGGATGCATTATCCTCATCAAAATATGGTTTTGTAATTCTTAATTTTTCTTCATACTTCAAAATAGAATCTAAAATATAAGTCCAAGATATTTAAGTAGTGAAATATATTGAATATAGAATAAAAGAATTATTAGTAATTTATATTTTTCAAATAAACTGTTGAAATCAATGCATTAATTTACCATTCAAAGGTCTTCTGAATATTTCAATTTCCTTCTCATCATTTTCAAAGAAGCTTGTGCCATCTTTAAGTAAACTAAATGCATAAGCCCTTCTATAGTTTTTCTCTGAATGTTGTGTAGATTGACATAGTGCACAAATACAAATGCCACAAACAACAATAGCTAAACATACAGTACCTACAAATATAGATAGCTTAATGTTTCGTTTTTTTTAAATTAATTTGTTATTACATATTTCTTTTCCTAAAAGTTACTGAGATTTCTCTTAAATATAGATGTATTATATATAATTATATATCACTTTCTTACCAGCAATTATAATGAAGACCAATCTTGGCAATCCAAAAATACTTTCGTCGCGCCTTAACTTGAAAGTTAAATTAGTAAACTTATTTATGTTTGGTACAGAAACTATTCTTGTTTGTTGTATATATCCAGATGCAGTAGCAGTAATATTATGACTTCCAGGAGGTAATAAAATCCAATATGCTCCTATTGTTCCACTCCTGACTTGATGTACAGAATCATCATAAGACAAAATAGCATTCTCAATAGGTTCATTATTTTCACTAATAATGTATCCTTGAACACCCTTTGATATTTCTTTTATCATAGCTAGTAAACTATCTTTATTATCTTGCCATACACTCATTGAATCATCTGTATTACAACAAGCAATATAAACGTCTATTATTAAAGTACTTGTATTCAAATATATGTAATCTAATAAGGAATCTCCTCTTATTCCAGCAATTCCTTTTCCACCATGTATTACAGCATTATTCTTGATGTTTAATTTTGTATCACATTCTGCACTATTATGTAAGCTATACCTTGTATAAGTAGATGCTAAGGCTTTTAGTACTTTGTCATCTTCACTTTCATAAATTTCTTTATCTGTTCTACTGTATTGACTTCCATATGGTATTTCAACATGTCGAGATCCAATATTTAAATTTACTATTAAAAGAGCATTAATTTGCTTGAACCAATTAATAATCATAGCTGCTTCATTGCTTAATTCATGATGTATAGGGAATGATAATTCATTATTAACATATGGGATACAAGAATCGTTCTTGATTAAATCTGGATATAAATCAGGAACAATAAATATTGATAGCTTGTCTAAATAACTTGTAATAATTTCGTTGTTCTTATAATTGTCTAAAAGATAAGAAGCAAATTGTAAAAGTACTTTAGATGTTACTGGTTTTCCATAAGAGAGTCCAGCTGAGAAAATTATGGAAGGTCGTCCTGGTCGTTTTTCCTTTGTTTTGGCACTAATTTCTAAAGATAAAATCTGATTGCCTTTTCTAGTTTTACCGATATCATGTAATCTTGATAATTGTGGATATTTTATGTTTAAATTGTTCAAGATATGATTTATAACGCTTAACTGTTTACCTAGTTGATTTTGTTTGTACTCTACTTCACCTGGTTTTATCTTTCTCATTTGAATATTTATATCTGTTATACTTTGTTCATCAACATGAACTTTCAAAGTTTTAGAAGCATAATCTGTACAGAAAAATGTTAATACATAATCTCCAGGAATAAGTATTATTTTAAAATAAGCCATATTTCTTGATAACTGATAGGTTTTTGTTCCAATCTTAACAACAGCTTCTCTAACAGGTATTCCATGAACATCCGTAATAATTGCTCGAATACCACTTGTAAGATCTTGAATAAGTCGCATTAATGGCTTCAAATTTCCCCTCCAAATAGTTGATATAGTATCTGCAGCTGGATATTTGCAGCATGATAAATTGATATTAATCTGTAAATAATTAGTATCAAAAGAACTTTTAATTACATAATAATACAATTCGTGGAGATCATCTCTAATTAAATTTGTAAATATTTTAATTTCATCATCAAATAACTGATACTTACAATGGGTATATTATATTCCCTTTGAATATATTCAGCTATATTTATTTCTCTGATAGTTTTAATACCACAAGCTTCTTTATGCATGGTTTGATCATAATTTTCAGCCAGTGTTTTATACACATTTAATTCATCTTTTGTATAACTAAAATTTTTTAATTTAATACATTAAAAATTATACTTATTATTAAATTAGATCATTATACACTATAAATTTTGTTTAGTACCTGATACTAAAGGAACCACCTCCTAATACAATAATTACATCATAAGCTTCATTTAATAACATTTTTCTAAATGCATTTGTAATAATATCTATTTCTTTAGTTTTATTAGTATTTTGTGAAAGTAATTTTTCTCCTATTTCATCTTTAACTGTAGGATTACAATCATTTGGAACATTGTCAAAGCCTGGATCTACACCAGGTATAAAATGTAAAACTGCATTATTTAATATTCTCTTAATTGGTGGATCGCCAATTTGATTCCCCATAAGAATATGGGTTGCTAGACGTAGTAATATTTCTCTTCCTACTGGTTGTGATGCAAATAAACCTCCAATCAAAGCAATATGAAATTTATTTTCTTCTGGTGCTCCCATCTATAAAATCAATAATTGTATATTATGGCAATGACCATTATTATAATTATAAGATAAATAGACTAAGAAACGTACTCACATTTTGTGTAATTTTTAAAGAATGAATTGCCATACTAACTAATGAATCTCCAGCTCTAAATTCAGCAACATTTGGTTGATGATTTTCCAATTGACTAAATCTAGCACTTAATTCAGAATTTTTTAAATAGCCATTTTGTAAATTTGCAAATATACCAAAATCATATGCAGATGACCTATATCAACAAATACATATATCACAAATAACATTCAACAAAATTATTGTAGATAAACAAAATATTTCTATTAAGCTATAATGAACTTACCAATCTTGAGGATTATCTCTCATTAGAGTAAAATCTAGAGTTACTTCTGAACCTTCAGGATCATCACTTTCAAGTACAGTTATATTTTGTGTAACAGTTTCATATCCAGGAGCACTTACTGTAATATTATAATTGCCTGGTACTAAAAGACGCCAGTAATCACCACCTTCTGCAGTATATATATCATGTTTAATTCCATCTACAGATATCTTTGCATGAGATACAGCACCACCGATGGGAGAACGAACTAAACCATGTACACCTTTACGTGACTGCAATTTTATAGAAAAATATTAATTAATTAAATTTATTACAATAATAATAATAATATATTAATATCTTATCATAATCTCACCATTTCAATAAATTTTAAAAGAGATTCCCTATTTTGTAACCAAAATTTAGGTAATTCACTAGCATTTGGAAATTTTGTACATCCTACTTCTAAAGTTAATTCGAAGTCATTACTATGAAGATAATTATAATCTTGCATGCCACCTGATACAGGATACCATGCTGCACCATTAGTAATTCCATCTGGAAATCGTTCCTCTAGTAGACTTTTTTTACCAGATGTTTTACTTGTTACAGGTGGACAAGGTTCACCAAGATGCATTTGTGGATGAGCTTTTGAATACGTCAGTGCCAACATTTTGAATACATCATTGTCAGGGCTTGGATTTGGAAGATTAGATTCAGGTTCTGGTCCATTATCATATGGATAATTGGCAACTAAAGCACCTCCATGAAGATTTGCAGAGAGTACAAATGGAATACTTGCAATCCAATTCATTACTGCTCTAGTCTCTGGTTCCTGTTCCTTATTATACTAAAATTGATATTTTATATTTATTGTTGATATACATAAAATAAATAACATATTTAAAAAAATATGTGATGTAAAAGCCATGATATATAAATTCAATAAATAATGAAACTTACATCATTGGTTACATAAAGATCAGGAAAGTTTCTATTAAGATCCACACCTTTTGCATTAGCTCTTCCTTTTAAACCATATATATCACCTACTTTTGATATCTCATATCCATCAGGATTCATACTTGGTAATATATGTAATCTGATTGTATTAACTATTCGAGTAACTCTTTTATCTCTTCCATAATTTTCACACAAATATTTCAATAGCAATAATAAAAGTTCTCTTCCAACTACTTCATTTCCATGCATATTTCCAATATATTTCACTTCAGGTTTACTCAAACTATGTTCTCCAGGATCCTTTGTAATTTCCATAACATAAAGTTGTCGATTTTCGACTGAACGACCAATACTATGGAGACGTGTAATATTTGGATAATTTTCATTGAGTTCCTTTAAATATTTTTCCATTGCGACATAATTATGATGTTTAAATTCTGTATGATGTAAAAAACCATATTCGTCAGTTGTTCTTATAATTTCTTTTACTTTCTCCAAGTTTCCTGTAGCTGTGTATAAATATGTACATAAAACATATATATATTTATATATAATTATATATATATAATACATATATATATTTTTAAAATGTACATATACAATTATATATACACAAATTATGTATATATTAAATTATATATAGACAAATTATAAGCGTTTTTTATTTTATATTATAATTAGATATTTGTTACTGTATTATCAAGTATCAAACCATTAGAAGAATCTTAAAATGTAAATATATTTTAATATGGTTTAGAGTATTGAATCACTTAAAAAATATCTAGCATTGTATTAAGAAAATTATAAAAAATTTATGTATATATTATATAAAACACAAGGTATAGAGAATATAATCTGAATGATTTAAAAAAAATATATATTTATAAATATATAAATATATAAATATATAAATATATAAATATATATATATATATATATATATATATATAAACATATGCATATATATAAACATAACATGTTTAAGGTAAAATTGTAAGGAATAGGCGCTGGTATTAATATTGAAGAATTGACTCATTATTTGAGACAAATACAATAGTTTATTTTTACTCTGCACATTATATTATTTGTAGTAATACAAATGAAACTATGACTTTTTAAAATACATTCAGCTTTAAATATTTATGAAATTCATATGAAAAAGTTATTAACTGTCATGTTACGAACATCTTAAAATATAGTATATTAATAACTGAATTTAATTTTATACACTTTAATAAATAGCTCTCTCTTATGAAATAACACAAAATATATTATAACAGTCTCAGAAAAATTTTGTAGATGTATGCATACATGTAATATGTTTCATTTTTACCACACATTCAGTAAAGTTAATCAGTGATAATAAAATAAAAGCAAGATATTATAAATTGTTCATTTGCTACATAGTATAATAATATATTTTTATATAAAATATAAAACCAAGCTTAGAAGTACGATTATACATTGAAAAGATTTAATGTATCTAATAATCATATTTAATAATCGTGCATTACAACGAAAATGAGACATAATATATTTTGCATTATATATATATCATAAATTATATAAGCTCAAATATAATCAAAATTTTACATTATATAAATATATATAAATTATATTAAAAATATTTTTACTTTCCCATTCCAGTTTTCTATTTGTTTTAATAAATCCTTTTCTCCATACCTTGTGTGCTTATATCTTTTGAATTTTACAATATAAGTAATCATGTTATATATTCTACTAAATGTTTACATTAGCTATTTTAAATTGATCTTGATTCAATAAAAATCATCAACGAGTATATAAACTTAAATGCGATATAAATCAAAGGCTGTAAAATAAAAAGTATATAAAAAAATAATAAATTGTAAATTTCTATTAAAATTTAACATAATAATTATCAAATTAATTATAAAATACTTTTATCAAATTTAATAGAAGCTATTATGTAATTGTTTAAATTCTAGTGTCAAAGATAAAAGTATTCTGTATTAACATAGCTAAAAATTTATGAATAATAAATATAATGTAGGTCGTTATATGATTTGATTATACAAAATATAAAACTCGTTAACACATAAAAAGGTGATAACATTAGAACGTATATCCAATTGCAAAAAATTTAAACAAAAAATAAAAAAATAAAATAAAATAAATTTTTCCTTAAGTTACAGAAATGTTAATACTCATCATCGTCGTAAGACAAAATGATTTTATAAAGTGCAGGGAAACGACTAAAAAGTGGTAAAACTTGTGGATAATCTGTTTCACGTTTACCTTGTTCACCAAATGATCGTCGTTTTAATGTAAAATTAACGATCGTTGGATCATTCTGTCTTACAGTTACATTTACTGGTTCACTTGGTCTATATCTGCAATTAGAAAAAATGAAAAATATAAGTATTAGATTTTCAACTATTAGTAATGAGATATATAGAGATTATATACATTATAAATTATTAAAAAGAACAAAATGTTTTGAAGATTATGTTATTTAAAAATTGAACTACATCATATAATTACAGACATTAGACCTACAGGATGAGGCACTATCTACTGCTAACTGGAATAATTCCGAAAGTATGATAGTAGTAGAAAAGTTTTTGAAACAAAAGTTGCATGGGACAACGGGGGTTATCACATGACGTTAGTTTTTTGTTGTTAGGTGGAGTCGCATCAGATATTTGGAGGTCAACTCTGTTTTTTTTAAATAGAATGCTATGTTTTGGTACTTATTTTCTGATAGCAGCTATTGAGACAAATCCAATGATGTGCAACATTAAGGTCTTTGAAGGTCAACAAAGGTCATTTGAGGCAAAAAAGGTGAAATAAACTTTACTTTTATATGACATGAACTTCATCTATTCAAAGTGATTACCAAGGTGTTCAAAGTGATTACCATTGGTATCAATGCAGTGCTGCAATCTCCTTATCACAGATTGTGTAGTCTTTCTTATCACTTGGGCACTTATCGAATTACATACTCTAACAATTCTCTCTTGCATATTTTCCGACGTAGTTGGAACTTCTTTATAAACAAGGTTTTTCAAAAATCCCCACAAAAAAATGACCTTTGTTGACCTTCAAAGACCTTAATGTTGCACATCATTGGATTCGTCTCAATAGCCGCTATCAGAAAATAAAAACCAAAACATAGCATTCTATTTAAAAAAACAAAGTTGACCTTCAAATCTCTGATGCGACTCCACCTAGCAACAAAAGACTAACATCATATGATAGCCCCTGTTGTCCCATGCAACTTTGGTTTCAAATCTTTTCTACTACAATCATACTTTTAGAGTTATTCTAAGTGGCAATAGATAGCACCTCACCCTGTATAATACAACTTCATACAAGAATTATTATCATAATAATTGATATGATCATGGGGCAGAGATATGAGGGTGGAAGGAACAGAGAGAAGCAGAAGCGATGCAGGAGAGATGGATCAGATGGACACTAGGGGTGAACTGGTGTACCCCAGGGTATATAATAAGGAAAAAGCTCAAGAGGATAAGTTCAAGCTAGGGGCAGGAAAAAGGACAATGAAAAAGGATATGAAAGAGATGGAAGAAAGGAGAAGGGGAGAGAAAGTATATGATGGGTGGGTGCAGAGGGACAGGAATATGCAAAAGGAGAAATGGTGGGAAAGGATTGAGGGGAGAGGTATAACTTGTTAGTGGTATGAAGAGATAAGAGAGGAAGTGCCCACGTATCTGAGAAAGGGGTGGTGAAGAGTAGATGGAGGAGAGTGATAAGATTTAGGATGAATAATGGGATGAGAGGGGCAAGATACTGGAAGGCAGAGGAGAAAAAGAGGTGTAGGATGTGTGGAGGTGATAAGGAAATAGGGGAGCATGTGCTAGGGAAGTATAAGGTCAGGGAGGATGGACAGAGTTGATGGGAGAGAATGAGGGAGGTGTTAGAGCAAGAAAGTGAGGACGAGTGGTGGATGAGGGAACTGGAGCAAAAAAGAGGGAAAGAAGGGGGAGGAGAGGAGAGAGTGGAAGTAGGAGTATGGAGTGTGGCGAATGTATGTGTGTGTATGAATGTATGATCTGAGATAATAATGATATTCTTTATCATTTTATCATATTGTAATATGATCTTACCCCCAAGCAGTTGCATAAACAGAATAAGTGCCAGGTAATAGTAAACGCCAATATTCTCCACGATTTGTAGTTGTGACATTATGATCGATTCCGTGAACTACAATGCTAGCATCTTCAACAGGTTGGCCTTCTGTATCTCTTACCAGACCTAAAATATAAATCGTAATTTTTAGATTTTTGTATAGATAAAGTTGTACAATTATACACCTTTTATTCCGATATGAGCTTGTTCCAAATATTTAATAAGAGATTCTTTATTTAACTGCCAATGGCCTGGCATTGATGAAGCAGGAGGATATTTGCAACAACTTAGTTCAAATGTTATTTCAAATGCATTAGAACGAGCATAATTATAGTCTTGCATACCCCCAACAACCTCATACCTAATAAGACAAAAAATAAAATAATGATGAAAACCTCTTAAAGATATTAAGACAGTATAGTCTATTAATGTTTACCAATATGCTCCATTTGTAACACCTCCTGGAAACCTTTCTGGTGGACATGCATTGCCTGCTGCCATTCGAGGATGATTATCTGCATACGTATGAGCCAAATATTTAAATAACTCATTATCTGGACTTATACTTTCAATGCAGCAAGATTTAGGAATACTGTAAATCATATTATATAGAATTAATTATATCCATATAAATCTTGATTAATATTAACTAACAACAGAATTTAAAAAAATAATTAAGTCAATTGTTATGTGTTATATATATAATATATATTAATATATAATATATATAATTAAATATAATATATATAATATATAAAAGCATTTAAAATTATAATATTACAATAGTTAAATTGTTGTTACCCAGAATCATACGGATAGCTGGCAACTACAGCACCCCCATGTAAATTACCAGATAAAACAAATGGTTCATTAGCAATCCATGTCATCATAGCAATTGTCTCTTCTTGTCGTCCTTGTAATATATTACTACCTGTCCTAATCTTATTATCAAATTGATCTGGAAAATCACGATTTAAGTCTACATGATTTGCATTTTCTCTACCTGAGAAATCTTGTTTAGAATCACATTTCCCTTCCTAAAACATAAATAGTTAAATGATTTAAAATTTATTATGTTACAAAATATGCAACACCCTTATAATACATGTTATTAAAGTTACATATTGCTAAAGTTGAAATACCTGGGACTTTTCAAAACCATCAGGATTTAGAGAAGGCATAAGGAAAATATCCGTTCTATTAACTAGCCGTGTAATTCTTTCGTCTTTACCATAGTTATGCAAAAGATATTGAGAAAGGTATACCAGCAATTCCCTACCCACAGATTCATCACCATGCATATTAGCGACATACTTCACCATTGGTTTACCAAGTGCTCTTTCCTGTACATTTTCTGAAATTTCTAGGACTAATAATTCTCTCTCTTCAACCGATTTTCCTATCGAAAATACACGAGCTAACTTTGGATACAATTTTGTCAAGTTATTCAACAAAGTCAGCAGTTCATCATAGTGAGTATAACGTAGATTGACGAAATCTTCGTCTGGTCCATTCGTGGGATTTAATACAAGACCATTGAGCGACACGGCAAAGGTAGCAGTAATAATAAAAAGAACGATACCGCGTAAGTCCATCTCTTGGTTTTAAATTTGTGCAAAACCGTAAAAGCTACTCCACCATTTCAATAAGACATCCTGCACTACGATTCTGTATATACCACTGATGACGTCCACACGTTGACAGTGTGGGCGGGGAAAGTCATGGAAAGTCGAAGTACTCAAGAGTAGGGGATCGCGGGAATAACCTGAGGTTGCTGTCGTCACGCTTTCCTACTTTTTGAATCGATCGATTCGAGTATCTAGTAAATCGAACGTAAACGTTTACGTCATACTTCAGATGGTAATAATGATATCAGTATAAATATTTGTTAATTTATTTATCGTTACAATTGGAGCTTCAGTGAAATAATTATATAAGAGATCATTCGTTATGGATAATATTAAGAAAGAAGATAAACAGTAAGAGTATTAAATTTACATTATTAATAATTATTATTTTTAATCATTATGTTATTATTAATAATATTGTAAATCATAATTATGAAAGATTTTTTTAAAGAAATTATGTTAGACAAATGTGTTATATCTTAATATGTTTTTAATCAAATAAGAATCTGAAAATACTGACGTATATAAATGTAACCATTGCAGATATGGTTTAATTATACCTAAAAAACAACTGTCTGCACCAAAAGCAATAAATGTATTCGGGGATGAGGATACTTCTGATGAAGATGATGGCACTGATTGGGTTAAGAAAGCTCTTAAAGCAGAAAGTGAAAAAAATAAAATGAAAAAGCAAACAAAGCTTAGCATGCAAAAAGCATTAAAAGAAGATCCAACTATCTATCAATATGATGAGGTATATGATAACATAGGAGCGAGAAATCAAGTTAAGACAATAAAAGTTCAAGAAAAGAAACCAAGATATATACAAAATTTCTTAAAAGCTGCAGAACGAAGAAAAAAAGAACAAGAACATAGGATAGAGAGGATGGTACAGAAAGAAAGAGAGGCTGAAGGAACAATGTATGCAGATAAAGAAAGTTTTGTAACATCTGCATATAGAGCAAAATTAGAAGAATTCAAAAAAATGGAGGAAGAAGAAGCTAAAATGAATAGATTGGAAAGTATTGGCGATGTGACAAAACAACAAGATATGTCTGGATTTTATAGGCATTTATATAAACAAACTGTTGAAAGTATAGAAGTTGAAAAAATTCCAGAAAAGGCAGAAAATAGTAATATCACTGTAGAAGCAGAAAATATAATTAATAATGAATCTTTCATAGTAGCAAATGAAAAACATAAAGAAAAATGTAATGTAAAAAAAAGTAAAAAAAGTAGGCAATATAGACAAAGGGTTATTGAAACGTATGAAAGTGATAATGAATTACAAAAAGAAACTGAATCTTGTAATACAAATAAAAATATAATTAATATAGAAGACAAAAGTATTGGTAGCTCTGAAATTAAAGAGCCAAATAAAAAGAAACAAAAATATGAAATAAAAAATATTGAAACTAATACTTTGACTAATTTAATACTTGTAGATGAAAAGAAAGATAATATAAAAGATCCTGAAAAAACATCACAGGACATTGATGATAAAAAGATTGAAGATAAGGAGAATAAAGAGAACCAAGTTGAAAGTGCCCAAAAGAAAGAAAGATCTTCAATTTGGTTAAAGAGAACAATTGGTCCTGTATTTGAAGCAGCTTTACAACGATATTATGCTAGAAAAGCTACACGGAATGCTAGAGCACAATAAAACATTATTGTTATTTTGGTATCTTTCTAAGTTTATATATATATTTTTAAATATTTATTGATAGATTTATATTCAATAAATCAATGATATATAGAACATAAATAGGTTCAAAATAAATCATTTCTACTTAAAAAAATGTCTTATATTCACCTGTATAAAATCTACAATTATGTTTACTTAATACATGTTTGTATATCTTTACATTGCCGAATAAAATGTCTGAATAGATGTAATAAATCGTAGACAATAAATTGATTTCCATATTATATGAAACATTCTAATTCGTTTCTATATGTATTATCTTCATCCACATATGCATTTTACAGAAAAAAGTGTGAACACATACACACATACTATAGAAATACTTTTATAAATACAAAATTTAATTTCTTTCATGATTTTCTTCGCATCTGGAAATACTGAATTACACATTTCATCTTAAAGCAATAAATTTAATTATATACCTCATTATTATTAACTAACTGAAATGTTTTGAGGTAACATATGACCAGTATCTCCAAGACAATGTATTATTACTCTTCCATTAGGATATATACATAACCAAGTAATGCTTCCATGATTTAAAGACATACGCATCCAAGCTTCTGGAGGAAATTGTAAAGCTCTAAAAATTAAAAAAATATATATGTACAAACTATAATTTAGAACTTTTGCAACTTGAATTTTTTAAATTTAGTAAGCCTTAATTTAAAATATTTTATTTCAGATATATTTATTTTTTTATTTTTAACCTTAGTTATGTCTGTGGAGTATAAGACACCCCAGACTAACTTTGAGTTCAATTAAAACAATTTGCGCATTGCATGATCCATGGATATTTTTTTATGACAGAATTAGAAATGCGTTTTCAAACCTACTGATTATTATTTACGAGACTTCAAAGAATATACAGTATTTTTTGGAGTAAAAATTATTCATTCTGTATAAATGAGAGTTGTTCAAAATGCCTAGGGTGTTGCGCTTCTCAAGTACACAACTTGAAATTATTTTGAAGGGTGCACATTAAAGCTAATGGATCAAGAGTATAACAGAATGTAATATAAAAAAAAATGATCATAATATTTACCTGCAAACAAA
Organism: Dolichovespula saxonica; assembly: GCA_911387935.1. Classification (NCBI taxonomy): domain Eukaryota; kingdom Metazoa; phylum Arthropoda; class Insecta; order Hymenoptera; family Vespidae; genus Dolichovespula; species Dolichovespula saxonica. Next base: position 383,543 of record OU427000.1, read on the forward strand.
ATATCTAATAACATTTGCATGACAAACAAGAATAGTAACAGTATCTTTTTCTTGCTTAGGATCTGCTCGATGGAAATATTTTCTAAATGCTGCTTCTATTCTAGGTCCATCTTGATAAAACTAAAATTTTTCATAGAACTTAATTAGTAGTTACATACATGGCAAATTACTAATTATTAAAAAAAAAAAAAAAATAATAATAATAATAATAATAATAATAATAATAATAATAATAATAATAATAATATCACTAATGCGATTTATACACACATATCGTTCTGACATCCAATTGCCTATTGGAGGTTCAGGTGGAATAGGTGCACCTTCAGTTAAAAGACTATCATCTTCAGTTGGTACATTTGGAAGACTTTTTTCTATTATTTTAGAAGTTTCTTGAGCTCTTGTCATTGTTGATCTAACTATTAGAGAATAAGATACATCTAATTCTGCTAATCTTTTTCCAGTTGTTTCAGCTTGACGTCGACCTATATAAATATAAATGTAGATTTACATTATATATATATATATATATATATATATATATATATATATATATATAACTATATTATAAATTAATTATATATAATTTAAGCAGACATTAAAATTACTTATATAAAATTAAAATTATACACATAATTTTGTATAACTAACCAAGTTCAGTAAGAACTTTTTCAGAATCTACTTTTCCCGCAGTATTATATTGTCCATGTCTAATAAGTACCAAATGCCTTATATGTTTGGCTCTTTTTGCTGCAAATTCTTCGTTGTATTTATTTTCATCTATTTCATTATTTATTTTCAAAGGCTTCACCAAACTTTTGGGATCTCGCCTGTAACATAAAAAAATCATGCGTTTCCATCCATTATTATAAACAATAAAAAAAAAATGAAAGAAAAATATAAACAATGTTAAAATCCAAAGAACCTGTCCCAGTTATGATCCCACTTTACAGAAGGCGTGAAATTTGTTGTCCAAGAGTTTTGTACACAAGAAGATTCACAATCACCATAAGCATTGTAATAAAATAATGCTGCACCACTTAAAGCACCTAAACCTACGACAGTCCATTTTCGAAATCGCAAAAAAACTGACATATTCTAAAATAATACAACGAAAACGTTTGAAATTTAATAATCTTGCTAGGGAAAAGCGCACGTATGTAACCAATATATATGTTAGTTAATACATTATTCTAAAATTCACTATAAATCTAGTTTTATTGTAATTCGCAAAATTGGTTGCAGAAATATAAACATAAAGCTATTTACAATATCCAATAATAAGCCATCTTTTTTGAAATTCAAGATTAAATAAGTATTCTGATTGGATAACAGTATAATAGTTTGGTAACACGTTAATAATTTTTGGAGATTTTTCTAAAATCCCCAAGATATATCTTCATATCCAAATATGAATTTACAATTCCACTTAATCTTCTAACCCAAAGTATTCTATACCTTATAATACTTTTTTAAAATACAAAATTCTATTACTGTTTTATTATATATCAGATAAAAATAATAAACATTATATTATATATAAATAGATAATAAACATTTCAAAATTAAATACATCATATAATTTAATTTCCAATTTAATATCTTTAGCTTATATTATTTTATTACAATAAATGAATATAAAATTTTTATTTAATAATGAGAATCCATAAGAAGATTACCAGCTTGGTCTTTAAGTCTTATTCTGCCATTAGAATAACGTGTCTCTTGTATACCATCTGAATAAATCAATTTAACTGTACCATCAGGATATTCGCGTCTCTAGAAAAAGAAAATATTTATAGTTGTTTACTTTTATTTTTGCAGGATCATAACAAATTATTAATGTTAAATAGAAGGATTAATTCATTAAAAGCTTTTTTTTTTTAATTACTTTATGATCTTTTGTATGTATTTCTCGTTGTCCATTGGGTAGAATAACAACTTTTTCTCCATTTGCAAAGGTTTCTGCAATTGTTCCGTCTGGCAATTTCCATTTTTCATATCCATCTACTTGTATTATTTGTATCGAACCATCTGGAAATGATATTTCAAGCACGCCATTTTGCGAACGCTTTTCCACTTGACCACTGTATAAAATATTAATATAACTTATAACAATAATCCCTTTATTTCTTATAATTATAAGTTTTTATATATATGTATTTCAACTTACTTTGGAAATTCTAAAATTTCAAGACCATCTGGCATTGTTGTATGCCATGTTCTTGTTGATGCATAAAAATATTTTACTTTTCCATCTTTTTGTGTTTCACGGACATCACCATTATAGTATAACATTTTTGTCATACCTTCGTTAGGAAAAATTTTTTTTACATTACCATTTGGATACCACAATTCAGTACATCCATTAGGATGTTCAATACATTGCACTTGTTCATTAGTTTTAAACTCTTTTGGAGAAATAGTTCTCTTGTATGTATGTAATAATTCTGTAGGTGAAATGGAAGTTAATGGTAATTTTTCAAAAGCTCTTACTATATCATTATCGTTTTCATAATTTAGAGGAACTTTATCTATTTCATTCATGCATGTATCTTTATCAATTTGTGACTTACTATTTTCATTTTCTTTTTTATTTTGATTCTTTCTAGTACCATTTGCTTCACATCTTAATTTATTCAATTCTGATGCTTTTATTACATTTGAAACTTCAATGGAATTTGATGTAGCATCTTTCAATAGATTTTCATACAGATTACGTTTCTTAATAATATTTAGCATACATTGTTCATACTCTTTAGGAATGTTGGTATTATTACTTTTATTACTATTACGATTATGATCTTCATTACTATGATTATCTACTTCATAATCACTTTTTATATATTTATGTTCTGAATTTATGGCATCCAACATTGTTCTTGATATTTTATCATCTTCTAACGAAGAATCATTTTTTATGACTTCTTTCGTTTCTTCACTAAGCTGTTTATTAATTTGATGTAAGGCTTTTGTATTTGAAAATGTACTTATTCTTTTTGTAGTTTTAGAATTATATGATTTTGTTTTTGTTAACCGTTCAACTTCCTCCTTTAATTTTATATTTTCCATTTTTAAAATTCTCATTTGACTTCTGTGTCTAGCTTGTGCTGCATTCCATTTACTCTCTTTGCTCCTAAGCTCCACTTGTAATTTTTTTAATTGCTCTTTTAAGTCCTGAATTTGTTGTCTTTCCAGTTTATTTTGATGAGTCTTTTCTTGAGAATCACGTAATCTTGATTCAAGTACGGCTTTTTCACGTATCAATTTTCTTTTTTCCTCTTCTAAGCGATCTATTCTCTTTTTATTGTCTTCTAAAATTAATTCTTTTTCTTTTATTTCTTTCAGAAAACATCGATAATCTTCTTGCAATTTTTGACGTTCTAAAGACAAAGCTGCATTTTCTTTGCGAAAAATATCAATTTCTTTTTCTAGTTCTAATAAACGATTTTTTAAAAGTTCAGATTTGAAAATTGTTTCTTGAGTTTCTTTTATCTCATGTTGATCTACTTCCTCTTTCATAATTTGATTTGTACGTGTATTGGTAAAACCATAAGTTTCATTTGCAACTTCATTTGTCTTGAATGTTCTACATTTTATTAATTGTACATTTGTATCAGAGGAATCAGATAATTCACTACAATCACTCCAAGCTCTTTCATCATTATAATCTTTCTGTGACAGAGATTCACTACTACATCTACTGGAATTATCAGTTAAGTTAATAGTTTTATACTCATTATATTCAGAAAATCTGACATGTAAACCTACATCTACTTCATTAGAACATACAGAATTTTGAATGAACATTTGATCAGATTTTTTGTTTTTTAATGATACATTAGATATATTTCGTTTTTTTAGTATTAACTTATTCTCTAGAGTTTCATTTGGGTTTGTTATAGGTATGGTTTCCCAAAAAGAGTTAACTTCAGATTCAGTCTTTTGATTTGGTGATATTGATTGAGTATCAGTCAATTGGAGTCTTCTAGGACTAACTTTGTGAATATCTTGTTGTATAGGATTATTTATATTATCTTCTGTATCCTGAATTTTTTGTCTTATCTTGAAAGGCGTTGATTGTTGTAGAAATGCAACCACAGTACTTGAGGTTGAACACAAACTAGAATTTTCTGCTTTTTCTTCTAAAAGTTCAAATATTCTTATTTCTTCCATTTCTCTTTGTGTTTTCAAATCGATATCAGAACTATTTATTTCAATAATATTTGAATTTATATTTGATTCAATATTTGCTAATACACCTTCGTTTTTTTCAGAATAAGTTTTTTTTGGAGGAGGGACATTCTTTAAATTTAATTGTTGTTGTGCCACATTAATATTAGTGATGCATTTCTTTGAAGGCACATTTTTCGATAACTTAGGCTTATTCTTATTTTTTACATCATCATTTTTATTATTTGTAGGATTAATTTGTTTAATTGATACAGGAATAGTGCAAGATTTTATATTAACTGGAATGTTTTTTGAAGTTTGAATCATTCTGAATCTAGCAAGACCTTGTCCTTTTTTTAAAAATGGTCTTTTAACTTGATTTTGCATTTTATCTTTTGATTCTTTATTAAATATTGGCTGATATTCTTTCAATTTTTCTTCTAGCAGAGTTTTAAAGTCTTTCTTTGGAGATGGCACTGGAATATCGTCAATAAGAAAATTTTTATCTATAGATTTATCAGGCGGTAATGGTTCTATTCCTTCTAATAAATGGTCTATTAGATAAATTTCCTTTTTTTGGGATGTTATATAGGTATTTTCATTATTCGAATTACAATCATTTTTGGCATTATCTTCATCATCTTCTACTTGATATTTCAGTTTACTTAAGCTTTGTTTGCCAACACCATTTGAAGACTTTTTAAAATTAGTTAGAGACTTTTCTTCTAGAAAAGATTCATTAATGGTACTTGTATTTGAATTCATAAATACAGGTATATAATCAAACTTATTTATGTCGTTATTATCATTTAAAGTATGTTCTTGAATTATTTTTTTCGTATCTTTATCATTTTGTTCTTGTCTACAATTATCTGCATAATCAGTTTTATTCGCACTTAAATATCCATCTTCATACCAACTGCTTTCACACAATGTTTTGTTATCAAATCCTATTTCCTGAATAGGTAGTCTTAAAGCTTCATACATGCGTAACTGCTCCTGAGTCAATTGTTGCCGCTGTTCCTGTTGCTGTTTTATAAGACGTTCTTGCTGTTCAATCTGCCATTGTCTTAATTTTTGTAAACGTTCAACCAATGATGCTTCTAAATCCATTATTTAAGTGGCATAATATTTCTTAACAGAACAAAACATATTATCTAGGAACGATTGCGTATAGAAAGTTATATTATCAATTATAATGAAGTAAAAGAACTTATCAAAGTAACACTTAAATATATTAAATAAATATATATATGTTTATTAATAATATGAATTTTATATAAATCAAATAGTAAATTATTAAAAAGTTATTGTTATGACGTAGAGTAAACAATAACCAAATATTCAACAAGTGTGACGAATACGGTTATGTCTTTATTATCACAAATCGCGCATTTGATATTATAAAAATGTTACGTTCCATTCACTTTATTTTGTAAAAAAGAGATAATAAATGAACTTTGTTTAGTATAATACATAAATTAAACACTAATACACGGCATAAAACTACCACACAAATTGAAAAAACTATTGCTTAATTTCAAATATTCCATACTTATTAAAATTACCACGAGAGTTCTCTGAAAGCAACGCAATCAACAGCAACTTCAAATATAATTTTTAAACTACTGAACAATTATCATTTAGTAAGTAATGATTAGTAAGTAGGAAAGTAAATATAGAACAGGAATATTGACACATCAATGAAAAAATGGAGTCAAAATTATATTAAAAACATATATTCATATGTGCACATATTCATTTTTATATTTATATTTATACTGTAAGAATCATTTATGTAAATGAATTATGTAGATTATATTTATTTAATTACAATATTATGAATTAGATCTAATTTATTATAAATTAATTAAAAGTACTGGTTAAAAAATATATAAAATAAGTAAATATATTACTGATTTATTGAATTTGGCGATGAACTGGAAAGTTGGTGTACATTATTGGAAGACGCAGAGTTTGTGGAATTTAAATTTTCTTGTTTGAAGGTCATGGCAGGATTTAAATTAATGTTAAGTACAGTAGTTGATGCAGGATTCTGCATATCTAATTGGCTTTGAGCAATGTCTTGCAAAGCTGCTTGAATTCGTTGAAGTAAAGCTTCTCCTTGTCTTACTACCTCTTCAAGTTGCTTACCAGCTTCTTGATTTTCTTGTTCTAAACGACTTAAACTAGCTACTTGAAGTTCCTGTGACGATTCTTCACTTGGAAGGCTTTCTATTAATGTATCAATATCCTTTGCACATCTTGCAATTAAAGTTGCAAATAATGCTGCATAATCTAAAATATATATATGTAGTATAAAAATTGATAATTCGAAATAATAAAAAATATAGAATTAATATAATAATAGACTTATGTACACCTTCTTGTGGTTGATGTGGTTGTGGAGTACCGATTCGATCAAAACCAGGAAATTTACTTGGTGTAGAATACTGTTGCAATATACCAACACTATTGCAAAAATGTTCTGCTTGCTATAAACGTAAATATATAGACATTAATAAAATTAGAACTAATATTATAATATTATTGGCTATTAATTAAAAATTAAATATTAATATTACCTGATTTATTGTATCTTGCAATTGTGTTAAACGATCAGCCATAGTGATAAAGTTTATAAATGAAGATTCAAAACCAATTAAATCTTTACTAAAAATAATAGCTCATTTTTGTAACATTATTAAAATACAAATACGTTTATAATATTGTTTTTTTAATTATTTGATTAAAATATATTTACACGAATTTTGACATGGAATAATATTGTTATACATTAATTAAGTCTGTTTAATTTCTTTAATTCTGGATCTATATAATTTTTGGTATATTATTAAATTTATTTAAATGTTTCTTAGTAAACCATATAATTTCAACAAAACGCTCACTCTTTCGACAAACAAATGCCAAATACTTGTAAGAATTATCATTTTATAGTATCAAGGATTGGCAACATAGGAGAAAATACAATATAGCGCCATCTACCAGTATTACAAAAAATTCTACAATCATTTAGAGATGTTTTGTTTAAATAATGTTAGTTACTTTATTAAATATTTTGTATAAACAAAATATATATTAACTATATAATATATATTATCATGGATTTAAATGTAGACATTCATTTTAATCTTAATTTTTTCAATGTAGTCATCGATAATACTAGACGCACAGTTGAATATCGATCTTTTTGAAAAATATCGAATTATTGTTTCGATGTATCGACAATGATATATGTATTCGTCATAGACAATTGTGTACATATTTCAATGTAATATGTAACGTGAATCAATTTGTATTAATGTAAACGTTTTGAAACTACTTCGAATTACTTGGAACCGTTTAAAACTTTATTGGGAAAGTTCATATTGCTTGAACTAAATATATAGAATGTATATAATGCTGTAGATCGACCGAAAAATGATACTCAGAAATTTTACACCCCAATGGATTTTGATGTTAATATTGACTGTTACAATTCTCTATTTAAAGTTGAGAATAAATGTTTTGGAAGAAAACTACCAATCACTACGTACGCGTTATATTTTCGTGCTAACTTTCGTGACTCGCAAACAAGTGTATTTTGTTAATATTTCATTTTGTTAAAGGTGATGGAATAACATAGAGTATCCATTCGTACTTCCAGACGATGCTGTTGTACAGATTCAAAATGAACTAAAAGATAATGTCAAATCCGATGTACGAATATACAAGCCAACAAATTACGAGGAAATTGTTATAATATATAACAGAGTACCAAAGACAGCCTCTACAAGTTTTGTGGGTTTGGTTTATGATTTGTGCAAACAAAATAAATATCATGTTTTACATATTAATGTAACAAATAATATGCACACGCTTACACTTTTCAATCAGGTATTTCACATTTAAACAAATAATTTACTTGATTTTTTTTATAAATTAACTTTTAAATTTTACTTTCTATCTTAGATTCAATTTGTAAATAATATATCAACATGGAACACGATAAAGCCAGCATTTTATCATGGTCACATGGCCTTTCTAAATTTTGAGAAGTAAGTTATATATTATATTTAAAAGAATGTATGACTGATTATTTACATGACATAATATTTTACATACTTATTTTGAAAGTTTTAATCATCTAAAAAGTTTTGTTCTTTCAGATTTGGTGTAAAACAAACTCCTCTTTATATAAATATATTGCGGAAACCTTTAGACAGATTTGTATCTTATTATTATTTTTTACGATATGGCGATAATTTTAGACCTCATCTCATAAGAAAAAAACATGGTGATACTAAAGTTAGTGAATAAATAATTTTTATCATCGTAATATGTAAAATTATTAGTAAATAATACTTTGTATTGTCGTAGACATTTGATGAATGTGTCAATATTGGTCAACCTGACTGTGATCCTAATAATATGTGGCTTCAAATTCCTTTTTTATGTGGTCATGATCCAGCTTGCTGGTAAGACTTCAATGTGAAAATATATCTGTGTGTTATTTAAAAATTATATTTTACAATAGGGAAGTTGGAAATAAATGGGCACTAGAAGAAGCTAAGAGAAATTTACAAAGGTACTATCTTTTAGTAGGTGTTACTGAAGAACTAGCAGAATTTGTACAAATATTACAGATTGTATTTCCACGATTCTTTAAAGGGGCATACGAATCATTTTTGTATAGTAAGATGATAAATGTTTATATTTTAACTTCATATATTGGTGTTTTATTATTAAATAAATGTGTAAGACATGAAAATATTTTCAGATAACAAATCGCATTTACGACAAACGACGCAGAAAATCGATCCGTTACCGGAAACAGTGGAAAAAATTCAAAAAACAGTTGTTTGGAAAATGGAAAATGAATTGTATAATTTTGCTTTAACTCATTTTCATGCTGTTAAAAAGCGTCTTATAAGTGCTTCTCTTCAAGATAGTAATCAACGATTTATGTATGAAAAAATACGACCTAAATAAAAAGCATTTTTTTATATTAAAAAATATCATTTCTTTGATTATCACATTTGAGAACTTTTATATAACTTATTCATGGTATGAGAATAAAGTATTTATTATTGTATTGTTATGGCATTAATCCCTGGTGATATCCATGGCATATATTTAAATTAATTAAAAATTTAATGTTTGATTTATCATATCCAAATAAAAGTTTTGATGTTTATTTTAATTTGATAAATCTTGTATTATTTCAATCAAAAATTAATTTATTATAAAAATGTGAACAAAGAATAAGTAACATAAACAAAATTATTTTATATCCATTATTCTATTATCGATTATCCAATATTTTCACAGATTAGTTTTTTGGTTTTAGAGCAAACATATAAACTCGATATAAACCAGAAGGCATATGACGTTGTAATTTTTTTTTTATGCAAATCAATCCAGCTTTCTCAAATATACTTACTAAGTCTTTATATGGTCTTGTTACAGAAGAATCTGTTGTATCAAACTCCAATGCATTAGAGCTTGTTACATTGTCTTTTACAACTAACACACCTTTCTTTTTCAAACCTGACCTGCAAAAATGTAACATTTTTTAAAATATATAAAAACAATATTGATCATTAGTACAAATCCATTAATTTTGGAAATATATTTAAACTTACACACAATTTTTGAGAAATTCTATTAAATCATCATCACGAATATAACCTAGAACCCATTGGCACCATATAACATCATACTTTTGAGGTTTTGGATAAAAATTTTGTAGCGCTTGAAACATTCATAAAAAGATATATAACGAATGAATTTTAACTATTTTATATACATTTTTCATTTAAATATTACCACTACAATGAAAGTCTACTCTTGAGATACAGGTACTTAAATACGTTTTTGCAGTTTCTATAAATTTTGGATTCTGTTCTAATAAATCAACACTTTCAAAATGGTTTATTAACAAGTTTTTTGTTACACGACCAATTCCAGCACCGCAATCCAATGCTTTTTGTCTTGATGGTGGATTTATTAACTGAAACCATTGATAAGTATTTAAAATAAAGCATTTTTCTATTTTCTTGGAAATGTTAATACATAACTTTAATCATAGGTATAAAAAGTACAATATAGTAAACAAATCATTGGTTCTATGTTATACCTCAAATAATGAAACTAGAAAATGTGATGAACCATCTATATCCTTTTCTGATAAAAATCCAAAACCACCTAGCATTCCATCAACAGTAGGAGGAATATGATCCCAATATTTTTCAGAAGCTTTATAAAACCTATTATCAAATTGTTCTGTATCATTTATTTCTTCCATGTTAAAATTTTATAATTTTTTTTCGTGATATTAAATTAGTTGGATAAACGTGTAATCAAAAATTAATAAGGTCACTTTATTACTGAATCAATGATTTATGATAAATATTTTGATATCGTAGGAATTGTTAAAATCTTAATCACTTTAACATCTGTTCTCATTCGTTAACATTGGGTTACGTTCAGAATTATATCATACACTACATTTTGCTTTTTCTATGTATGTAGATGTTTAATTTGATATAATAATTTTCAATATTACAATTTTAAGGAAAGAAACAATTAAATACATATACAATAATTTTTCATTACTTTTTATGCTAAAATGAATACGTGTACTATTATTTTATATTTTTAAAAATAGAATTAAACAACCAATAAAAATGAAGAATTTTGGTTACTTTTGGCCATATCCAATTACATTAGAAACTTGTTATTAGTTACTAGTGTCCTTATCCTACATTGGTTAAAATGTGGTCGTTTAAAATATTAAATTTTGTATTTGTTTACGTAGGTACAATATTTCATTAATTTTATTTAAGTTAAAAGAATATTTTTCTTTCAATTAGTACAGGAATATTTTTCTTTTGCGTTTTATAAAACTCACTAGTACATAAGTAGTTCAGAAAGTATAAATGGAAACTACACTTTAGCTAAAGTGTAACAACGATCAATACGCTTATCTATCTTTATACTGTATAATCGTTGCGGACTATATGTATTTATAGGTTTCTTAGTGGTTGACAGCTGTCAATTGTGCATAGGTTGGTAGTGATTCACGGCATTGGCATTGGAATTGACGAAGATAATTTAGTGCGACAGGTGATTAAATAGAAAGTAATTGTCATTATTAGATGTACCTTAATGTATCGTCATTTGCACGCGCACTCATACTCACTCGTAGTTAAAGCAGTTTATGCCTTATGAATTTCCTTTAGATAATCTAGGCAACCACTTGGTTCTTGGCCTCCAACTTTTCCGCTGGTCTACAGCAAGTATCGCACATCATCACCTACCCTTTGTTCAGATGTCCAGCTTTTTTTTGTAAGAGCCCTTTTTACCTTGTTTGTATATTCATTACAAGAATTATCGACATAAAACAGAAGTTATTAGTAATTTTTGGTTTCAGCGACGTTACAGGTATGGCATCAAGCTCCGTTAGCCAGGAGGATTTTGATAATGACTTCGAACTAACATCAAGGAGGTCTAGAATTCGAACTGCTAGAGCTAGAGTTGGACCACCTAGGACAGGAGATACAGCTTCTATAACTTTTCAAAGTTAGTTACTTTTGCTCTATTCTACTTTTTTGTATTGCTTTATAATCTTTTTATTAAAATTGTAAATCTTTTTTATTTAAAGAAAGTGCACCAGATTCTGAAGAATCACAAGGTATATGCAATTCTAGTTCAAATAGTGTACCTCCATCAGAACATGATGGTCAGCAAAGTAAGCCCATAATGAGGAAACAAGACAAACGTGTAACTGGCCGGTGAGTTCTATGAATATAATTGCTTTTGCAATCAATTCAAGGTAGTCAAAGTTGTTCTTGTTTAAGCATCCACTGCTAGCCGATAGATCCATGATAGAATTTTGTATATTTTGCTAACACTTTCTGGATCTGGTTCTAGTGTCTTTAGTGTCGTATCCTGTTTGCATAGGCCAACACATATAAACAAGGGAAAGCAGCAACGTGATCGACGGAAACTCAGAGAAAAAAGACGAAGCACTGGAGTTGTGCATTTACCATCAACAGAGGTTTGTCACTCTTTGAAACTTGGTTTATCGTGCCTTGGCCCTGACGTCTGCATACACATCTTTAATCTCATACTTGTTAATATTAATTTATTGAATGTGTAATATTTTTTCTAGTTGTTCCAAATTTAATTTCTATTTATGTTTAGTATGTTTGCATTGATTATTGGAAAAGTTTTCATGCAGTATATAAGTACAGGATTAAATATTTAATTCTATATTTTGCAGCAATTCATTTTGTTAATGTATTTCTATGGCAACATTTTTGCAAGCATCAGAAACTTGCTTAAATATTGGATAAAAATTAATATGAATTTTACTAGCTAGATTTGCACATACTAGTGCAACATCATTTCTGTTGTAGTAGTATTTTTCTAGTTGAAATTTCTTTTTTTGCTTTGGTATAATCCTTTTAGTTATTTGCTTCTGCAGAGTACAGGAGGAAGTACAGGAGAAGATGAAGAAGAACTCAGTGGTACTTGTCTTGAAACAAAAAATAATACACATCATAATGAGTTCCTTGATCATGAACTCATTGAAGTGAGTATCTATAATCGAATTTTTGTTAACATTAATGCAATATTCTTGTTAATAATATAATTGTAATATAACTTAATAGTATTAGCGCATAAGCATAATATTTTTGTTATAATGTTGGTTTGTTTATACCCTAATTATGTATGTGTTACAGGAACGGAGTGTTAAAGTGTATACACAAAGGCGAAATAAAAGGTACGTTACATTTTTCTTGCATAGTTATACAGTAGTATTCTGCTTAATTTAAGTAGTTACTTGTAATCAACTGCTACTGCTTTCTAGGCATTACCGTACTTCATACAGGTCATGTTTAATTAAACACGGTTGGTAAGTGCACTACTGTACACCAAAACGTACAATTAGGCACAACCTGTACGAATTGCGGTAATGCTCGTAGAATTTGATAATAACGCAATTCTATATCGAGTATCGACAAACAAACAAAATGGAAAATTCATATTGGGTATTAAAAATATAAGAATGTATGTTCATGCAGTGATCATATAAATGTGTAGACTATAATTTTTATAAATTATGACAAAATGTGAAATACATTTACAAATAATATATATATATATATATATATATATGTGTGTGTGTGTGTGTGTATGTATATATATATATATTATATATATATATATATATATATATATATATATATATATATATATATATATATATATATGCGTATTCAGAAAGGGTCGTGCCTAATATATTGTTTTTAGACATTATCTAATCATTAGGTATTTAAATATGTTATATATCTAAAGAAATAATATTTTTGTTTTAGTCATTCAGATTTAGAAGCAGATGATGAAGAGTTTGATTCTCTTAACCAGTCTGACAGTGTTAATCAATCTGACCACACAAATCATGAGCCACAAACTTCATTAAATATAACAAATAGACCAAGATTACCCACACCTACAGGAGATAATGCACGCAATGTAAGTAATCTTGAGTCTTTATCAAAATAATAAAGAGATAATGATATGACTTTTACAAAGATATATATATATATATATATATATATATATATATATATATATATATATATATGTTTTTGTCATATATAAACATTTTCAGTTAATTGAACGTGCTCAAGAAGAAAACAGAAGGCTTTTATCTCTGTTGGAAGATCGTGATCATAAAATAATGGCATTAGAGGCTCGTCTTTTTCAGCAACAACACGAAATGGCAATAGAACGAGAACGTCTTCGTGAAGAAAACGCAGCACTAATTCGGGCGATGGCAGCTTTAGCAAGCAACTAATTTTTTTTTTCTTGCATATAATACCCCATTCATTGTCGACCTTCGAATTATTCTAGAAATTACGCATAATTAATGAACTAAATATAATTCTAGTTTAAAAAGTAATTAAGAAAAGTGACTTAAAGATGTTAACTCTTGCAGAAGAGTGTACTTTGAAATATAATTACGAATTCTATAACGTCAGGGTAAGCAAGCCACAAAACTAAAGAAGTAGAATCATATACTGTACATTTTTCGGCAAGAAACAAAAAATTACAGTTTGTTAATTTTTCTTGTCATAAACATTCTCTATCTTGCTTATATAGGGTATATTATAAATTCTAACATAGATATCTTGTACACTTCTATTATTGTTCATATTTACAAAATATTTCATTATTTTTATAGATTAAGAGTAGAATATGTTTCTCTCCTCATTTTTTTAATCGTGTTTCTTTATATATCAAATTTTCTCATACGTTCTTAAAGTTAATTACTTGTAGCCTTAAAATGAATTTAAATAATGAATGGAAGAAAAAAGAACGGCTTTATGTAAAAGAATGACTTTATAAAGGTGCTTCAATTTCTGTTCAATGTTATTACTTTTTCTTCAGAATGGTATAAAATTAATAATGATAGATATATTCACGTTTCACATACTTCGCATCTGATAAAGAAATGTTGGTAAGTATTGTGACGTAACGTTAATTGTAATGCACCATATGAAATCTTTTATACTATAAAAGATACCAGTTACGATCTATTTAGATGTTTATGTAAGTTTTTTACCTATGCAAATGAACGTGATTCAGAATATTTATGGTCGGTCGTTAAATTTTCTAATAAAATTTGCTCTTTGGTTAAGCGTGTAACAATAATTTAATGAAATAAATATCAAAGCAAGTTGTTTATATATACAACTTTTCTTTATCAATTAAGCAAAATTAAAGAAAGATGGAATATGCTTGACCGCTTGTAATAAAGAAATGCTATATGATATATCAAAGCACTTTTATGTGTGTCAGTTATGAATTTGTGTGAGCGATTGGATGTATATAAAAAAAAGCACATGTGAGAATTCTATATCAGCTACAAAGCATTTAAATATCTTGCAGTAGCTATCAAAAAGAGGATTAGAGAAATTGTATTTGTTTATATTAAATTACCTGAAAAAATTGCGTGATGTATATAGATATAACTATATATATATTGAATTAAAAAAAAATTATAATAAGTTAATTGACATAACTTTTAGTTAGTATATGTTATAATTATTGATCTTGTTATTTAGTTTAAATTTTGTTATAAGCATAATTGTAAAGCAGGAGACTGAAAATGCCAGTAATTTTTATATGATAAGGACAATGAATTAAAGAAGGTAAAAATATGCGTCGATTCTATTGTATAATTTCAGTATATGCACAATAATCGTTTTATTTGACGCTTCGAGCTAGTGTAATGAATTACTAGCTAGAATATGCAAGCAAGACAAAATATTCGTCTATTCTTTTTAATAACCTTTACGTATAGATCAATATAAAGAAAATTGTACTAAAAACGCTTTGTTATAACGAGTATCTTTCTAAAATACTGATATTTAAATTCTATATGATTGTTCCTTTTTATTACGCTTCGATTAAATAGATTAGTTAATCTATTATACTTATTTCTTTTTTATAGAATTGCACTAGGCAGTCTTAGTACTTAAGAACTAAAAATTGATTATAAGGCGCGTAGTGCATGGATGGAAATGATTTTACAAATAAAAGTAAATCGAGCAAATTATTCGAATGACGAACGAATAAAGCAAAAGATTCGTTAAATCATTATATCCCAAACCTTTAATCTCTTCTTGAAAATCGGTATGTAAGCAGGTACAAGTCGAAAGGATACTGTTTTATCTTTTTGTCATTGTTATAAAGACAGTTCTCCATCAATATGAACTTTAATTTGCATTTTTATTCATAAAATAACTAAATAAATTTTGATATAATACAATACTTGCACGCATTTACGCATAAATTACATACTATACTTTTTATGGTTTTTACTATCAATCACTATGTATAGCTGTACATTATAAAATCGTTGGGATCCGATTTATAAGGATTACCTTATATTAACCATCACGTTGCATACCCTTTCTTAAAGTATACGTGCCACGGATAGTATATATATTTTACTTTAATGACGTATAGTGCAAGCAAATTTTAACATGTGTATTAAGTTGCAGAAAGATATTAGCAATAAGAAGATATATCAACGTACCATTAACTCTTCTCGGACGATTCACGAGAATGTGAACGTCTGTTAAAGTCTTATCATCGTTACAACATGACATTCCTCGTATTTATATCGTATGCCGATACACATGTTTATTGTTAATATTTTTCCATTATTTGATAAACACTACATACATACATCCTTATGATGCAACAGGTACTATTTTTTTCCTTCTATTAATACATCTGCTGACATTTCTTAATGTCTCTCACTCTTTTTCTCTTTATCTGTTTAACTCTTATTTTCACACTCTTTAAAACTGTTTGTCCATACAGCTTAGCCATTCAAGTACGCACGCGCTTACAATTCACGCAAGTTCACGTATTTACATTGTTTTCTCTTACAAAAAAAAAAACGAAAGAAAAAAAACAAAAGATGCCGGCGACTTAGAGCATACGTATGAATCACTAACTTTGTGCTCTTCTTTTCTTTTCCTTAGACACAGCTCTCAGTTTTCTATGAAAAGGCGACGTATCCTTGATATGTACCGTTGCGAATATTAGAGACGAAATCGAAGGAACTCTTCCACTTTCGTTATCTTTTTTATTGTCTGCGATAGAGTCATCGTTAATAGCAACGAGCTCAAATATACACACATACACACGCGCGCGCGCATCATCATGCATACATACATACATACATACATACATACATACATACATACATAAACACATATCATGTACAGCTCCTTAATCTTATATTTAAGCGAGATAGTAATAATAAATTCTCTTCCTAAAATGAATCCCTTTTCAATTCGATTTTTTCTAATTTCCATCAAAGTTGCAGGAACTTATTCGCGTTAAAATTTCGATGTGAATAATGTTATCTTACGATTATCTAATATGTAATACCCTCTATACGAAATATGTCATTACGAAAGAATCTTTTTTTTCGTGGTTCGAGTGAACGAAGTTAGTTTGTATTCCTCGCGAAGCTAAACAATCTCTATTTTCACTTACGAAGATTAATCCTGACTACCATACCACATACCCGTAATAGATTCTTAATACGTATATTTCAACGTAACGCATGTTCATTTTCTTCTCGATTGTTCTTCATCAACGAGAAAGAAAAAAGAAGTTTCTTCGGTGATATTGAACGTCATCGATTTCGATAAGGAACTCATTCGTTCTTTCTCTATCTCACTTTTATTTCTATACTGCTCTCGTAACACGGATATACCATCTATCCCAACAAACGACTAGATCACGATGGTTGGACCACAACCAGATTCTTAAATGCTAAGGAGCTTAATGTCTAAGCTTTTCTCTTGGTTATAACGATATAGATATTATTTATCAAATATAAACCACATTATATCAATTATCGTATAGACGTACGAATACAGATTATAAATATGCAAATGTAAAACTTAAACGCGGCTCTCAATAATCGTCTTGCAGCTCGTATACAATGATATTATTTATTTTCAGAATAATGTTTTTTCTCTTTCTCTTTCTATCTCCTATCGGTTTTTTGTAAAGCTCTATGTCCTTTCACAAAAATTCCTAACGAAATTTCATTTGCCAAGACAATATTCTGTAAATAAAATGTTTTTCAGCATTGTAACTGGCGATTTTCAAGTAGCGTTGTCCGTTATGTTTTTGTGAAACACGATCAAACAATGAATGCAAGTGAGAAAAAGAAAGAAAAACAAAAACAAAAGGAGAAAATAAAAGAAAAAAAGCTAAAAGAAAATAATGATAAAAAGAAAGATTATTTCAATTCGATCAACTTAATAGATATATTAAATAGATATATCTCATGTACCGCAATAATACCAAGTATCGTCACTGTTGTACGAAATACTGGATCTATGTATCGCCGCTCTTGCGAAAACGATTCTCAAAAAAGTACATTAAAGTAGTCTTCGTGTATTTTTTTGTTCTATTTTTAGTATGCTTCGATAAAAATACATACATCTTTAAATTCTAAATGTAATGTTGTCAGAAACGGTCTAAAATCTGTATTATCTGTCTGTGCCAAACAACAATCGTGGAACACTTCTCACGTAAGTACTTACTAGTTTAAACTTGTATTGAAAGAGCATGTTTTTGATAAAACAAAAGAAAATAAAAGAAATGAAAAATAGAAAAGAAAAACGATCGAACGTCTTCTATTTTTCTCTTGAGATAAATGATAATTCGGAAATATATATCGTCTAATAAATTTCTAGCTAAAAATTTTGCAAATATTTCGTAATTCAAACGTGCTCTCCCTTCTAGATCTGTCTTTCATTCCTTTTGTTTTATTAATTCGGCATTCGTTCGATCTGATATTCTTTTACCCCTTTCTCTCTCTATCTCTTTCTTTCTTTTTCACGTTCATACATTTAATAAGATAGTTGTAAGATAAGTAAATCGTCTGTAAATCGACCTTTCCCCACATTTCTATGGGGGAGTGGGCGATTATCAAGGCACGGTAACAAGGTAATCGAGTTCTCCCGTTAAAAAAGAACAGGAAGAACGATGAATTCGCGCGTTAGGATATGTACCGTTTCTTCCGCCTCGTCTCTTTATCTCTACACACGTTTTCGTCGTTTTGAATCGATGGAACGAGCATCGTCGTTGTTCCTGTCTCCAGGAAATATAGATAATGATAATAATAATAATAATCTTAATTAATAATAATAATAATAATAATAATAATAATAATAATAATAATAATAATAATAATAATAGTAATAATAATAATAATAATAATAATAATAATAATAATAATAATAATAATAGTAATAATAATAATAATAATAATAATAATAATAATAATAATAATAATAATAATAATAATAATAATAATAATAATAATAGTATATTAATATATAACAACAAAAACAACGAGCTTGCAGGTCCGTCCGTTTCTTTTTGCGAGGTGTTGCGTATATGTGTATGTGTACGTGTCGGTGTGTGATGCAGGCGCACGCACGCCTTACGCGTTCTCTCAAACGCTGCAACCGGAAGTAACTTCCTCGCTATTGTTTTGCTGGTGACTCCAACGACACTGATGACAACTTTTGGGTTCCTCCGTTTGTTGCGTTCCAGTGACACTACCAGACGCTTTTAGGCCCTGCTCCAATTCGAGAAGCTGGCCCATAAAGTTTAAATTCGGACTGATAATTGGCCGTGCATTTTTCACCAATTTATACGCTTCGACCATTGACAAGCCTTTATGTCGCATTATGTACGCGATGGCGATCGTTGCACTACGTGATACGCCAGCCTGGCAATGAACCAATACGCTGCTACCGGCTTTTCGTGCTTCCTCTGAAACAAATCAACAGTGTGATGCGTTAAATTATGATACGTTTACTTATCAAAGGAAAATCAATCTAAACAATAATACAAGTCATAGTACAAGATTGATCGATTACATTACTGGCGTAACGAGCGAAAAACGCACGCAAATCATTGTTTGAAAACTCGTCGAGCATGTTCGTCATTTCCACCGAACTAAGATCATGTTGTAAACACATTGTACACGGTCAAATGCAAGTTGAACAGGCGATTCCGTTACGCAATAAAGGGGACAACGTTATCGTATCTCACCAATGAGTCACTGCCCGGATCCTTACGAATTGCGCGCGTTACTCTGTATTCACACACACACACACGCTTACACGCATTTATATCGTGCTGGTGGTGTGTTATACAAATGAACGTATAACCCCGCTACGTGCGGTCTTTTTTAATACAAAAAAGGAGAAGCAGCCAACGACCGTAAAAAACAGCAGCAGACAAAGTGGTGTCTGTATCTCTTGGTTTAATTTTTATTATTAAGTGTTACGAGATCGGGAACACTGAGGATGGTCCCTGTCCCCATTTTTTTAGGCACGACCACAGGGAGTGCCATATTATTTTTATCGTTGTCGTTCTTTTGGCTATATGTAATGAGCTTTACGCCACTTTTTTATAACGGTCGTTTCTGATAAGTGTAATATATATTATATATAGATATATATCGTGGTAGAAAAAAACTAACGCTCTATTCCTAAGAATTTTAATTAAATCTTTTCAACACAGTTAGAGAAATGTTCTTAATATTCTTATCGCTTCAAGATAAATACGCCTTTGTTTTCTTCTTCTTACGTATAAGATAATAGATTGATTTATCGACGCGTTGGATTGAAGCACGAATCGTCGATAATGAAGATTCGTTCGTCTTCGATGTTTCGTACGAAGTTCAAAGAGGGCCCTCCTCTTATCTTTTTAAGGAAGGCATGACAAGAACACGATGAATCTTCTTATCCGCGAAAGAATTATCGGCGTGACACTGGTTTAAGTTAACAGTAGCAGGGCGATCTAAGGGCTTTATAACGTTTTACTTTTCCGAGTATGAGAATTCTTCCTTATACACATTTGCGAACGTCATGCACATCTGCCATGAGTCAGAGAGAGCGGTTGATAGAATGAGGAGGGTGCACACAAGAAGAGGGATAAAAGAAAAGAGAACGAATAAGAAGGACAATGTCAGAAGGCAAACATGTCTAATGTATAGCACCAAACTATACGCGTACCGGGAATACCTGTAGTGCCGCCATTATCCAGGTAAATGCTGGATTTCAGATAATCGAAGCCTTCCTCTCTCCCTCCTTATTTCCCATACTTAATTATACTTCCATGATATTATTATCGAGGTTTTACAAAAGGATGTCACAAATTAAAGTAGCAACCCATAAAAAATCGATTATGAACAAAAATTAGTCGAAATTATTGGATCGAAATTATCATCGACGATAATAATAATAATGATAAGAAGAAGAAGAAGAAAAAGAAGAAAAAGAAGAAGAAGAAGAAGAAGAAGAAGAAGAAGAAGAAGAAGGACAACGACGACGAAGACGACAATAACAACACGACAACGACAATTCGTGAAACGACTTCATTTGAAAAAGATGCGAGCGTATCTCGGCCAGGCCTCGATCGCGTTACGCGACGTACTTCGGTGTAACGGAAACAGGGTGTAACCAGCCGTTTCCGGTGGACCATTCACCATGTAGAGAGCTGAAGACGAAAGGCTTCCATTCATGAAATCATGACTCACATGCGTGCACAGCCGTGAACGTCGAGAGACCCGTTCTCTCTCTATCCCTCCCTTTACTTCTCTCTAGCTCACTCTCAGTGCGTGAACGCGTGTGGGCTCTTTATATCGCGCGCAGTTGGTTACACACGAAGATGAATACAGGCTGATACAAACTCGATATATCTTCTTTCGCTTTTTTTCTCTATCTTTACATTTGTCCCTTTCTATGCAGTGGGAATGGCAATATTACTTTAATTATTTTTACCATATGATGTTTAACGAAATATCAAGAAAAAATTGTTAATTTATTCGTGTCTTAAAATATCATAAATTAGTGCACTTTGAGATTACACTTGTTAGGTCGATACTCTTACGAAACTTAACAAAGTGAATAAGATAATTTACTCTGTCACAACGTAAATTCTGTTGCGATTTATTCGATAAGATAATCGATCATCGATCGAACTAGTTTTCAAAAGATAAAGTTTTTTTTTTATTACGAAATTTCACCCATTGTACTTGGATGGGTCCCTAAAAACTTTAAGAGGATTGATCTTGTCTGAATCAGCCTATATAAGAGGAGAAACGTCAGGAAAAATCATTGTGTGTGCAAGTACGTAGTAGAGACAAGGGTTGTTTGTGTAGCCTGATTCGAGGGTATACATACTCATGCTGGAGTCGCAGGGCTTCTCCCTCCTCGGTGAATGTGCAACTGGTGGAATGTTGTATCTGGAGGCCCATCGAAGGAACCGAAGAACTTTCGGACGGACCCCTTTTTTGTGCGTCCCGTAAAACGGGTGAAACACGTTTCCGACTTTCATCGAGGGTAGTATATTGTGACCTTTACAAAAACGCCTTGTCTTCTTTTTTCAAAGGGGATGAAAAAAATAGCTGACGGATGCTATTTGGAATAACAAAATTTCTATTCTACGTGATGCGATCACGGAATGATCGAAATTAAATCTTGACAGGAAAGTCGTTGTTTTATTGATATTGGGCTAGCCGTTAAATAATATGTCGGAATTTTGATTATTTTATATCTAAGTAAACAACACTAATATTATTTATTGAGAATTGTACCAAATCAATATAATACTAAATTATATTATTGCAATCTAAATGTAAGTTTACTATACTATGTTCTTGACTGGCCAATAAGTTTAAGTAAAATATATTAATGTTGTTTGTTTAGATATAAAATATTTCCAAATTTTACATTACTTAGTCAATCAATCATTATAGTGTTACTCTATACATATGTTTTTGTAAAAACACGTCAGAATGAGGTACAGAAGCATGAGAGTATTATCGATAGCGACATTTAGTGTTTACGGATACACCTAGTTGGCCAGAAGAATTACTCATCGAGAGAAGTTACAATCATTTTCTCTCTCTCTCTCTTCCTCTCTCTTTCTGAACGTATTATCAGATTTATCATAAGTTTTTCATAGAAGCTTCAAAATTCAGTAATTAATGTAATCGATTATAATTAAAGAGAAGTTAACTAACCGATAAAGTCAAAGGCTTCTTCGAAGTACTGCTTGAGATTTTGATGACCGGAATCCGATGCAGGTATCTGCCTGTAGGTAATGCCCCTTTCCTCGTGATATCCTGGTAGTTGGGAGGTAACGTTCAATACTCTAGTAGCGCCAAGAGCTCGAAGGAGTTGAAGATCAGCAGCATCTTTGCCGTTGCCAAGGTAAAGAAAGGGTAAAACACGAGATGCCGGATGGCTATCGATGTCTGCTGGTTGTGGTGTCGGTGGTCCTGAAAGACTTAGAACCGAGCAACCTGGACCGGGACTTGAGCAACCGTTGACGGTTGTGGAAGAACTGCCACTACCACCACCGGACGGTAACAGCGTGTCCTCACAGAGTTCTCGATGCCGCCTGTGGAACTCTTTGTGTCCACCTGAAAATAAAAAGCATAACAGCGTTGTTATTACGAAGAACTAATAGAATCTGCTTTCTTTGATTTTATCGTTTCAAGAACGAAAAAATCGTTTTACGCAAGGGAAGGAAAAAGAAGAGAATAAACAAGGCTCTATCTCTTTCTTTTTCTTTCGTTGATATGTCAAGAACTAAGGAGTACAATGGCATGATTCATTTCGAATAATTCCGTGAGTAGCAAACAGGATCGTTCTATGAACAATTTCTCATAAACTACTAAAGCGATAAAGCTGTTCTTGCAGGTTCACGTGCGACACTTCCGTGGGCTTAGAATTTAAAAGAGAACGAAAAAGAGAAGTATAGGAGATGGAAAGAAAATAAAAATATAGAGAGGGAACCATACACCCTGTGGCATATAAATGGTTAGGGTATAAATAAGAAAACGTTGCTAGAGATTAGAGATCAGAGAGAGAGAGAGAGAGAGAGAGAGAGAGAGAGAGAGAGAGAGAGAGAGAGAGAAACGGACAAGAAATGTGGGCTAAAAGTGTCTTCCTCTCCTGACCTGCAGCTCGTAAGGTCTGGCCTGGCTCGACGATGAGTCACTCTCTTGCCCCCTTTTCTCCCCCTGGCTGGTTGGCCGACGGCCTTCCCTCCCCCCTTTCTCTCTCCCTTGCTACCCGGCCACCAACCCCAAACTGTCCTAGACGATGATTGTTTCGCTGTTGGCATGGCGAAACTTGCGCTCTCGCTCCCCCCTCCCCCCTCTCTCTCTCACTCATCGTCTTCCAATACAAATTCATGGAATTATATCCTAATTTTATAAAATTATTTGTCAATTTTGCCTTTAATTGCCCTTAGCTTTACAATTTTCCCTATTCTATTTAACCTTTGGTATTTTATATACATTATCGATTGTTTAAACGATTAATAATTCAAAATAAAATCAAATTAAGTTCCATGTCGATTACTCTTCTTCGAGATACCCGAACAGTTTCTTGTAATTTTCTTGGAGTAAGCTCCATGTTTACATGTTTACGTTCTTCGATCGATACATCTATCGTTCGCGAACGAGGCGTTCGCACGAGATCACCCTACATACATAACGGTCTCTCAAAGTACGTTACGCGTCTGTCCGTTGACTGAGAACAGGTTTGCCAGACGGTACACATGTCTAAAGAACAGACGCGCATCAGATTTCAAAAAAGTATTTCGAGAAAGTATACGCAACTCTTGGAAACCCTTCTCTCTTTTTTTTATATATCGACTCTTATATCTTACGAAAAAGCCTAGCGAATCGATACTTTCAAATTATCGTTAAAACTTACAATTTGCATACACTTGAAATCATTTTTCATTCTTCCGCATTGCGCAGTATCGTGGATTTTAGGCGCGATTTCGGACCGATAGAAACTAATTATCTTCACTCTCTTTCCTATATATTCGTAGAGACACACCTACTTCCTACATTTCACAAAACTTCTAGTGTTTTCAATTTCACCGTACATACATATAATATTATGTGCGTATATTGCTACGTTGTTATTGATTGGGGAAAAAAGAATAAAAAAAAAGAAAAAATACAAAAAATAATGTACTCGTTATTGGAATTCGAGATAATTGTCACAGATTATTCCGATAAACGACAGTTAGAAGCTTATTAAAATGCGAACTAAACGAGCCATACATTTTTTCTCTACGTCGAACATTGACCTGATTAAGTATTCGGTAAAAAACGTATATACATATATATGTATACTATTTGCGGTCACACAATGATGATCTTCGACCCTTTCCTAGGCTAGTTATTTCTTTTCCTCTTGCTAGAGAATTATTTATACTTTATAGATATACCTATGTCGATCTACTTAGTGGCTCCGTTCGCGTCCAGGGTCGTAATATCACGCGACGGCCCATTGTAAGCAGACAGAATGCAAATTACATTATGCGTGTTCCCCACTCCCTCCCTTACCCCTCTTCTTCTTTCCCCTCCTCAATCATCCAGTGATGTTGCTTCTCTGTTACTGTACATCTCGCTTCCTTGAAAATTATACACGATCAATTCTCATCCTATCGTTCAATCCCTTCTTTGTAACAGTCTGATCGAAAGAACGAAAGATCGGTGATAGAAAAAATGAAAATGTTCGACTATGTGGTCTCTCTCTCTCTCTCTCATTCTCTACTATTTCTCCTTACCGTTTTGAATTTACTTTTATTTATTAATATATTTTTCACCTCGAAATATAAAAGAAAGAAACGATAATTCACGTGTGATCTATATATTTGTCCTTCTTTTTCCTAAAACAGCCCATATTTTTTCTCTTTTCTTCCTTTCCTTACTATGATGATCGATGACGGATTTCTTATAGTCCGCGAGATGTAAGTTATCGTTTTTCACTATTAATTCTCGTATAAAAATGACGTTAGTATTTTTTATACAACAAACAAGAAACATTTCTTATTTATTTCAGAAACAAAAACACGAAGCTGTGACATATTATTTCTTCTATTATATACCAGATATTTAAACTGAAAGGGATACCTTTTCGTTTTGCTGACAATAATCGAAAAAATACGTCCTTTTAAAAGAACGATAATAAGACGAATGATTCATTACTTCGAAAATGACTAATGCCTATACCTCAAGATCTTCATTCTTCGAAGTTATCATAGGTATAATTTCATCCCAAGTTAACTTTATTAATAACAAAGTATGTGATAGAATTTATCAACTTATGATAACATTGTCACTACTGATAGTATGAATCTAGCATGAATCTTTACAAAATTAAGTGTTACCATTTGTTATATCTTTGAATAATATTAAAATAAAATTCGCATGGCCTAAAATTTCGTCCATGAATCGCCTGTAAGTGTTGATCTTGATCGTTCGAAATCAAATTCAATTTGATTCAGTAGAGATACAAAAAGAGAGGGAAAAGATTTTGAAGTTAAACGAGTTTTGACGATGGAATTAGCGTTTTCTCATTTAGCATTTCTCAAATTTGCTCGAAGCGACTCATCGAGTGCGCATTACAACCCAAATATACGACACGACGATATCGTGGCCTGAGTCATCGGTAAAGAAGAGAGAAAAAGAGAGAGAGAGAGAGAGAGAAAGAGAGAGAGAGAGAGAGAGAGAGAGAGAGAGAGAGAGAGAGGAAGAGAGGAAAAAGAGAGAGAGCGTGATTGTACTCCGCATGCTGTTTCTGCTGCTGGCTCGTTCAACTACGAGAGAGCTAGGTTAGCGTTCTCTTCATTGCTACCAAGTCGACGTTTTCTTCGAGATAGAGGAACATGTTAGTCATACGAACACCGATGATGTCAAGGAATGCGATACCCTTATGGATAAAATGTATATGTTTCAAGAATATGTAACTTTCCAAACGTTTTTAGTAAATCTTTGACGTATTTCTTAATTAATAAAACTAATTATTGTTGTAGAAATAAATGTTAAATATCTAGCTTCTTTCAACGTGTTCTAAACGAGAGCCAGATTTTATTTAAAAGCGAATGATCAATTTGGATGAATTTTTAGAGAAACCGATTATTAAAAGATATTTGTTATATTAAACATGTATGTTAATAACAATTTATGATTTATAAACGTAGTCAGTTGACAAAAAAGAAAGAAAAATACGAAGAATAATATACCAAGATCGAAGAAACGATCGACGAATTATTTCGATCGATCTTCCTCTCTATCTTATAAATCTATAATTGCAATACCAAGATAGATATTACGCATTGACCTTTGTTCTTTTTTATGATGGATTTCTTTGATCCAAAGTGCCAGGAGCTCCGACCATATCGATTATATATCGTATGTAGGGAAACATATACTACGAAGAAGATTGCATTTTATAATATCGATTCTCTTTTTATAGTTTAATTTTGTAAGTAGAAAATTAGAAAATTATTCTTTCCATTCTTTCCATGATTAAAGAAAAAAACTTACCCCATGGTTCGGAATTTTCCAAAGGTACGAGTCGTAATACGAGACAAGGTGAATCTTTTTTAATTCTCATCTTCCAATTACCAGAGATTCTAGATACAGTCTTGAAAATTGTCTTCTTCCCCTATTTGTTTTTTTTTCGCGTCTCGTAATTTTCACTTCACATCATTCGACACAAACCGTTTAAAAAAAAAATAATGAAAGATCGACGATAAATCGATGGTTACATTTGGTAAAAAATAACAATCATGAAACAGACAAATACGAATAATTGTGTAAACGTAAAAATCGCAATGTGATGATTTGTATCACGCGTTAAAAAGCACGCCGCCCATACTTTTACTCGTTTGCACGATAGTTGGCGGGAGACTGCAGGTCGTACAGCCACGCGAGACTTTACACGGCGAGGCTCGCTTGCGTGAATCATCATTCCAGCTTCTCATTGGTCAGAACGTTCAGTGACGTCGCAAGCCGAATGAACGAACAGAGACGCACGAGTTTGGCCGAAGACGGATAGCGACCTGAGCCGAGCTTGAGGATTCTCTTCTCTTATCGTACTGTTTCCTACTTTTTTCTCACCTTCTTCTTCTTCTTCTTTTTATCTCTTTATTTTTTTACTTTTCCTTCTCGCACTACCGCGAGTTTTCCGGCGACCTTGTCGAGTGTACTTGTAGCGCAAAAGTGTACGCAAGAGGAACGCGTGAAGTTGCCTCTCTCTCTCTCTCTCTCTCTCTCTCTCTCTCTCTCTCTCTCTCTCTCTCTCTCTCTCTCTCCCTTTTGATTCACTTCAAATCTGAAATATCAAGGAGTTTGTATCTTCCATTTTTCGAAAGAATCAAAGAATCGATAAATACAGAGAATCTTTGACTACTTTCTGGCGGATTAAATGAGGTCACTCCAAGCTGACACCAATGATTATTTGCAGTCAAGTGTACGTATATTTATACATAGTCTTTCAAATCCAGCACAGTCACGCAGCTGTGCTCGATATTAAATATGAGGTGAGAATATGTAGTTTATTGATGCGCGATATATATAGGTACTTATATACTCTCAGTTTTGAAAATCTTTAACTCAAAATATATCCTTACTTTTGCGGTAATTTATATATATAGCTATAGTTACGCCATATTGAAATCGGGTAAGATTTGAATTTGCCCAGAGTATCAAGGTTAGAATGGTAATACGACCTTTTCAATGGAAGATTCTAGCGTGAGACATCGTCGATAAATGGCGTACATATGTATCTGTATCAAGTATAGTTTATCCGTGTTCATGCATATAGTGATCGTTTATAGGATTATATTAAGTACATCACGATTCTCGAGGATATCTCGCATTGAAATTATTTTCATGTTATGATAGAATGCAAAGGTATAATGTGTGTGTGTGTGTGTATATATATATATATATATATATATATATATATATATATATATATATATATATATATATTTATATTTATATAATAAAATATATATATTTTATTGAATATAATATGTATGTGTATGTATTTAAATGACAGTATAAATCTAATAAAAATGATGTATGCATTTTCCCATTTTTGATCGAAATGTACAGAATGGAATTCTTTCTCTGCCTTTTTTTTTCTACAATGATAAAATGAGGAATGAATAAAGTAATCTTTATTAATATGTTTTTACAGTAAACTCTGGGAAAACTTGATCGTTCAAACTAAAAACACGTATGACGATTTCTTTTAATTTCAAAAATTACGTACATAGCTGCGGATTGGAAACTCCTTCAAGGCTAATGACTAATGTTTAAAATGAAACGCCTATTATTCTTACTCCAGAACGTCATCGGTCATTTCGTTTTCTCTACCAAGGTTACTCTCTTCCCCTCATTCGATAATGTCTTCTTTGATAGTCGTTATGTGAGAAGGAGAATAAGTATCAACAGATGACTTCGATATCGTCGTAGTTATATCCATATTGTTCCTTCAATGGAATCATCTCCAACGTATTTGATATATATATATATATATATATATATATATATATATATGTATATATAAATAAGTATATATATATATACATTGTGCATAGCAACAAAGATATTTATGGTTAATAAACACAGTAGATTATATTGAAAAATTTCATAAAACTTCTTGCCGATTATTTTGTCAATGAAAACGATCTAATACGATTCTCTTACTCGTTATCTTGAAAATCGTGTGCGTATTTTATCGCAAATAAATTTCGATGACCGGGATACAACCGAGTTAAGATCGACGCAGGTCGCGCTATGAAAAATTACGGAATACTACGATCTCTGAATATTTAATAATCGATTAATCGTCGTTGACGCGTTTGATATGCGCATTCTTATAATGTTTCATTTATAATCAAGATCATAAGTCGTGGTTTATAAGTCGTGATATACGAACCGAGGATATATATATATGTTTATATTATCATTCACGATAATACGCGTTTATTACCTGTTACGCGACTTACGTGAGCGTACGTTCTTTTCCTCAAATTTTAAAAAATATTAAGATATAGTCGTTTGCGAATTCATCGATTCTTTTCTCATATATGGTCAAATTGTTGGAGTAATCAAGATGTAAATAAGAAAAATAGACGTTTCTTTCTGTTATCCATGTTCAATAGTAATTGGTTGTATTGTGAATAAATT
The DNA here is from genome assembly GCA_911387935.1 of Dolichovespula saxonica. NCBI lineage: Eukaryota > Metazoa > Arthropoda > Insecta > Hymenoptera > Vespidae > Dolichovespula > Dolichovespula saxonica. The sequence continues at coordinate 413,364 of OU427000.1, forward strand.
GTTCAAAGTATCGGAATAAGGTTCGCCGATAGAATTTCTTCGATCTTTTTTCTTCGACATCACTCGAAGGCGCCATTGTTTCGAAAGATTTCTCCAAAATTAATAGAAAATTTGAATCATGCTTTTCTTTTTGATGTAACATTAGATCGATCGAAGAACTATAAATGATTTTATATTATAACAGATCACGATATTTTTGTCGTGTAGAATTTATTTTCAAGGCTTATTTCATCGCGAACAATATGTGCGTTCGCGACACCGAAGTATAAAAGTTGTGTTGATATCGATGCTTAATGCGGTTAAGCATGACTCACAGTTGGAGCACACTAGGTAGTTTGCTACGCGACCCTGAATTATTGGCGCTTGCATTTGTATTACATGATACGCGTGCCTGAGACTGTTTACAAATTTTCTTCCTTGATATCTCTCTCTCTTTATCTTCCTTTTTTCTCTTTTTCAACGAAATCTTTTTTATAACAATAAATTTGTGAAAAATATCAACACAAAATTACAAACGTCATACTATAAGATTGTTCTGATTTTAGAACTGTTTTCTTACAAAATTTTCTGAATAGAGATTAGAAATGGTTCTCCATAATAATTCTCTATAATGACAATTTTCTTAAAAGTCCAACATTTGAATTAAAATATGTACTTCATCTTGATTAGAACATAATTGTACGGCAAAATCATTGTAACACTGAGATTTACTAAGTAGAGTACTACGTGGTCGTAAGCGCGCCTGGTTATATATATGTATGTATACATCTGTGTATATATATATGTATTTAATCTAACACTATTAATAAACCGGTAAAGAACTTTAGTGAGTCGACGATTGATGCATGCTTGGAATTGTAAGATACATAGATTTTGACATGGACATAGTGATATATATATCTAGTGTTAGAAAATGTTATCGATAATTTCGAGATATATACATTGATGACGTGAATAAATAAGCGATTGAATATAAATTAAATGGCTCCTATCATTATAAATATTTACGATCGATACTTCGTTTCGTATTATTTCTTTCTTTTTTTCAAAAGAATGTACTTAATTTTATACTTTGTCAAACGAATCGATAATTTTATTCAATTCGTCCAAGTTGAGCAATTAACAAATATTTATAAACGGATAAAAAGAAAATCAATTTAATGCGTATTTTTCGCATAGCATGCACCCGTGTTAATGCTTATACTAATATAATGAAAGGATGCGACACACCCGCATGTGTTGGCTGATGGCAAAGCGTAGAAACGTAATTTTGCGTGCGAGAGAGAGAGAGAGAGAGAGAGAGAGAGAGAGAGAGAGAGAGTCAGAAATAGAAAGACAAAGACACAGAGAAACAGAGACACAAAGACACAGAGAGACAGAGAGACAGAAAAACAGAGAGAGAGACAGAGAGAGAGAGAGAGAGAGAGAGAACACGAGAGATGAAAGGGATCGAGCATGTCACACACAAATGTTCGACCCAGTGATGTATGTACGCTGTGAAGAATTCCGGCATGAATGAATCACTTAACGAGAATCGCGCGCATGGCATACGTAATATTTGTCTCCCTTTCGTTCCACGTGTGGAATTTTTATTAGAAAAGCGCCAGTTACAAGGATATACCTATATGTATGTTTTTACATACTAGTATGATGACGATGACGACAACGACGATAATCAAAGAGGAGCACAAGAAGTGGACTTCTTTTTATGTATTTGACTCTCATAGTATGTATTCAGGAAACTAGACATGTTCTTTTCTAGAGAAAGAATCGCCTAAATTAATTTTGTTAAAAATCGATTAGGTTATTAAAATTCTTTGACTCCTCTAATGTAAATATATGTTAGGTATATAGAAACTAAGGGATTCCAAGTCTCTCTCTCTCTCTCTTTCTCTCTCTCTCTCAATCACTTTCTCTATTTACAAATAAGAAACGATCCTTTTCATGTTATTCAAATTTATCCTAATATGATGACTTCTCATTTAGAGGGAGAGGGGGGAGAGAGAGACAGAGAGAAAGAGAGAGAGAGAGAGAGAGAGAGAGAGAGAGAGAGAGAGAGAGAGAGAGAGAAATATGAAGAATAATCGCGTGAAATGAAGGAATACATTTTTCGACATCTTGCATAAGATAATTTGCAATAGCAAAAGATATGACTCATACACGGCGACTGACCACAGCCAGGGAGTATCATCCATTGTCTCTCATCGAAACAATACTTGACTTGTCGAATGCTTTGTACACATCAAATCGTTGGGACTGAATTCTTAGTCAGTGACGATAGGTGAATAGGAATCATGGCGTCGCCCTGGATTTTTCAAATCGTTACAAAATCGAAAATCTTTCATATTTTTTCTTTCCTCAATTTACTCTATTCTCTCGATTAACTCCATTTCTAATTTTTTATTTGTTTGTTTGTTAAAAGGGTTCGAAGAGATTTATCAAGTAAGGAGGGGATATATCATTGACGTCAATAATCTCGCACACAACGATGACATAAATCAAAGATTTTAATCCTCAAGAGTTGTTCTCTCTCTCTCTCTCTTTCTCTCTCTCTTATCAAATTGTCTTATCGATAGTGGAAATTGTGTTCCACAGCTATTGTTGGAGAAAAGAACGACACAACCTGGGTAGATATTTTCATTAGTCTCGGTAGGAGCCTCGCGTCGACGTTGTTTTTGACGCTTTACAAAAGCTCCAATGATGTTCGGATAAAGAATCGGAGGGGTGAAAATGACGAGGGATAACGAGCAAGGGGAGGATCAGTAAGAAAGAAAGAGAAAAAGAGAGATAGATAGATAGATAGATAGATAGATAGATAGATAGATAGATAAATAGAGAGAGAGAGAGAGAGAGAGAGAGAGAGAGAGAGAGAGAGGACAGCTATGAGCTGGCAACGAGCATTTACAGTGAGTCAGTCGGTGAGACATTTCACCAATTTGTAAATGATAACACCTCGCTTCCCCTTTTGAATTTTTGAGGGAAAACATTTTCCCTTCTTTTTCACCCTTATTTTTTGTCCCTTCCGTTGATCAATTACGGCTTTCGGCAAAGTACAGGATCAACGTATTGCTTGTGAATAAGTGATTTCCCATATATGAAGTGAAGTTGTAAAAATCGGTCGATTACAACGTATTTATTTACGTTGAAATAATACGTCGAAAGCTTAAAAAATTGATAATATGGAGTTATTGCGATCGTAGTAATAACAACGTTAACTTTTATAATGCACAAGGATTTACAGTAAAAAGATTGTAGTTATCGGGTTTACTAACAGATATGACCTATATGTATGTGTGTGTTAGGTTAGATTTCGATGTTCTAAATTCGTTTCTTTTATCTTTACCTTCTTTTTCTTACCTCGGAAGATCCGGCTTTTTTACTATTCAGTGACCAGGATATCTATACGTTTATCTTATTCTTTATCGTGCTACTTATCTTTCAGGTGCCATGTTTGATATACGTTGTTTAGTCATTCCGATCGAAAAAGAAAAAAGAACGGAAGCAGAACGCGATAAGAATAGGTCGAGTACATTGATAAGCGACTTCGATAAGAGACAACTGCGCCCGATAAAGAGTCTCTCTTCTCGGTTCTCCGGAAAAATCTTCGTGAATTTCCAAGAACTTCCAGGCGCAAAGTAAAGTCACATCTTTTCTCGTGGGATTTGTTGGTCGGTCGATCGATCGATACAGTAAGACGAATCTTCGAGTGTTCTTTAGCTGATATATTTTTTTTATTTTTATCTCTATTTTTTGCTTCCTTTTTTTAAAGTAAATGCATATCTAATATCGAAATTCAATGTACGTACCGTTTTCATTTCGATTCATTTGTCTGTTTTCAAAAAGAAAACGGAAAAGTGCTGAAAAAGGAAAAGGAAAAACCTTTTTATCAGCGAATAAAATCGTGACATCCGTTGAAAATATCATTCCTATATGTTTTTTCTTTTTGATATTTTTAATTATTTCTTATCGAAGAATATTCATTTCCGAATGATTATCAATCTCTTGAAATTTTACGACAACCAGAAGCTATTCAAAATGATCAATAAGATGACGAAAGGAATGAGATCGTAAACGGTGGATGATACAACGCCATGAACGAGCAACACAATTTCTTGATGATTTATTTCGGCGAGATCGTTGCGCGCGGTCAGTCTATGCTGTCTCTGCTCGAACCACGAATAACTCGGGGAATCATAGCGACGCCTGCTCGACGACGTCGAAGTTATTCTGACTCATCCTGGATCCTCGTAGAGATCGTAAGAAAACTGTAGATCTCGACTCCTCAGATCGGCACGACTCTACTCGTTTGTTCTTTCTCTCTCCCAAGGAAATTCCGACGTTTTCGAAGGACGTTACGGATGTGGTCTTACCTGTCTCGTACTTGTACCATCTTCTCCAATAAACACAGTAAAATACTTGCGAATGATTCATTTCAACGTTAATAAACTTATAAGAGTTTGCTCTTTTTTCTAAAACGAAATAGTAAACTAGAAGGGTTGGAAGCACATCGAATAGACAGTTCAAGGAGTCGAACAAATGCCTGAATAATTTTTTCTAGATTGAAAAAAGATCTATCAATATAAGTACTTATAATATCAAAGTACTTGCTGTATATTAATGTTTAATATATATAAGCATTAAAAATTATATAAAATTTGTAATTTTTTATAGCGAAAATAGAGAAATAACAACAAATTTTTATCGACTTCTTTTTTTTATAAATGCATTTATTTTGTAGATTTTATTATCTTCTACTCATTGAAATTGAATCGATTCTAGAAATGAATTAAGTTTATCCTGATCTAGAAATAGTTATAAAATTTGATTTAACGTTCAGATACTTTCGTTACTCGGTACGAATATTTTCAAGCGGACAAACAAAAGATCGCGATCGTTAAAAGCAGCCTTAGAATGCGTATATGTTTATCGAGCTCGATGTAACATGGAAATCGCATCGTTACGCATGATAAGTGACAAAGTATGTTCTCACAGAAAATATTCTCACCTTGTGTTTAAAATACGCGATTGTTTGTATGTCAAGCGAGAGAAAAGTTATGACTTTATTTAACGATAGGGAAAATATATTTTCGAGTAATCATCTCGTGTCAAAAGATTGCCAATACTGTTGTAATGAGAAATAAGTTTGTATATAGGTATATACATTTACATATACATATATATTATGTATCATATCTAATCGATTTAACATAGACTAAACGTTATTACGTTTTTTGTCACTTTACTGTGTAAAGTTCAATTAGTTTTTCAGATTTTCTGAAAAGGTTCTTAAAAAATCGTCGATTTTTATTATCATCGGATCGCTCCTCGAATAATTTCTTTCTTTCTTTTTTCTTTATATAAAATATTGTTCGAGATAGTTTAAATGAAAGAATACAGAAATAAAGATAAGGATACGTACGATCTGTTGTATAACTTTCTTTCTTTTATTTTATTTTGTTTTGATTTTTACGATTTTCTTATCGTCATTCAATCAATGTTGTTAATAGATTTACGTTAAGTTTCTATTATATACATATCTACTATTTTTTAAGTTAACAATAATCGATAATTCAAAAAAAATTTCATTTGTTTTAACGATCTATCGACGATCTCGAGAAACAAATTTCGAAGAAACAAAGGCTTACGCACTGCTATAAACGTTTGCTTCTACTTGCCTGACTTCTCGTTTACATTTGGTCATCTTCTCCACACATCCTTTTCGCGGAAATTTCACCACACTAATTGCACACTACGTGACTATGCGGAATTTCTTATTCCATGGCGATTAGATCATTCGTAATTATAATCGATCATTAAACGATAAGAAATTATATTTTTAATAATAGTGTCTAATCATCATTGGTGTTCTTTCGTCCGTGTCCTTCCGCATGAATTTCATGTAAAAATTTCGTCTTCTATAGGTATGGTTTTTTCCAGATACTTCGTTTTTTTTACGAAAAAAAGAAAAATAAATAAATCCAATCATCAGTTCGCGAAAAGTTCATTTGAAATAAGTACATGTCTATGAGAGAATCGATAAATTCTATGAAGTCAATGCGAAATCGATGACACGTGGCGCGATTAATCAGTCGATTAAATAATTGTTAGGAATAGAAAAGATAGACGAAGTTTGAATTTCGAATGATCTTCCGACTCTATAGACTACTGAATGCTGATGCAGAAATCGTGCAACGTCGTTGTCGTCGTCGAAGCACAACCTTCTATGCCGGTAAGTCGACTGCGTTCCCTTCACGCATACACACACACACACACACACACACACACACACACACACACACACACACACACACACACACACACACACACACACACACACACACACACACACACACACACACACACACACACACACACACACACACACGTATACATAGCTGGAACGTGCAAGACTCTATAGTTGCATGTAAGAACAGAACGAGAGGCGAGAGGCAAAGTAAGGTAGGTGAGGTGAGGTGAGGTGAGTGAGATGAGGTGAAGCGAGGCGAAGGTGTGAAGGCCGTGCGAGGAAAGCAAGCTACGATCCTTTTCCCTCCTTCTCATAACCTCTCCACGAGTTCCTTTGCTCCTTCTTCGTTTATACAGGTCTGCACCAATGGGCGGCATTCCAACGGCATCTTGAGTTCTTTCTTCGTTCTTCGATATCCTGAATTTTCGATCGATCGGCTCTTCCTAAACACAACCGATCTCCCTCTTTTTTTGTCTATCTGACTCCCCCCTTCAGTCTCCCTTATGTATTAAACTTTTCATTATAAAGTATCGACCTATTTCTTTGATCTATGTGTACCTATATATATACTTGTACACACAAGTTGCAACCAGGAATGCTAATGTCTTTACTTGCACCTGAACCAATGATCAACTGACGCGAGCTTTACTCTCGTATCTCTATTTTATATTCCACTTTATAACATTTGTATTATTTCCTTTTTCTTGATTTTCTCTTTATAAATATGACAAGGCTTCTATGTGGACTTACTTTTCTTTTAATTGAAAGATCGCGAAAGAAACTATTCGTCCGTCATTCTCTTCTAAAATATTCGTCTCAAAATCGCTATTATTATTTTTCCTTTTCACGTGAAAAGAATTACCAGTTGTTTGATGATTCATTTTTCCCGATTAATAAAAATCGAAAGAAGCATCGAAAGATGCGATTAGTACTTTTCCTCTCGTATCTTCTCTCTTTTCTTCCTTCTTCTTCTTATTATTATTATTTTTCTCGATCCCGAAAAAAGATGACGGTACTATCGTTAAATCTCCACATCATTCTCATTAGTTTTACAAAGAGATAATGGGAGATGACAAAGAAGGGAGACACGGAGAAGTTATCTCAATAGCATAGTCGACGAACCTTGTCTGGTCCCCATTCAGTCGATGACCTCACTTTTCTTATAGATACTTACCAGATACCAAGGCTGCCTTTTGCTTCTAGCGCTGATATACGCCAATACACGCGGATGCTAACTTTCTTCCAAGTCAAAGAAGAAAGAGAATACGTGAGAAGTTGCGTTAGCCTTCGTATCTTTTCATTTAAATAAGACAAAGAGACACGTTTGAATTTTTTTCTCTATGAATTCCTTCCATTACGAATTTCTCGAAAGAATTTGTGACGAATTTATTCGAATGAAAGTCTCTTTTTCTCTTCAATTTATCGATATTTTTCAAATTCGACTTAGATATAATATAATATAATATATATATATATATATATATATATATATATATAGTATGTTTTCGAAATTAGTCTTTTTCGAGTTTTTGTATAAAAACTTAATCATTCGAAATACAATGATGGATATCTACTCTACTCGACAGAAAGTTTCCGTTCTGCTCTGATTATTCTACTTTCGCTTGATACCAATCAAAATGTCCACCGTATTGCACGTCAGAAAATAGATATTTATTACGATTTAGGAAGAAGTGTATTATATATAATATTATATATCATCGCGTATTATATATCGTCGAGAAAAACTTTTGTTATGCTGGATTGAAATCGATGAATCTTGACATTTTTTCGATCGTTTCTTATCGATTCTTCATTGAATTTGACGATTATTTTAATTCAGAAACAAGTGAATAGAAGTGAACGACACAGCGACGACGACGATAGCAATAACAACGACAGCGATGACTGACTCGAGGAGGCCGCGGTGAGTCAGAGAGAAAGTAAGTAACCGAGGCATTTGTGATTCGACGCTTTGACGACCCAGAAGAACTAACTTGGGAAAGAAGGCGAGATTAGAAACGACACGAGTCCACGAGCTCGCAGTTTCTTCGCATTGTTTCAGTATCGTGCTTGAGTCTTTTCTACTTTTTATTTTCAATAATAACAATAATAATATATAATAATAAAAACAACAATATATATATTATTAATAATGCATTTAAATAACAAAGCGTTTAAATAATATTTGTCTCATATATATAGATATAAATATATAAATAATAACAATATATCTATATATGGGACAAATATTCTAACGCGTTCAGCCCCATGTATTTCCCCTTCTTTCCGTTTACTTTTATTATCAGTGTTAAACACACGCTGTGAGATAATTGCTCCTCTATAGCCATCATTTTTCTATGAGTCACGTTATAATTATACATTGTCGAGAAACCACCACATTTTTGTGGGATTGTGTTCCTCTTCTTTCTCTCTCTCTCTCTCTCTTTTTTTTAATCTTTTTCGTTGTCATATGTTTTCTTACCCGTTCTCGTTCTTTTCTCCATTTTTTCGATAAATATCAACCTAATTGTAACTAATATCGTTCTGTGTTAGTTACGTAGAAAAGTTTCGATGAGAATTTCAAGAATTTCTAATGATTATTATATATATTTAGATATATAATGCGTATACGTACTGTTAAGTTAACATTTTGTTTGACATCGATTTTTCCTTCTATACTTTAATCGTGTTTTTCCGTATTTACAATGACGCATACATGTTGATAAAGATAATTTGTTCGATCGTCCAAAACCAACGAGAATCAGTGATGGTGGGAACGTGTAATCGATCGATCAATCAATCTACTTTTGCAGCAACTTGTTTTGTTTTTTTAATCGAGTCTAGTTCGCAAATATTTGAACGTTACGAAGAAGAGAAGAGTATGCGGTCAATATCGGACGACGCATAATGCTAACAGATAATTGTGACTCGAGCAATGCAAAATATGTGCATGATTCACGTAGCAATAATTGAACGAATAAGTTAACAACGATCGGATTTTTCAAGGAATCGTAATCCACTTTACGTCATGGTCCACGCAGTGGAATCACGTATCCGCGCCATCTGTTTCATCGTCGACGCGTTTCTTTATTTTTAATTTTTTCTGTTAAGAAATTACGGAGTCAAACAATGCGATTGGTTGATCGTGTTCTTCGAGATCTTTGTTACTTAACAAGTTTAATATTATTAACGACACTCAATTTTGCAGATTTCATTTAAAAAGTTTTTGATTTTCATTATTTCTAATATTAAACAAACTAAAAATATACTTCTTAATAAGTCTAATATAAACACATGATAATATTCATGTATTTTTTATTCAAAAAATTTGTTCGGTACTAAAATTATTAAGAAAGAGAGAAGGAGAACAAACATGAGTTTGCAAAAAAATAAATGACGTTGATTGATGCAAACAGTCGGATGATAGACACAACCCTAACTTATAGTCGTGTACCGGCTGTGTTTAATAAGCGTGAAAATGGTTCAATGATTAACAGCTCTTCTTTATGTTTGAGAAAGATTGACAGAGGATGATGAAGATATTTCTTTAAACGATGAACATAATGATGGAATCTTTTACCATTAATTTTATATTTTTCACGAAATAAATAAACGTTTTTAAAATTCAATCCAATTCAATCGAATTGATTGTCCGTTTGTTAAACAAAACAAAAGAATTCTGAAAAGAATATAGGTATGTACGTAGAGGAAAATCGTCTAAATGGGAAGAAAAGTTTTTGTTAGCTTGACTGAATGCCCATGGGATATACCATTTTATAAAAGAAGGGATCTGCCGAAGCAAATTGAAAATAGGAAAATCGTAGAAGCGTGAAGAGCTCGTCATAGTCGCGAGATTGACGCGCCAAACAAGCTGCAGTGAGAGAGAGAGAGAGAGAGAGAGAGAGAGAGAGAGAGAGAGAAAAGGGACTTAATGAATTAGTCATCGCTTTTTGAGAGGCTGAGAGTAGTAAAAGGGAGAGGAGGTGGGTGGTTGAGTTTAGGGGGTGGCATTGTCGCATTTTGCCTTTGTGAGTTTTTCTCTGGCCCTAAGAGGCCAAAGGAGAACCGAAAAAGGGGATAGGAATGGATACCCCCACTTTTCTATCCGATCGAATAAGGGTGGTGAATGTGTTTGCGTCGTAGAGCGCATCTGGATCAGCTGTCGATGACGACGATTATTATATATGAGTCACCCGTTAGTGCTCGGTTTAAAGTGTATCAATGACTAACGTGTCCGACACACGCTGCGAGTTTTACCCCCTACATCCTTCTCTCTCTCTCTCTCTCTCTCTTTTTCTCTCTCTCTCGCGCGTGGTACAAAAGTACAGAGTTCCCTTTGATTTTCACATAGCATCTTCTCTTCGCTTCTCTCCGTTGGCCTCTCTCGTAGACATCAGTGTTGTTACTCGGCCTTCAACCCTCATTCCGCCCCTCAAAAATAGCCCTAATTCAAGGGCTTATTCACCGATGGCAACGATGAATGCGTATGACGTGTACACGCTTCATTTTCTATCCTCTTCTCGCTTGAACTCAATGTAATTTTCTCTCTCTCTCTCTCTCTCTCTCTCTCTCGCTTTCTTTTCGATAAATAGTTTATGCAACATACGTTTGCGAGAGTCTTTCTATTGGCTTTTCTCACATTCCAGATTATGAGCTGTCGTTATGAGTGCCGATCATCTGGTACAAAGCCCTTCCGGATTAAGCTTTTAAGGTGCATCCAAATCAATCAGACCAATCCGATCGCGAACGCTAAACGTTTACCAATGAGTTTCGTTCAAGTTACTATGTTGACATAAGTATGTGACTGCATTGAGAGATTATATTTTCTCTTTGAACAGACCGATGAAAAAACGACACGTACGAGAATATTCGAATGGTTGGAGAATGATCATAAAAAAGTTGCTGGACGAATTCAATGAACGGTGATACGTATGTACATATATATATATGTACGTACATATGTATGGGCGTCGGCGTGTTCGTTGAATGAAAACTCGAAAGTTTTTCGGTCTAGTGATAACTGTTGGTCAACTAAGCTCGTCGACGTAATGCAATTTGCATGAATTACATTATTCGTTCTCGAGACATAACGCGGCTTCCTATCTATGTACATGAACAGTATACACATAAATATACATTAAGTATTATATATAAATGCATACGTTTGTACACATACGCATACACATAAACATATATATATATATTTATGGACAGTATGAGACACACCGAAGTCGCGAGATAACCACGTAACGACGCTTTGTTCTCCGAAGAGAGAACAGGGAAGAGAATCGTGAGAAATAAGAGGCTGCGATGCTTGAAAACAACACGTGTCTTATTGTTTGATGCGCTCATTATACGTGTATTCTTCACTCTTAATTAATTCTTCGTAAGTCGTTACTTACGTCTTTCTAATCGCTACCGTCAACACCGACGTTGATCAATCGTTGGAATCGACAGATTCATATGATACTCTCTCTCTCTCTCTCTCTCTCTCTCTCTCTCTCTCTCTCCCTCCCTCTTTCTCTCTCCGACTCGCTCTTTTTTCTCTCTTTTTTCCCAAGATATCTTCATTTCTCTCTATTTTTAACTTTTTTTCACCAATATTATTTCGTTAAACTTTCATGATGAGAAATCTATTTTATGACACGATTTGCATATACGTAATATATATAAACAAGTAGATGTTGTTTTTCCAATTGATACAATAAGTAATAGTTCGATACGAGTATAATAACAACAAAATAATAGAATGGTACGATTACAATATTAATGAAAACGAGCGTTTTTATCAAAAGTAATATAGCTTCACTTATTTTTTTTTCGATATCTGTATTTCATGTTTTTCATTAGAATATATTTAAAAATTTCAAATAGGTTTAATTTTATTATATGACTATTTTTATAAATACTCTTATAATAAGTGAAACATCTACGTTTGTTAACCGCAAATAGACTCTCACAAAACACTTAGAAAAAAAAAGAAGAAAGAAATAACGTATGCAATTCCATTTAAGAGGCAAATGTCTTGATTAATTCATAATGATGTGTCTGTGTATTGTATCGTATTGTATTGTATTGTATTGTATAAAATATATTAAAGAGACATTCGTTTATACTTGAAACTAGTTTTGATTAATTTATTTTCTCCAAATTGGACTTGTACTATATAAAAGAAGGGAAGAAACGTCTCATTTATACAAAAATATCTCTCACTTTAAGCAACGATGATAATAGTTATCAAAAACGTTTTAATAAAATTCGTTGGCATTATGTAATAAATAAATATAAAAAAATGAATATGATAAATCTGTGATATAAGAATGTACGTTCGTTTAATTTTTTTGATGCGATGATCACATTTTAGGAAGAACGGTGACATGAAGTGGGATCGAAATCGAAAGTATCCGTGGGTGTTCGTAAACGATTCTGGCACATTCAAGTGGTAGTTCACGTCGTTGAATACTTTGGCATCGACTAGAACGGTCGCTTCGTTGGCCCCGCCACATTACTACTCTTTTATCCGACGTGTATACTAAAACGGATGAGTCACCGTGTATGTTAACCCCACAGTGTGTTTACACTGGCTAAACGTACGAACGGCCGTATGTCAAAATCACGATTGCATAACGCATCTCCTCCTCTTCTCTCTCTCTCTCTCTCTCTCTCTCTCTGTATTTATCCTTTAGTATCCATTTATCTTTATCTCACTCACTCTCCTTTTCTTCCTTTTTCTATCGAAAATTTAGACGTGACTCAGAGGACGAGAAACGCGAATTACGACAGTTGGCTGTCGCTTTGACCTTAACGTTAGTTAGTAAGGATAGATGCACTTTTTAAAGCGTTCAGGACACAAATGAATGTTTCCAAAAATAGAGACAATTTAAAATAATACGCCTATAACAAAAATAGGAGTTTCTGATGTTATGTTGTTATTATTTCAATGTTTATTCGCACGAAGGTTTTTCTGATGTTGCGAAAAAATCGTTTAGATCTACTTCGCGTCAAAATGAATCTATAACGAGGAAATTTTGCGAAGGCTCATCGATCTTTCTACTTGATTCATGTCTAACCATATTGCAATGTGGACTTTTATTTCTTTTTTATTTTTATCATTCTAAATATTTTTATTTAATATGTTTTTCTTCTTACTTTTTCTAAAAGTAAAAAAATTGAAGAAGAAAACATAAAGGGACGAGAATCTTAGAATTTTTTGTAAGTTAACCCTCTATAACGCAATATAACTTTAAAGTTATATTATATTATATCTGTATCTCGTAAGTTTGAACACTTTAATTTAAATAGCCAACACAGATATATTTAACAACATTAACTCTGTTAGTTTATATCTAAAGATAATAATATTTGATAAGTATAATTTGTATTAAGTATAAATATAATTATATAATTTTTATATAGATATTATAGTATATTAGGAAGGAAAAGAAAATTGAAGTTAGTGAGGGTTAAAACACAGAGATATAGTAAATCCTATAATAGAACGTTAAAATTCGATTAGATTTCTAATCCGTAGTACGAAAGAAAAAAGGAAAGTAGATGAATGGCACGTGGGATGTAAGGTGCGTGCGAGCTATCGTTTATTATTATTTTCCTTGTGTTTTACTCGGTCGTTCGCGCGTAATTATCTTTTGGATGTTGGAACAGTAATTCGAACGATTTTTTGAACGATGTCATCGAAGAGAGAAGCAGAAGCGTGTAAGAGAAACGTACTACGCGATGATCTCTTGCATAACAATATTAATATGACTCGCGACTCGAATCGTTCGTTTTCTCCTACTTTTATCTGCTCTCGTTGCCACTGCTACGTATTGCTGTTACTGTTGCTACTACTGCTGTTACTGTTGCTAGACATACTATTACTTGCTACTCGGAGATATCTCGCGTTCTCGAAGTGGCAGCAAGCCTGACGCTTAGTTCATCGGTGAATTTAGCATCTCTTTCTCTCTCTCTCTCTCTATCTCTCTCTCTCTCTCTCTCTCTCTCTCTCTCTCTCTCTCTCTTTATCTCTTACTTCATCTATCTTTCTCGCGATTCTTGTGGAAACCATACTGTAACTTCGAAAGTCACAATCTCTTATTTTGTTTAAAGGAAGAGAGAGAAAGAGAGAGAGAGAAAGAGAGAGAGAGAGAGAGAGAGAGAGAAGAGGATAAAGAGAGAAAGAGAGAGAGAGAGAGAGAAAGAGAGAGAGAGAGATAGAGAGAGAGAGAGAGAGAGAGAGAGAGAAAACTGATCTGAAAAAGAATTTTATTTTCATCTTGCTTACGGAATAAAAATACGTGTATTAACTTCGCTACGATCAAAATATCAATTGTTACCGATGTTGTAATTCTTCCTCGAAATGAACTAGTTTCGAACCTAATTTTTTCCCCCCACTTTTCACGATAATAATCATGTTACGTATTTTCTCTCTCAATCGATTCTTCGTTGGAAAATTTGTGTTCGTGATTTGTATTATGAACGCTTATTCATATTAAGATTAGAGATTAATTGTGACACGTAAACAAAGTGCTTTTTTGGATAGTAGTCGCAAAGAAAGACTATTTTGAATATATATTTTCATTGCTTCTCTCTCTCTCTCTCTCTCTCTGTCGAAACAAGAAGAGAGACGTTGAGTGCTTCTTTCTTTCTTTCTCTTTCTTTTTTCTTTCGTTGTTTTTTCGCACGGAAGTTTACGGTATAGGTCGAGCCAAAGATCGTTTATTATTCTTGCTGTCGCGGCTTTTCGCGTCGAAGTTCGGCTTAGCTCATCGGTGAATTTAGCATGACTTTTGCTCCCGTCATCGGTCGAAAAAGTGTGTATCCTTCGTGATACGTGCGCGTGTGCACGAGTTCGAACAGTCGATAACCTCTTCAGAATCACCCATTCGTCATTTGCTTTCTTTTTTACCCGTAAGTTTTAACCTTCGGGGATGATGTACAATCTTTTCTTCTCTCTCTTGTCTCATTTACGAGATATGTGCTAAATAAATATTATGTATATGCATATGGCAACTATATTCTTTAATTAAATATATTGTTGTGTGTGTGTGTACTTCATGGTCATAAGATAGCGAACGTTCAAAGAACATTTTCTTTTTACTTAGTTGTTTAAAGTTGTAAGACATATTTTACAATCAGATATATAATAAATATTAATATAAATAACGCGCAAGAATGTTATAAGGAAAATATAGAAATATCTTCATTCGAAGTGGCTTAGAACATTGAATTTTAAACAAATCAACGTATCAATCTATTTTTTATAACTTTATGTTAGATTAATAGATACATGAGTATTCATTGTAATATATGTTTTACATTAGACTTTATTCTTATTAGGGAATATATTTTTTTGAAAAAATGTCAGAGAAAACATAACCATAAAAATATTTGAAATAAAATCTGCGTGTTAATCATTGACGACCTTCAAGATATTAAACGCGTTAAAACATAACAAAGAATACGGAACAGGAAGTTGGAGATTCATTCGTGAGTTCGCCGAAAACGCGGTTGAAGTATAACGACGATGATGGAAAACGAGAAAGAGAAAGACATTGGAAACGGTCATCGACTTCTTCGTTGACTTCGTTCTCTCGATCGTTCGTGGGCATGCGCGTCAAAAAATTCGTTTTTTGGCAAACGAAAGGAAAATCAGAAATGAGATCGAGCGCATCGCGTAGTTTATATATATATATATATATATATATATATATATATATATATATATATATGTATGTATGTGTATGTATATGTGTATGTGTTCTCTTCACTCGTGAGTAGTAACAAGAGCGTGTAGTGCGCAAATTCTGGCCGACTATTCACGACGTCATCTTCGACGTGAGTCATTCCCTATGAATAGATCCCCACCTTTTGCCTCGGCTGTTGCGCGCGTATACGTCGCTGCGATGACTTTAAGCACCTCTTCGCTTTTTTTGTTCTTTCATCTCCCTTCTCTCTATCTTCATCTCTCTCTCTCTCTCTCTCTCTCTCTCTCTCTCTCCCCCCTCTTTATTTTTCTCTAAACTTCGCATATCAGTCAATCATATGATAAGAATTTTCGATCGTCGTGAAATTGATATTCATTTCAAATATATTATATTTTTGTTGTTTTATTATTACTAACATTTGAAAATAAATCTAAATGATAAGTAAGATAGATAATAAGTGGATAATACGTAGTTTGATCAATGATTCACGCTATGTATCTACGAAATAAATGATTCAATAATATCTACGGAGTTGGGCATATTAATGATTCACGAAGCTATCTATAATGAGATTCGTCAATGGTCGAAATTTAAACATTGATTAAATATTTTGCAGATACGTAAATCATTGACGAATTATTCCTTAGACACTTTATAAATCATCGAATCATTTTATTCCCAGATTATTCTGCGAAAAAGATAAAAACGAATTTATTTGCGCATAGATTAGCTTCAATAAACGTAAGAATGTACGATTCGTTTCAGTTTCCTTGGCAATATGAACGTTCAGTTAAACGACGTCAGCGATAAGCGTTGCCATTCTAATATTCTATTTTCCATCAACGTATATGTACGTAATAATTCCCACACACGATCGCATGTTTTTCTGCTATTTTATTTTCTCGAATATCAGAAGTCACAGGTTTTCGTCGCTCCTCTCTGTCATCGACTTCTTTGTCGTAGAAGTGTAAACAGATGCCGTTGGCAATTAACGTTGGATCCTTCCATGCTATGAAGTTTATTACTTTCGTTGCCATTATCTCTCACGCTGTCTTACTTCGAATGGAAACATTTGGCGTCTCTTATACAATATTAATGTCAAACACTATTGATCGGCTATTGTATGCAAAAAATAATGCTTTTTATCGACTACGTTCATAATTAAAATCATAATTGAAATATTAAAAATTCAAAAAATAGGTAATATCAAAATTAAGCAAACATTATCCAATACAATGAACAATATGTAAAACGATAACGAGTTATATAATTTTATATTCTAATAATTATATAAGCTGTATGCATGTGCAAATACGAGTATACTTGTAAACAGTCAACAATGTATTAAGCATAATAATCGTCTTTGTACAATTTTTAATATTTATATCATTCACATTTACATGTACGTGTAATGAATTTTAATTGGCATGAGTGTTACAAGTAACGTTTAAAGTCTATCTTTTTCTCTCTATCTCTATATATTATCGAAAGATTATGAAAGAGAAATAACAACAACAACAAGAACAACAATAATAATAATAAAAAATGCTAATATTTTCTAAAACAATAAACAATTATAGTTTTTTTTTGAATCATTAATATCACATCGTGTTAATGCGATTTAAAAATAGCTCTTTTTGCGATAGAGTTTTCTACGTCGATGAATTAGACGGTATAATTAGATTAGAAAAACGTTTAATAAGGAGCAAGGTCGATAATGGGAAGGAACCGGTCGTCGATAAGTTTCTCGCCTAACGAGGAACCCCGTGTTCCGTCGCGCTCTAATTACTTAACGTCGTACAAACTGTGCCATCTTTGGTATTACAACGAAAGGAAAATCTAAAGGACATTCGTTCAGAAGGAAATAAATAACGATTTCGAAATCGATTGTTGTCAAGAAAACATTATCACGAAGAAAGGACAAGAGAGAAAAAGATAGAGAAGAAAAACGATGGAGAGAAAGAGAGAGAGAGAGAGAGAGAGAGAGAGAGAGGGAGAGAAAGAGAGAGAAGAAAAATGATACGTTTGATTCAGTACAATAAACTCTCGAAATGTACTGTGTATATTAGTCGACCACTGATAGTTAAGAGGATTATGGCCTAGTGGCGATACGCAGTTCATAGGTGACTATCGCGCACTGTCGCTTTCCCCCCATTCTTTTCCTCCTCTTACTCTTCTTCCTACTCCCACGTTTCCTTCAACATTTTCCATTCAGCTTCGTGCTTACGTTTACGCAATATTGAGCGAGTTAAATTTCATTTAAAAGTCCACTCTCCGGTATCACCGACTAGAATAGTTTACTCTTCTATTAAATTATTCTTTCTTATTTTTATTTTTTTCTCGTACAATGAAAAAACAATATATCTAACCGTTGTCCTCTTCCTAGTTTTGTCGTAACAGAAATACTTTCATGTGCGCGAGTGTTTTTTTATACATATATCTTAATGTATGAATTTCTCGGTGAATATGTAATTAAATGAATGAAACTGTTGTGAACGCGTACGTTGCCTTGACGAATTGTCCGAAATAAAAGTTCCATCTTGGCAACGTTCTCAATACAAGCTAAGATGGCGCGTGAAAAAGAGGATGAAAAATAACGTGAGAAAATTTGCACACGTTAGAAAATACGGAGGTGGCAAGCAGGAATATCATGCCACTGGCATCATCGTTATTTTGGAAAGTTCGAAAATGGAGCGTGGAAATTTTCATGTAAATAACGAACATTCGGCTGCTATTTGTTCGTTCATTCGGTCTTTCCTGGTAAACTTCGAGAAAGACAAAACACTTATTATTTGTAGTTTTTCCTATCTGTCTTCTAGAAAGATTTTCAATTAAAATTATCCGTTGACGATGTACATATATATGCTCGTATAAGAACGAGATAAAGACCAAGGTCAATGCGAGCACGAAACTTGTAATCACGGAACGTTCCTCCCTAAGAATTTATTATCTCTGCACGATGTGCGAGTCATCGTTTCTAAGCATCTTCCGCCTACACGACAATTGAAAATCGCAAACTAATAGAATCGTTATTGTCTGATAATTTATAATTGCAAATGTTGAAAATATTTGAAATTAAAAAATCTTGTTTGGTACGTACCGGTTATAAATAATAATTAAATATAATAACTCGAGTATGTCTCGATAAGAGAAAAGTTGGATACTTACCGAGAAGTAAAGCGGGTTCTCGATTGTCTTCAACAAGAGCAGCTAGTACCAAAAATAAGGGATGTTGAACGGGAAGGTATTCAAGCTCGGCAGTGCAATCGTCGTAAACGATGACTTCTCTGTACTGTTTTCTTCTGAGGATTTCCTTGCCTTCCCTGGCAGTGGCAAGGTCAGCCAGAGTAGCTTTTCCCAATTGCAAACGTCGTCTATTGAAACGATCGGAGCAGTTTACGTTGATAGCTCCTCTGATGTGATTCACGTTGTAGATAATGAATGGCCGACAATCGACGAGTACAGGACCGCTTGTTGGATGCTCTAAGATTCGTTGAGCTAGTTCGGTCGGGGTTATCGTACGCGTTCTTTGGAGAACCAATTGTTTTTGGAGACTGTTGCTCTCGGAGCAAGGACTTGCGGGAAGGCTAACCGTCTCCAGCTTGCAACGTTTCGAGGCTGAGAGCGGATGAAGTTGGTGTTGATGGTAGTGATGATGATGATGGTGATGATAGTGGTGATGATGATAGTGACGATGTACGTCGCTCGTTATGGTTTCGTTATCGATGTTAACGGTACCACTGCTACTGCTACCACTGCTAATGCTATTGCAATTGATACCGCTGCTACTGATGCTGCTGGTGCTGCTAATGCTACTGGCAATGTCGGTTATTCCGCTAATGTCGGTGATGCAACTGTCGACGCTACTGGTAGTCGAGGGACTAGGCGATACGGGCGACGTCGGCGACGAGAGGAAGCACGAGGATGTCGCCGGTGGACCTGGCTCACTCAAACTACGATTCAGAACGAGTTTGAGGTTGTCCCGCGGTCGTCCGGCCGAGACCGGCTCGCAACACACCAAAGTCGACATCGATGTTGTTGCCTTTTTTCTCTCTTTTTCTTCTTCTTTTCCTTCTTCACCACCTTCTATTCCTTGTTTCTTCTGTTCTCGTTGTTGATACTGACGATCAAGAGGAAGTTCGAGTTGTTTCTGACGTTGCCGATGATGTTGCCGATCGATTTCTGGCAGAGTTACATCGAGATTCCTTCCCGAAGACAATACTGAAATACCAATGGAGTTCATCGTTAGGTTCGAATGAATGCATTACTATTAATTCTATTCGTGTCGGGGTAAGAACATCTGTTATTCGAGGTAGGTTGGACATATCTTTCGCTTTTCGTGGAACAGGTGTAAGTTTTTATCTTTTGAAAGGACAAGTTGACGGGAGGTTTGCGTGGGTATCTGTAACGACGTGATAGAAAACAAAGATAAATTTCTTGTCAAAATGTTGCGATCTATCTCCAAATCGATATGAATAGGCAAAAAATGTTTTTCTTTTGTCAAATATTATTTACCTATGCGCAAGTTCGCTTGCTCTCCCCCACCCCTCTCTCTCTCTCTCTCTCTCTGTAGAAAAAATTCAACGTTCATTTGAAATACACGTATGTACATATATATGCAAATATTTCAACGGCTATTGAGTCGTTTTTTCATACAGCTAATCATTTATATGATTTCCTCGTACGTTTTCTAGCAGTAACGTAATCGCGTATACTAGGGAGGATATTCGATGCATAGATATTGACTACTATACAGAGTGGACGGTGGATTAGTCACCTAGGGTGTCTCTCTTAGATGTTTTGTTACATCGAATATTAAAATGCTTCACGTATCGACATACGTAGATATGTAACTACATATACATACACGATGTCAAGATGTAATACAGCTTCTCTCTGTTGTTTTGAACAATCGAAATGAATAATAATACTCGATAAAAATTATAATAAAATTGCTAAAATTCGAGGACCACATTGTTAATTTGAATCTTTCTGAAAAATATTTTAACTTCGTCGATAGAAAATGTTTGTAATAATACAATTCCGTTTAAAATGATTAAATATCATCTTTTGAACGATGAACAACATTTTGAAAATAACATTCTCACTATGTATCCCATCGTTTGTTTTCGCATGGTTCACGGTATTATCTGGGAAAAAATTTATAACGATCCTCAGTAGCGTGCACCGACCTTTACTCTCATTCTCGAAGAGTGACGGTTCAATTATTAACACATTTAAAGTTTTCTCAAATAAGAGTGACGACGAATCTCTTTCTTGAGAGAATTAATATTCGTACTAATTCATTATAAAATTATTAATAATTTATCGATTCTTATATTTTTTGAAGTCGTATATCTGGTGTAGTCTAATGTAGTGTAGCCTGGATGAAGGATTTTTATAGGCTTTATCTTTATTTTCTATTTGCTGTTTCACAATAAAAGCTTCGAAACAGCAGACACCATTGATGCTTCTTTATACTTATTTTAAGCTTTCTCCGTCGGAAGTGAACGATAACTGCTAGAATTTCAATGTGTCTTTTTATAAATAGTTTCCCCATTCATTTCACTTGTTTTTCCCGTATGATTTTATTATTACTATGGTTGAGTACTATACTAAATTCTAAAAAAATATTTTTACGATCAATATACATACTCAAAATTAGAATATAAAACAATAAATAAATTAGGATTTTATAAATATTTTTTCGAAATTATCTACGATTATTTTTGAAAAAAATGCATAAAATTTAAAATGATATAAAGTAAAATATAATTTAAAGATATGATAACGTTGACCATAATCAAGTGTTTTTAATCAAAATAAATTGTCCACTGAAACTATTTAAGTTTTACATTTACGTCGATTGTTTTGAAATATTCAATAAAATCTTGTTTTTCAGTATGAATCGGAAGAAAAGCTTCGTTATGTCGTTACATCTTGTTAGTTATCTGCAGGTAATAAATAGAAGATACGGTAAGAGTTCCATATCATTGCGGTTAGACGATTCTAATGCGCTTGGCTAGCATCTACGAGTTGCTTTCACTCTCGCTACGACGACGGTGCCAGTCGATTATTATGCAATGCGAGCCACCGCCATTATTACAGGTCGTTTATGAACATCTTCCAAGGTTAATAAAGTCAATCGTTCTTTCTGATACCAGTTAATCGTGTCGCCTTCGAAAGTGATTATATATGTCTCTCTCTGTGTGTGTATATATGCACACATATGTAAATTTGACACTTTAACTTATACACACAAAACTTATTATTAATAAAAATATTAATAATACCTAAAAGTTAACTTAAAGTTAAGTATATGTTACATTATTACGTCTGCAGAGGATTGTGTTGTGAATGTGAAAATCGGAGTTTTTATGAAGACGACGTTAAACACCATCGCCATCCATCATTCTAAAAATTACATTTAATCATTATGAGTACAGCTCGAGCATAGAACACAATTCTAATTTGGAAGTTGGAATACGACCAACGTCTTCGACGTTACGAAAGAACCACAGTATGCCACGATGTCCTGATTTAGAAATTACGTGATGTACCGCGAGATTTGTTCAAAGCTTTCGTTATATCTTAACTACGAAAAGAAATTGTAAAGATTCAAATCGATTAGACTTCAAAATTAAAAGTTATCAGATTATCCAAAGTTTTTTAACAAAGAAGATGAATTAGAATCAAAATAGTAAGTAGCTTTGGATCCATAACATTTCATTCGAGTTACAGCGCCAAAGGGGCCTATTTTATCTAAATTTCTTTTTTTGAGCGACAAATACATTAATATTGATAAATGATAATAGTTGATGCATAGATGATAAGTTTTCGAGAGAGAGAAAGAGAGAGAGAGAGAGAGAGAGAGAGAGAGAGAGAGAGAATTGGGAAAGTATCAAAAATTAGCGTTTGTGCTTTTTGACTTTTATTTGATCGATCTAACGTTTTCACGTTTTTTCAGGATTACAGACCGCTTTCTATTTCAGTATTCAAGCACGCTCGTCAATACTAGCAACACATTTCTTGGGGGATTAAGAACCTGTTCCTTCAACTGTTTCGCGCAGAAACGTCAAAGGAGTCTTTTCGTGTGAACTCAATGACCTCGTGGTGACCCGGGATAACGTTTGCTTTTGTGTCAATGCCATGCCAACGGACTTGATACTATTCGTCCAAATTACGACGACGACGACGACGACGACGACGACGACGACGACGACGACTTTGACGAGGATGGAACATCGGAGATCGCATAATGACTCAGTTAACTAATATTAGAAGGTGAAGAGGCTGCTCCGTGGCCCGGTCTTTCTCTATTTCACCATCTTCCTCTAGAGTGTTGCATACTCTTTCTCTCTTTTTCACATACACACGAACACCCACACGCACGCACGCACGCACGCGCGCACACACACATTCTGAACATAAGTAAACCTTTTTCTTTTCAACCGAGAAGTTTCGATGCTAGCGCCACCGACGACACGCGGTTTCTCTTCGACTCGGCCGACTACGGGAGTCTTCGGCTGGTACGTTCTTTTCGAATGAGTAAACACAGTGGAATTCGACGCTTCGAGCGGACCTCGGCGCACAAGTTAACCGGTGCTCTTAACCTGCAGACAGGTGTAGCGCCAGCACCTGCTGTTGTTGTTGCTGCTGCTGCTATTGCTGCTGCCAGAACCTTCGTCGACGCAAGGAGACGTTTTCATTTTTTTAACACATAAAATTTCTCGAAGAATTCGTAATGATCTTCGATTTCATTCGTTCATTATAACGACGAAGAAACGAAATACTTATCGTATCAGTATCTTCAATGTGAAAGATTGAAATTTCTTATAAATCGAAAAATTGAAACAAATACTATTTTGAAATGTAATATTTCGAGAAAGTTTATCTCGAGATTTCGATGCACTTAATCGATCGATCTGTCGATCGCTTTGTCGATCGATTGTTTAATCGAATATAAATTTCAATCCTTGAAAAGTGATATTCTTTAGTTTCTTCACAATCATCTAACAAATATTCAAGTGCAACTATCCTCAAACGAGTTTTATTTTTTTTCACATATGTCAACATATGCATTATATTTACATTTCCCGACTGTAAATGGTAAGTGTCAACTTCGAAAGAATGGATATAATTTATTGCCATTCCTGGAATTCCTAGATTCAGTAGTCTCAATCATGATAAAAAGAAAATTTCGAAAGTAACGTATTTGTTGGAAATAAATTCGATGAATAATATGTAGGAATCGTTCGATACTTTGTAATAGAAATCTCTGAGAGATATTAAAATTGAAGTAACTATCCAACAATTGGATGATAATAAAAATTCGCAGGCTTTCCTTTGGCAAACGCGGCAATTTTTAAATTGGTTGGATCCTTGTTCCTGATCTAGAGAAAGATGAGAAAGATAGAAAGAAAGGTGATATAATAGCGACAGAAGGAATGAAGGAAGGAAGAGAGAAAGAAAGAAAGAAAGTGAAAGACCGAGTGAGAGAATGTGGCTAGAAAGGGTCAGAAACCGTCGCAGTTCATGGGAGCCACCTACCTTTTCCCGATTCGTTGAACCGGTTCGCCTTTACGACGAGACGGTTAACCGCCTTGCAAGGGGTCGCTGACGCAGATCCTTCGTTAAGCTCGATTCACGAGGTTGCACTTTGGCGTTTTGATAAGAGAGCTTCTTGGCTGTACGCGTAATCCACGTGCGATCAGCAAAGCACACTGAATAAGAGAGAGAGAGAGAGAGAGAGAGAGAGAGAGAGAGAGAGAGAGAGAGAGAGAGAGACAGACAGACAGACAGACAGACAGACAGAAAAGGAGAAAGGGAAAGATGAAGAGATAAGAAACGAAAGGTATGAACGAGAAGGGCAGAAAAGGAAGAGAAGTAAGAACGATCGATAAAAATAATAAAAAATAGGAAGATCGAGGAGAGGTAGGATGAGGATCATAAGAGAGAGAGAGAGAGAGTGAGAGAGAGAGAGAGAGAGAGAGAGAGAGAGAGAGAGGGAGAGTGGGAGAAAAAAAGAAAAGATTCCTTGTGTTTAAAAAAGAAACGAGAAAGGCAGTAGGAAATCGTTTAGGAATGATTCGGCAGGCGGATCCGCCGGCCTCTGTGCCGATTTTCTCGCGGTAGCATGTTTTTTTGAGCGTAACGGGGAGTCAGGCTCTTCCTTTCTCCCTGTTTTAGGGCGACGCGTGCTCCGAAAGTAAATAAGTTTAAGAGGAAACGTTCTGTTGCCGAGCCTTTCACGGTCGACTGAAAGAGTGAAAGAAAGAAAGAAAGCAAGCAAGAAAGCAAGAATGAAAAAAAGAAAGATAACGCGTCGCTCGACCGGCAGATCCGATCGGTACGGCTGACGAGCTAAGACTGAGAATCGCCCTCCCTTCTCGTCGTGGTTCACGCTTACCGTCGCGCCGCTGTGGCGGAACGTATAGTCGCGGGATTCTGTTGAGAAGAGAGGAGGACGATGAGGAGGAATACTCGCGGACTCGAGTCACCGGCAAACGCGAACGCTCTTTTTCCAAGGAGCGTACCTAGCCATATAAAATATGATTTTCAGCGATCAAAAATCCATTGAAAATAAATTATGAAAATCTGACCGATCTAATATAATTTTCAATCTACCTTTCTAATTTTAAAAAATTACTTTTATGATAATCAACATAAATAAATATGTATTTTAGCGGCGTCTCTTTTCAAGTGTTTTGAAAGACAGATTTCGGGAGTAACAATTTTTCAAGTTGTTTACGTGTTTTTATTTTAAACGATAATCCCGTTTTAGTAGTAATTTCAAATGATCTTATTTTCTTCTCGCACGAACGCAATGCGGTAATAGTTACCTTAGACGTCTACTTCGAATTATAACGATAGATATTGCGAAGGAGTAATCGTTAGTTCGTGAAGAAATTACAGTTACAAAGTTAAGATGTGGATATCATTGTTAACCTATGAGATTATTGAACGAAATAAAATTGGTAGATAGGTGTTACGTTTTATCTTTATATATATACCTCTCCGTTGAGCTAACCATGTGTATTTTATTTCATGAGGATAGAACTCTTCGTCATTGAGAGAGCGTTGATTTAACGTCATGTCATTGAGAGTACAGTGACTCAAAATGGAACAATACTATATGCTCTACGATGATCCGATCGTATCATGACGTAATCTAGTCTTCTTTCTGATACGCGCAGTTCATCTTATCGCTACGATATTAAATTCAAGCGCGGTTTGTTTGATGTTGAAAAACAAAATAAGAAAGAGGAAAAGAAAACGGTTCAATCGGTCTAACAAAATTTTTGATCGAAAGTTTGAACGTTAAAAGTTGTTGAAACAGAACCGTCTTGAGAATAGCTACAGCACTGTCGATAGTTGCGCTCGCGCGATCTGAGGTCGCTGCATAAACGTACAAATACAAACAGACACACATGTGCGCGCGCACACACACATAACACCTACATATATATTTGCGATCTCGTAAGTGCTTGCACACATACACACGACAAAACTGAGCGATGAGTCACCTCGAGTCGCTCGTTACACGTCGCATATACTTCGCTGTCGCAGGGTTTCCCTTCTTTTTTTTTAATTTGTTTTTGTCTTCGTTTTTTTTCTTATTATAATTTTCAGGATCATCGGTGACAAATTTTATGACGATAAAAAGAATGTTATCGCGAAAAAGTAACGTGCTTAGTTATATACGGACGAACGAAAATGATCGATAGATCGAACGTTTGAAAACTTTGTCGACGATGATCGAAGGTAAAAACAAGTAAAAAGTTTTCTTCTTCTGTTATTATCAAAATCACGAGGAACAGATAGATACAGTGTCTTATACGGTACTTCGTTCTCTTAAAGTAGAAAGTACGACGTGCTCGGCCGATAAGAGAAAACTTTCTTTCGAGCTATCTTAGAGCGTAATCGTTAGCATTAAATATTAACGCCGAGAAACCTTTATTCGAAAGCACAATTTAATGAATTTCTTTCTCTTTTTTTGTTTTTCTTTCTTTCTTTTTTTCCTTTTATAATTTCTTTGAAAAGATTTAACGAGATTTCTTTTAACACGGCACGTCAAAAAAAAATCTTTTCTAAATGAAGAAGAGGAAGAAAAAGATGAAGAGGAAGCTAGGTCACTGTTATTTTTTCAGCTGTTCGTAAATACGTCAATGTATACGTATTTTCTCGATTCGTTGATAATCTCTATTCGGCGACAAAAAAACGACCGTGCAAAGTTCTTCGCCTGAGTTCCGAAGTATGTACATATAACACGCATATTTCATTTACATAATTTAAAATGACTCCTTTTTAGAAGCAGCCAGATGGTAAATACACTCGTATGGATATGAATCCAATTAGATATTTGATCGTCAACTTTTCGTCGAGCAATATGTCTGTACAGTTGATAAGAAACAACGACGATCGACGAGACGTTTTTTAAGGAATATTTGAAGAAGAATTATAAAAAATGAAAATGTTTAATAAAATTTGTATAGTTTTCAAATATCGAGATTATTAGATATATCTGCACTTCCGGTTAAATTTTCCAGAGAATTTCATCCTTTGGACGAAAACGACAACGACAACGACAATAACAACAACGACAACGACGACGACGACGACGACGATGATGATAATAATATGATGAAAAATCAAGGGAGGGGTTGGGATCTTGTGTGTACGTGAGCGAGCACAAGTTTTCGTGCGTGGTCATCTACTCTGTCGCCAAAGATAGACTCTGACATCATACACGCGAGCATCGCTCGGCCAGAAGGAGCGATAAACAGAGGGGCGCGAGCGTGCAACATACGGCTCTGTCTGGTATGTGTGCGTGTGTGTGTTAGTACACGAAAGGTTTATACCGCCTGTTAGAAATGTCTCAATTGACATCTTGCAATGTACCAACCGACGTAGCTGATCTTAACGGTTTAGCGAGAGGCACGTCAGTGTAGCGAAGTATGGAACTGTTTGAAACTTGAAGAAAATCACATAACGTATAGTATTCAAGGAGTTAGAGAAATGATTTTGAGAAAGTGCAAGTAGATACTTGGAAAAAAAATATAAGATAAGAAAAAAACTTTTTTATGATAAGAAAGAAATGATCGTTTTGAAACATGAAAACAAAAGAGGAAAAAGAGAATCATATCGATATTCTTTGAGAAAAGAAAAATTCAAAGCTTGTGATAGTTATATTCGTTTAATAATAGATAACGATGAATCTATTATTCTATCTAGTTCGTATATTTTGTAAAATATTTTCATCGTTTATATCAAACTAGTTTCGCGTTTTCCACGACGTAGGAAAATTTCACTTCGAGTGATACAGTTTCGTCGTGGAATCGAAAATCTTTAGCGTCGAATATAAAGACGTAGTTAATCTTCTTTATACTTTCGCCCTCAAAAAATAGAAATGTGATTTGACGAGTATCATAAAGATTTACTGAGATTCGAAATATCAAGTCTTTATGGTAGTTTCTTACGTACATTGTATAATGTCGATGATGATAAGGTAGCATTGACTCTCAAACGCATGCGCATAAACATGTTTCATCGTAGCTTCGATCCAACGTCGCGAGGTTAGTCGATAAGAAAACTTATCATAGGTATATCTACATAGAATGACGCGTGACTACGTAAAAAAATTAGTTACAAATGTCTATTGCGTATAAAGATCGTTGATCAAGGAATTATTTTTTCCTACTTTTTTCTTTCCTTTTTATTTTTCTCTTGTTTCCTCTTTTTATTTAATTATCGCGCTACGAACATAACAAAAAAAAAACAAAATTTCAAATGTGTTAAAGTACATAGGCAATCATTCTCGTTCAACGAACGAATAATTCGATTAGTTCTTATTAGTCATTGAACGTTAAGTAGTCGATGATAATTCGCTTACTATATGCATACATTTATATTTAAAATTAAGATCGGCATCAAATTCTTCCATCGATTACGTATTTCGTGCAAACTCGTGTCACATGTTAATTTCGAGATCGATGAAAACATTTTCAGAATTGACTGTCACATTTTTCTTTTCTATGTAAAAAAATAAATAGTTCCCGCCTTTACGAATTAATTTATACAGATGCTACGTAATATATATATTCTTTTTCTTTCTGACAATTCATTTTTATATCATTGACACTGATTAATTTAATTTATTAATTTTTTTTCTATGTTTGGGAAAAAAATAAGAAAATAAACGAACAAAAGAATGTTAAGAACTTACCTCCAAATCGAAATTTCTTAAACCTCGGTAAAGTAGCAGTAGTACAAGCACGTGTAAGGGCTGGCATCTCGTTCTGGTCTTCTCGGTCCACCAACGTTGTTGTCGTTTTCACCCTAACGTTAGAGCCTGCAGGCGATGTGTCCACTTTAGTGACGGCTGCTCGTTTCACGGCTCTTTCCTTGATGCCACTCACCTCTATGGATAATGAACATATCCTTTGTTGACGTTCTTAATCTTCTAACGTCTATGTAATATATGAACGAAACCACGTACATCGATGACAATATGAGATTCTAAGAGATTTCTTAGTATACATGTGCGCGTGTGCTCGTCATTAATCCAGTAGATCAATTGCTAAATTAAACGTGACATCGGTCTGCACATGTAGATCGTTTCAACACTTAATGAGTAATTCTGATTTGGTAGTAGGAAATAGGGGGATAGTCGATGAGTCCTCGTCGAAGTGTGCGAGGTAGTCGCACGTATATTCCAATTGGATTGTTAATTACGAAAAGTCTCGATTTTATATTTCTTTGTTGAAATATTCTGCTTTCCTGTTCTTTCTTTTTCTTTTTTTTTTTTTTTAACAACACCAAAACGCGATTCTTCGTAATATTTTGGTCAAGTCGAGTCAGCGATTTGTTTAAATTTTGCAACAAGAAGTATGAGTAAGAAAAATCTGACACGTTTAGTTCGTTGTGTATATATGCATACACATATGTGTATGTGTGTGTGTGTGTATGCATATATAACGACAAAAAATTTTGTTCTGAATTTAAGGAAGAATGAGAATAAAAAAAAAGAAATAAAAAGAGAAAGTGAAAGAAAGTGATGAAAGGGACTTACTCGTCGATGATGAGAGCCTCTTAACAGATGGTCTTGCGAGAAGCAGTCCTGTCGATGGTTTACCACTCCGATGGTTCACAGTTGACTGGCCGCTCGCATTGCGACCGCTGAGCGATATCTTGGTGCTCATCCTCCGAGATTCTCGATTTCTAAGATCCTGAGTCACGTACCGGGAAATCGAAGACTTGTCGGAGGTCGCACGTTCTCGCACATGGCCATGCCAACTCTCGTTCAATGTTTCTCTCTCTCTCTCTCTCTCTTTCTCTCTCTCTTTTTCACCTTTATTCACCGATCGCTAGCCAACGACCGTCTTTTCCTCGAGGTCTAATCTCGATGGCCAGAATCAGCATATTTTGATGCTTGATGGATAAGAACTCGTTTCCTGACTGCTGATTTCTCTTTTTCTTTCTCTCTCTATTACTTTTCCCTTATCTTTCATGTGTCTGAAAAAATTGTAACTGTCAACCAGAGATCAATCTTTGTTTTTATCGTTACGAAACTGACAGTCTTATCGTTAATTTTGAACAATCGGATGAAAAAAAAGGAAACGTTCCCATTTATCTTACATATTATTGAAGTTACTATAAAGAAAACTGGCATTCCACGTTTTAATTTTATCCTTGAGCTTGTCCGAAAAATTTTTTATTTCCCGGATGATCCTGCCTTCGATTATAAGTGTCACGCGTGGGAAAAATTTGATCAAATTCTTCAAACGTTTTCCGTATACACAACTAAACATTTATGCATACCAAGATGTACGAAACTATGAAAAATGTTTCAACCGATGAATACGAGTCTATCGAGGTCGAGTTACTCTAAACCGTCTATAAAAACGAATAGGGGTATGATTCTGTAGAGAAAATTAGTAACTGCCTACGTGCGTATACGTCTGATTCATAATTCCTTTGTTCGTTCTCGTCCTCTTGTTATATCGGTCCACATCGTCAACAACGATGATGACGAGCATTATTTTTTTACAGTTAACGAACAAGTCGAAGGTCGTCAGAAAAGTGCATTGCCCATACATTTTTACGGTGCTTATGCGCGTCATGGAACTGATTCCCAAAATAGATACTCTCTTTTTCTCGTAGCACCTCTCTGTGAGTTCTTTAAAAGTATTTTCGAATCTTTTCGGTACATTCGTAGAGCACGATCACAATCAATACGTTTGACTCATGATCGCATTTATCACATCGATACATAAACCTTCGAGAGGGAACAGGAACTTGTGAGCGACGAACGTCAAGGCAAACAAGACACGTATGTACGTATTTCTCTTTCTTTGTTCTAATGAGACGATCGGTGATCCTTGTAACGATGCCCTTCCGGAAATTTAAGATAAATTATTCTACGGTTCGAAATTAATCCATTGTATTTTGTCAACATTATGTATGTGACAAAGATCTCTATAATTTTTTGAAATTTTTTCGCGTTTTAAATATTCAAAAATGTCCGTAATTTATGTTGTATAAAATTTATTAAATCTTTTAAAAAAAAAATGTCACAGATATCAGTAAAAAACGAGTTGAAAGAGAAAGATGGATAGATTAA
This sequence comes from Dolichovespula saxonica, assembly GCA_911387935.1. NCBI lineage: Eukaryota > Metazoa > Arthropoda > Insecta > Hymenoptera > Vespidae > Dolichovespula > Dolichovespula saxonica. The sequence continues at coordinate 444,937 of OU427000.1, forward strand.
AGCTGTATTATAAGCGAGGATAAGAGAGGAAGAGGGAAAGGGAGGGAGAAAGAAAGAGAGAGAAAGAGAGAGAGAGAGAAACTTGCTTCTCCGCACTGTTTCTTTCTATCCTTCGTTCCTTCTGCATGGCGTATATATTTAAATAGAATTCAGCCTCAAGGAGAAAACGCAAGGCTGCGGCAAGGACTCCGACTGTGTTTTATGCTTCCACGTAGGATCACTGCCACTACCACTATGTCTACCGACACGAATGAAAGGCAATGCTCGACGTTAGCCGTTTCTCTCCTCTCTCTCTCTCTCTCTCTCTCTCTCTCTCTCTCTCTCTCTCTCCCTCTCACTCTTTCTCTCTCTCCCTCTCTCTCTCTCTCTCCCTAACGCTCGTGGTTACCGCGCGCCGACTTCGTTTAAACGCGTTTATAAATCGATTGCCCGTCCAATATCTGTTTCTAGCTGACACTGGTGAAATTGGAACAATCTTTTCTTGTAACTTCTACATGATTGTAGAAAATCTTCGAAAATTTCGATGAAACTTTTTTTTACGTGCCGTCGTCACATCGTAATCGAATACGTTCGATTGAGTAAAGAATTCAATCGACAGATGGTTTCGTATAATGAGTTTGCTCGTTTTTAAAACTCAAGCTTAGTTGATACTTTGTCTTGTCTTAAACTCAAATCGAATTTGATAAATGCATTAAAGTGAAATAAATGAGATGTATCTGCCTTGAAGAATTTTTTAATTAGGGGGAACATTCATGTTGGTATTGATTACACCGATTAACGTAAAAAAAATGGTGCGAACGATGAATATTGAAAGACTTCGATCGTTTACTAATTTCTGATTCACGTTGATATATGATTCATAATAAATTGACGTTAGGGATCGTCTAGAAATGTTTAAAGAATCATTGACCTTTCAAAAAATTTTCAGATGGCGTTACAGTGATGACGTAAGTTCCTTTTTGTAATTCATTTCAGATGGTACACTTGTAAAAAAAGAGAAAAAATAAATATAGACAGAAAAAAGAATGAAAAAAAGATCACGTTGCAGTAGGGAGTAAAAATGCGAGCGTGCGTGTCCCAACGATTAAGGGTGGCATACGGTACGTATTAACAACATAATCAAATCACATAGACCCTCAGAGTTTGCCTATGTAGGAGCAAAAATTTCTGAGAGTGTCTGCCTCAGGAAGGGTGCAATTCCACAAACGAATAACGTTGCTGAGAATACTATGAAAGAAGAAAATCCATTTTTCTTTCGTGCATCATCGTTTCTCCCTTCTCGTTCTTTACAGCCCTATATTGCCCTTCTATATACGGAAGTTGATTCATCTGTTTACTTTTTATTATCTCAACGCCACCAGAAAGCATTTGATGTCGTTCAGGGGTGCCATAATAAATTTATAATACCGAAATTCAAATTGTCCAAATAGAAAGGAGAATGGAAAAGTTTTCTTACAGAATTCAAGTGCAATTAATTTATCAAATGCGTCGAAAATCCTTATGAGATCGAAATACTATTTCCTGTCGAGAAATCTATATAGATATATACTTGTAATACTCTTCGAGACCGTAAGCCGAAATATAATACAATAATAAAAGAATAATCAATAATACATGATCTACATAAAATCTGGTAACACTTTAAATATTAATTACCAATTAATGACGGACTATGTAAATGGACTGTATCTAAACTATATAATAAACGTACAATAGACGATAAGTGTACAATAAACGAAAAAGTTATTTTTACATCCTTAACGAGGTCAGCTATGATCAATCGATCGGTTAGCTCGGAATAGCAGTAAATTGTTGCTTCGGAGAAAGTCGAGACTATCATTTATAACAACATCGACATAACTAAAGCACTATTAGATATATAATCACAACATTATAAATCGTTATGGTTATAATGGTACTACCGATATGTAGTTCAGATTTTCAAATGTGTTCACTTTCTTCTGAGAAATATAAAGAAATTTTAAAATAAATATAAAACTATCGCAACGATTCAATACGAAAAGTTTTTAAATATAAACGTGTTCCATTCTATCTTATTTTTATTTGTTTAATTTTATGTCTAATCGAAGTACGACTTACGAGAAATTCACAAGTAGATCAAAGCTATTCGGAGAGAGTAATCTTTGCTCACGGCTTGCTCCGTAAATACTGTTTATACGATACGGTACTGCTCGACGGGTTGCTTCGATTACGGCGTCACTCTTCCTCGCACCCTCTTTCTTTTCGTACGGCGTATTGTAACGTTATACCACTACCTCTATCATCACCACCACATAATGTTCTAGACAACTCGTATTTTTCCAATACGCATGCGCTCATGGCTTCGCGGTTGTACCTTCGTTCAGTACACGTCACTCACGCAATTATTCCTCCTCTTTTCCTCTCTTATCCTCTTTCTCTTTTTACGTAGGTTTATATACACAATCGTATAGAATCGATCCAGTCACCTGCCTTTCTTCCATCCAAACCTTAAACCCTAAGACGTTTATTTCTTTCCCTTTGTGTGAGAATAGCAAGCCAAAGATACAAGAAAAGTTTCTTTATAAGGATAAAGATTCCAAAAAATATTCTATATCATTCTACGACAAAAAAATACTTTTCTTATTAGCTCAATTTTTGAAAATATAATCAATTAATTTACGTAAAATGAAATTGAACGAATTTTATGATAAACTACGCTTAATCAAGCACAGATAAGATCTATTCTTGTTACTTCCCTTTTTTAAAAATGATACATTCGTCCGTTTAATATCAAATTCTGGTTTATATCTATCAGATGCGAAACGATCGAAGGTGCTCCGTGTCTGACGAAGTGCTTTTATTCTTGAGAATGACTTCATCGCTCTTTGACGTACGTACTTATATCGTATTTAAATTATATCGATCGATATAATACGTCATAGACCGACCTAGAATCGACTATTCGTGACACCGTTAGAGATGCTTTACGTTCGATTTGCGCTAAACTTATCGTTTATGATTAAATCTAACATTAACTATATATGTATGTATTGTACATATGTGTATATAATATATGTTCGTATAATTGCTGATGTTATTATCATTTCTCTTATTTAAATATGCTAAAAATGAACATTAATATTCATTTGTTTAGAGTTTTAAGCTAAATTTATTTTTTGTTATAAAACAAGCGAGTATAAAACTAAATAACCTTATCTTATTTCAAGTTACACGCGGTATATCGTTCTTTCACTCACAGCTTCTGATAGAGCGAAAGGAACGACGAGAAAGATGCGAAGGCGCAGTATCGTGAAACCCTCCTTCTTCCCCAAAAACAGATCGATACTGCATGCGCGCTCATTCACTGTTGAGGTGTGCGTTGCGATGGACCTTTTCTCATGATGCTGTGATAGAATCTTCTATATGAAATATGTGTATATAAAGGAAATGAAACTATTACGATTAAAAAGAACTTTCTCGAATGCTTTGTTCTTCTAAAAAAATTATCGATACTTTTAGTGCAGTGATGTAATAGATTCATCGTTTTCTTACCGATAAAATTTGTGTTTTTAATGAAAGTAAGGAAAAAAAATTATAACGAACAATCGTGAAATTTATTGATAAATTTATATGAAAGAAAAAAAACACAATGGGAACGAAGTTTGCAGCGTGTGTGTATCCATTTATTTATAAATGTCTTCAAGTTATTTTCTTGGAATGATTATACTGAAAAAATATATTTCTTTATAGATACTTTAAAGTTAACCAATTTAAATGAATATTATCAAAGGCTTCTTCACGGTAGTCAACCGCTTCCATCTGGTACTGACATGGCCAATACCGTAAAGCACTTGTCACAAACTTTATTATGTACGTAATTGGCTATTTAACTCTACGATCGTTGAAAATTTATTGATTTTTATATTTCAATTATTTCTAGCTGTATTGAAAGAAGCCAGAGAAGCACCATTGGAAATGATCAAGTCGCAAAAATTTGATTCCGAACGCATGGCTCTTTATCCTAATTTGGATTACAAACAATTGTACAATGCTTTGACTCAACTGATGGATGTTATTCCTTTGATCCATATTGGTTTACAAGGTACTTTAGTTTTCTTATATTATTATAAGAAATACAATCATTTTATACCAATACTTTCATAAATTGATCTAATTCTTATTATTTAGCCTTTGGACAAGCTTTGTTACAATGTTTGGCTTGTCTCTTACCATTTCTCGAACATGATCTGATCGATAATATGCCATATTTAGCGGCAAGTTCTATCTCTGTTTTACCGATGGAACTTCATCAAGATATTGTTAATTATTTATGTTTTTATATTCTACCATTTACAATAAGTAAGTATTTTCGATCAATGATATTGTGAAATATATTAAAAACGACTTTTTCTTTTTTTTTTACTTTTTTTACATATTTTAGCAAGAAAAACCGAAGATGGTAATGAAAATTCCGCCAGTCAATCCATCGCGGCAGTGATAATGATGATTTTTCAATACTCTAATAATCCAGGTTCTTTCTTATTATCATAATTGTTCAAGTCGTAAATGATGCGATTAAAAAAGAAAATATAATACATTTGTCGTATGTTCCAGCACATCATTGTCAATTGCTTGAATGTTTAATGACGTTGAAGCCAGGAGTAGTTAAGGACATATTATGCGTGATCGCTTATGGAACCGCACCAGCTAGAGCATCCGCTGCAAAATTATTGTTTTACTATTGGCCTTCGTTCAATCCAAATTTATTTGATCGTCGAGCGGTTTTAGTTAAATTCGCAAGTAAGTTTCATTAAAATTTCCCTGACATCGAACGTATGTTGTAATTATTCATTACATATTGTTCCAGATGATCTATCTCCTTTCGTATGTCAGAGAGATTCTTGTCCAAACGCTGGCAATGCCGAAGCAGGAAAGGTTTGTTACGATCATAGAATTTCGATTACTTTCGCTACCGAATCACCACCACCACTTTATCTTTGTATCGAATGTGCCAACGAGATTCATCGTGAACATCCAAATCAAATGTTTTACGACATCTTACATCCGATGCAACAGGTGTCAATGGTTTGTGAAAATAAGGTATATATATAAATATATAGCTATATATTTTCTTTCTATACAATTCATATATATATATATATATATATATATATATATATATATATATATATATTAGTACTCACATATATTAAGATAAACGATATTTGAAAAGTAATTTTTGAACGTTTAAGAATTGTAGAGCGTCGGACAAATCGGCGATCAGTGTTTGCTTTTCAACGGAATGTGCAAGTTATAATGGAAATCATCCAATTCGTTATTGTCAGCAATGTCACAACATTCGGCACAATAATCGTCGCGGTGGTGATCACATTTATCACATGGCTCTGCCACATATCTCACAACTCGACGCTCAAACCCGAACTTATTTGGTTCAAGCTATCGTCAGGTGAGCAAGTGCACGAATTACGAAATTTCTTAAACAATCACGTATCGCTTATCATTTAGAAATGACAAATGAAAGAAGAATAAAATGTGATTGAAAAAAATGATCGTTTTGCACGAACGTGGGAAAATCATAACGCGATAAAGACCATCGTGATTAAAGTCGCAAATGACAATCACGAGTTTCGCTAAAACTAAAAATGTAATCACATAACATTAATCATATCTTTAGTTTGTTCTGTTTTTTTTTTTTTTTTTTTTTAATCACTTTTTAAATATCGTTTCAATCGAATCCCGTCGATGAAACACATTACATGTATGTTCTAATGGAATACATGATCAATATTATACTATCCATGATTCGTTCATCAAAAAAAAAAAAAAAAGAAATGATTAAATGAAGGATGTAATGTCATTTCATTATGTGATATTTTGTGTTATACTTATTGTCCCAAAGTATTTTAACATCGTGATTGATTGATACCTATATACCAATGAGTATCGTACACGCGTATGCAAATATGAACACAAAAAAAAATAAAGATTTTTTCTCACCTTGTAGGATACGATTAAAAAATTGTTAATTTTAATGATAACTTTGTCACAAATGAGCCATAAGAAATTATGCAAATGAAAAGACATAAGCATACTTTCAAACGAATTATCCAATCTCATCGTTGGAGACAAATATGAAAATCATTAAGACACAAGATCATTATATGTTGACAAGTTCTTTGATTGAATTTCATGACGCATACTAATGAACAACCGCAGGTTCATTGTTGCTTTACGTGTTTGTTCGTGCTGGTCCAACCTGCTTGGTAAGACATGATGCTAAATTATCACCTTTAATGGACTATTATGATAACAAAATCAATGGTTATTAGAAAGTTCCATCGAAATTTGTAAATCAAAGTCCATCAAATGCGATCAAAGAAAATTCCGTATGTTTACCTTGGATATGTACGAAGTGGATGAAGTGATGCCCGTGCAGAAAATTGTCTTCAAGATAATCTGACAAAACTAAAGGAGATTAGAATAGTGTACAGAATTTGATTTAAGATATGTATTGTGACGAGCATAGTTCCATCTAGCAGCTGCTAAACACAACATCCTTTCTCTTTATTTCTCTTTCTCTCTCTCTCTCTCCCCTCCCTTCTTTTTTTACTACACGTTTTTCCACAATACATGTAATTAAAAAGCGTTCACCCACAGTAGAACATAGGAAACTGCACCTTAGAAGTTGCGCTATGCCTTACCGGAGATGCCGTCTTGTAAAACATCCTGGATATCGCACAACAGCACCTGGTATTCTTCGGCAATATAAACAATTAAGCAAAGATCGTACTACTATCAAAAGGGAAAGGAAACATATGAATTAAATAATCATTAAAGTACACTGGTATGCTGCATGATAGCTTGCGATACCTCTATAAGTCTCATTAGATTTATCCACGCACGATCGCCACTTCATGATCGATCACCAAATGTTTATTGTTCCTTATATTTTTATTTGTCAAGTATACTTGCATAATATGAATGTTAATTCTTGTAGCTGGAATCTCAAAGATGATATTACCGAATGAAAAGCGTCAACTTCTCTTTACAAATCGCAGAAATCCACTATATTCCTCTGTTTAGAATCGTTGTATTTAGCTTTCCACGTCTATTAATTAATTTATCGTGATCCAAAGGCACGGCTGTCAGTTAAAGTTGTGGTCGACGTGTCGATATATATTTTTCATGAATATTTATCCATCGATATTAACATTTCTGATGAAACATGCTTCGACACTAATGATCGACATTATCTTATCGAAGATTTCGCGATATGTCCTTTCATAGCTACGAGAATATATTCAAAATGAATATCTATAAAAAATAAAATGTTCTTTATTATCAATAGTGATCGATATTCGAGTTATGAAAGGACTCGCTACGATATTGAACGTGGAAGCAAAGTTTCTTCGACGTTCGATCATATTTCACCTAACGTCGTTCAGAGTTAAGAAAAAACCATTATTCATATTGTTATTGAGAATATATAATATGTATGAAAAAAAAGAATTAAAGAAAGTAAAAATTTTGAAGGACGTAGGTAAGTACACAGAGAATGTCGATCGATTTGATGGCAGGAAAGATTGAACGAAAGAGAAAGGAAAGAAAGAAAATTACGCGAGAAAATAACCGACGACAACCAGACGTGACCGAGGATCGCGATCGATAGATCTTTGACAGAATTTCTCTTTTTTATTTGCAGCCTGCTCAAGGAAGCTGAACCGCTAAGTATGGATAGTAACCGCGACATCTCAGAAATAAGTACTAATAAGGGCAGCACAGGATTCCCAGGAAGCAGTGGCGGTGGTGGTGGCGGTGGCAGTAGCGGCATTAGCGGAGGTGGTTCTGGAGGTGGTAGCGGTGGTGGTCTTGGAAGTAGTGGCTTCTCTGGAGCTGGTGGATCGGGTCAATGCGATCCTACGACGCTCGAGGAGAGACAACTTTTAGGAAGATATGGCGTTTGGCTACTAGTGGGACTCTGTACCCCGAACCAGGATACCCCGATCGAAATACTCGGGCGTTTATTGTCAATGCTATTTCATTGGTTTCATGTCACTGCCTACTCTTTCGATGGTACTAAAAAAAGCCTTATGCACCTTATCTTTTCTGTTGGTAATTTAACACTTCGCATATACACTATTTGAAGTAGAACGTAGATGAACGTAGGTAGAAAATGGCCGCGATCGTAGGCACATTCGACGCACCGAAATCGCTCTCAAACATTAATATTAATACATAACTCTTATATGTCGCTATTTATCATCGTATTCACAGATTTTACTGTTGACAGTCTTTGATCCGTTCTTATGCTATTCTTGTCCACGATGTTTTTTGTCTGTATTAATGCTATTTATTTCTGAAATTAATTGTCATACGTATTCTCTTCGATGGATTTCATTGAACACAATCAATGGATCCTTGTGAACCTTATGCTTTTACCACATGAATCTCTTACGTATATATATACGTACCATGTATCTGTGTATTCTGTTCAAGTATAGTCGAAACATTCGATTTATATTCGATGTTCCTCGATTGTTTATGGCACGCTATTATAACTCGTTATTATATAAATAGGCGTCGAATGCCGAAAATAAATATCCCAAGTCGTATGTTTAACTTTTCGATGCTCGTTTATCTATGTAGAATATTTTAGTTTGTTTCTTTTTTTTAAAACCTATATTTGTTTAAATATCTCTTTTCTTTTTTTATTTATTTATTTTATAACACAATTCGATATTGTGTCCAATGAAGAAACAATTGATCAAAAAATATTTATTATAATATCAACGATATTTATATATTCATATTTATTATAATTCATTGAATATTTTAAATGTTAACGAAAAAACGTTAATATCCAAATGTTAATCAATGGATGAAAATAAATCAAGATTTTTTCGAGATCGGCGCCTATATATCGCATCATGTTGACGTTGAATAAGATATTGCCTTTGCATATGCATGTATGTATATACACACACAGAGACGCGTTTTGATGTGTTTAAAAAAATAAAGATTTATCGTGTATATTCGTTCGTATATAAATTATCATACTGTTGCTGTATTACACGAATACAAAAGAAAATTTTTTTATTAGGTATGATAAATATTAAAAAAGCGAGTGCGTCTGCGTCGTGGCTATTAATACTTTGTTTTCGATGTATAGAATTTGAAAAGAATGTAGTAATATTAATGATATCGCTTAATATGTTTTCGTGTGTACAAGCTTTCTTCGACTCATTGAATTCTATGCATGGAAACTAAACGTATAGAAAAATAGTGAACCTTATTCGCGTGTAAATACCAATGTTCGATCTTTTCATCAATCAATCGACTCATACCTGATCTCATTTATATAATCAAACAAGATCAAAGCGTTCGCTACATTACAATATAAAAAAAAAAAAATACTAAATTACTCTTATATATTATTAATCGAATAATTAATAATACCTACCTATTTGCTCTCATTGTCCATTTATGGTTGCTAGCTTTACACATCTTCGTCAATTGTTTAACAATAACGAATGTAGAATTTTAACGAATATACACAATGTGCTTTCCGATATGTACACATACCCTGATCGTATGTTTCTATCTGATAAAATTGTATTTTACAATTTATAACAAAATTTTGTATTGATTCATAGGCCAAGCTGAAAGTGCGCTTGAAAAACTAAAGACCGAGTACGTCTGTGGTTGGCTATCTAAAGTTATGAAAACCCATTACGATGTCTTCATTTCCTGTCTTTTACCACATCCAGCTGATTACGTTAGAGTCGGAGGTCATTGGTAAGAACCGTTTCAAATGTTTTTCTAAAGAACCTGTAAGTATATAAAGTTATAATCGATATTTTAATGTAATAAATTAAACTTAATGGGGATATATTATTCATTATTTAATTAGGGAGACTTTGGCCTCGAGAACGTCACATTTAAAAGACGGTTTAAATCGGCTTTTTTGCTTGGTTCCTTACGAGGTAATCACAACCGACGTATGGGATTACGTGATGCCACATTGGATGGAAGCTATGGTTAACGATGTACCGGAACATGAACTTCACGAATTAAAGATGATTCTTTAGTATATACATATTATCTGTAATTACATTTGTCTTCATCGATACATAGCTGTTATCAATTACTATTACGTTTGAATTGCAGTAAAATTTTGGATCCGGACATGAGTCCATTAGGTTTTGATGCAAAAAAGATGTATAATTTCGTAGCGAAAAGATTCATCAATACCAGTCCAAAAGTGCAAGAACAAGCGCTTAATTGGCTTCAGACTTTAACGATGTTAGAAATTATGATTCCGCTGTGTCAATTGTTCTCGATGTTCAGTGATGGAGTCGCGGTGATGGGTAAAATGAACACGACAGAATCCGAAGAAAAACCTACTAAAGCTATGAAAACTACCGAAGGTGACAATACGATATGTAAGTAGTAAATATAGTTAGGAAGTTTGAATCTAACTCTGTCCTTGTTCATGGAATTAAAATATTTCTTTTTGTAAATTCAGTCGTAGAAAATGAATCAGGCAAATCGACGCCCCTTTCTGATGATGCTATTCCTACCCTAAGACATATGGAATTTAATACCAATGCGGAATTAAACTTATCTTGTTGCATTCTTATGCTCGATATTCTATTAAAGCAGGTAATCTAAGACGAAATACCTAAAACGAGAGAACGTCTAAAAGTATCGATTGATTAATCAGATGTTTTTTCTTCTGTTAAAAGATGGAACTACAAGATGTTGATAAACACACTGGCATCAACTCCTCGGTCTGTAAAAACGCGTGTCATCTTATGAAATCAATAGTAGCGTCGAACTGGAACAATTGTCATATTTGTGACTCTAAAAACGAATGTAGTTATTGCGAATCAAGGGTAATATGGCACCAACTGTGTTTACAATTGGTCACTTACATGGCTCCAGAAAATCCGGCTTATCCACCGGACGTAAGTTAATTATTATTGAAACGATTGAAGAGCTTGCTATCTGAGAGAAGTTATGCTTTTAGACAATAGTCGATGAAACGGTGGAAGATCACGGCCGCAAGGGTTCTCCAGAATCTACTAGGAAAAGTGATTCGAAACCAGATGTTGTCATTAATATGCCAGTTCCAGAGTTGCACTCCGTTGGTGGTGTCCTCGTGCATATGCCTCACGTACGTTTTTTTCTATATATTGTAATTATACGCCAAAAATCAAACAAAAACAAAAGATGTATGCTCTACCGAATACACTGAATCACATTATGTACAACACCTATGTGTGCTAACAACGCAGCATGCTGCTCGTCTAAACTCTATGTTCTTCCTCTCTCTCTTTCTCTTCTTCAACTTCTACTACGAAATGGCCTGTATGACCATAAAACACGGTAGGCTAATCTATGTCGTGCAATAACGGGTATTTTGATCGTTTATATCAGTTCTTCGAACAGATCATGACAGCCACAGTAGAAACAGTTTCGGAGCAGTTGGATCTTGCAGCTATCATGCCAGCTGAAAAGGTCATGTCTGCCGTAGCACGAGCTGTTACTCTTTCGGATACCGATGTTGGTAAGTCTAATTTTTGTTGTTGTTGATCTTCTTTTCTTGTTTAAATCAACTATTTGATACATAGGATTCTTTGATAAAAATAATTTTAGCTACGGCAACGGTCAGCGTAGCGAAACCACATCTCATAGGGGAAAACGATCAACCTTTGAACTATAGTCCAGAGAATGAGCTCGACGATTTTTGGCAAACCTCTGTTGGAAAGTTTCGATTTTCCATTGATGAATTACCCGAGCAATTGCAATATATACACAAACTTCTTAAGGTTCTAATCAAATTATAGATATGTACTTTAAGCATCACATATCAGTGATTATATTATCGTTCATGATTCTAGGAGATTCAGACTATCGACAAAGCCGACATTTTGTATTACATGTTGCAATGTTTAAATGTTATGTGTTTGTATGGCGATGCATTTAATATGGCGGTTAAGGATCATCAAGGCTTTTTCATTTGGTGTCAAGAAAATTTATTAATAAGAAAGTGAGTTCTTATGATTTCAATTAACGCGTCGATCTATAAAAAGGTTTTTAAAAAAGATTAATAAATATTTAAATATAAATATTTAGCTTGTGGGAACTCTTGAATGCTGAATATTCTCACATAGCTGAAGTAACTGTACCTCTGTTGTTGCATTGTGTGACACTACCTTGTGGAACAGATACATTTTGTCGCTTGATAAAAGAAGAATTTCACAGTTCTGATTGGCGTATTAGATTTTTAGCAGGTAAAAGGAAAGAACTACTTGATATTTTTATTATATCAAATTAAAGAGTAATAACAACATTGCTTGTATTTAGTGGAAAGAATAACACTGATCGCTAGATTTATGGATTCGACGCCATTACGAAACGTTTTAAGTCTACAAGCTGCATTAGCAATTGCTTTTTGTTATTTAATCACTAGTATGGACGATAGCAACGTCTATGTCGCACAAAGAGCTACTCTCTATCTTGGTACAATCCATGATACTGCAGTACGTGTAAGTGTTATCTTTTAATTCTTATTGATAATTTTGCAAGTGTATTATGTAAAATGAATATCCCATGTTTTCAGTCCTTAATTCTTTGTTTGGAAACTCAATTCGATTTAGTAATCGAAGATCGGCCAATGGTGTTACAATCGCTGTATCAACTTCACAATTGCTTAAGTGATCGTCGTATTTTAACTTGGGAATTTTTTCTCAATCGTTTTGATGCAATATTTCTCGAAGCTCAAATCAATTTAGAAAAATCTGGAGACATAGTTTACCTACGTGGTTTGTATTTTATTTTATTCGAGGAACTTTTCTCAAAAGAAAATAGTGATATAATGATCGATGTATTCTTCGTGTAGATCTCAGAAATACCGATTTGAATAGCGAGGTCTTCATAAAGAAATTACACAGAGCTCATGAAGCACTTTCTCAATCTGATGGAAGTGGAACAAGTTCCGTAAAAACCCTGAGCGCGAATTTCGGAACAAAGTGGCCATATAAACGAACTATGTCAGCACCTGCATCGATGATCCCCAGGCAGGATACTAAACAAGGTATTTATAACTTGAATGAAGATAATGTTTGACTACAACACTATATCTATTAACGTCAGGTTTAATAAACAAATTATTTTAAATGATTTTTTCCTATTACTCTTTACAATCAATTATTCTATTTATATGATAGTACAATTACTGCTATTATTATACTTCTGATTATATTACAATTAACGGAGAGGCAAACAATTGTAAATGAAGTGGGAACGATATAGAGAATGAATAATTTTTTAGCGGACAGTCAATATCATTTCTACATATTCAAACCTTTTAGACTTAGTATCCACGAGATTAGCTAATTAAAATAATCACGATGCACGTCGCATCATCATGATTTCCAATATATTAGCATCATTGTTCCCTGTTTCCCGCTTGCAGAAAAGGAAAAGGTCTATAGTCGACAATATTCTGCACCTATTTTGAAGCGCAAGAGCTCCAGATTCGGACTGGGTCAGTTGCTGGGGCCCACCCCACCTAATAACAGTATTTCAGGTAGTGTAGTTGCAATTGCATCGCTTTTAGATATGAACAATATATGTATGCATAAATGTTCCCCCTTTGTGTACGCGATCAACGTAATATATCAAGATTTTAAGACATAACTTTTATATGCGGATTGTCTGGTAAGTTCAATAATGTTCCATTAAAATTGGAATATAAGCTAAACAAATTTTTGTTTTCCTGATGAAACTCATTTTAATAACTCTTTTAGATAATTGACATTTTTTTTTATCTCTTTCATTTAAGTCTTAACTTACATCATACTCCGTGTAAAATATTTTCTTTTTTATTTTGAAAAAAACTAATTACTAATATTTTAAGAATAATGCATGCATACACACTTTGTACGATTCCCTTTTTTATTTACTTATTTAATGAACGATTATAGTGGCTTATAGTTTTTTAGCATGGGCATGTTCGTTCACTGTGCTTCCTAGATAATTTAACATAAAATATAGAACTTATATAGCGTTCAATAGATCATATAAAATAGTAGAAATTTATCTGAAATTGATTTTAATAAGCAAAAAACGATATCAAAAAATATAATATCTATCAACCATTCGGTAATATATACTAGCATGTGAAATAATAAAGTGATTTTATTTCAAGTAATCTGATTATTTACTTTTGTTTTAGTATTGTTAATAAAAAGAGATTTAATATAATATAATATTTACAGATGGTCATGTACATTCATTGAATATGGTCGACGAAGGCGGTACTTTACCAAGTTATACGCATAAAATTGTTGACTTTGAAGAAGCTGATAAAGAAACCATTCACTTGTTAGTTTTTCTTTTAATGCAATTTCTTTCTAGGCAAGATCAAGTAAGTTAATATTGATACAATTTAAAGGAATTTATATATTACAAAATTTAATTTATAAAACATTTGAATAGGCGTATCCGACGGATGAAAAGCCATTATCGAAAACGCAAGGAATAGTTTTACGACATTTATATCTTTTGTTAGGATATAATCAAACTGAACGAACATTCCACATTTCTCCACAGCGGTTAAGGTAACATCTTTATATTTCTTATTTTTATAAAAGATCTTATTTACATAAAAAAAGTAGGTATATATAATGGAGAAAAAATAATTTCTCATTTATAAATAGGCTTTCTCCAGTATTCAATGTCTTCGTGGCTAATTTACCACAACTATTGGATCAGAATCATGTAATGGGTTGGGTAATGACACCACCAGTTTTGGCTATTTTACAACATTGTCCTTGTCCACCTCAAGGTGTTCCTCCGACGGATCATCAACAACCTACATATAGTCTTTGGTATTTAGAACCACATATTAGACGATCTTGGTTAATGTCTCTTCTTGTTATATTATATAAGGTAAAAATTGGAATAATCTGATCTAATAAATAATTTAGTAAATTAAATAAAATCATAATACAAAACTATTTGGTATTTTTTAGTGTCAATACAGTCAACAACCGTGGTGTAATCAATTACAAGCTTTGATAAAAATAGTATTGAATACACTCGATGCACAGCATCATCAATGTAAGAGAATACCAGCTACAGTGGTAATGGGTGGACCCCCTTCTAGATCACGTGGTAAAAATATAAATCCAAATTTATATTTACAATTGAATACAGATTAATGTGATCAAAATTACTGTAGATGTATCGCAGCCATCTCTTGGAGTAGATCATGAGTTGGCGACCAGTGCAATGGGTGAATTTGATAGTGAAAGTCCACCAATGCGTACACCATTGATATCGGTACATCAACGTAGTCCAGGTGCCATTCACAGTCAATCTCTTGCAATGGAAACTCATTGGGAAGAGAGCGGTCCACCTTGTCGCTACACAAACAAACACTCAAGGTCTATTTAATAAAACATTACATCGAGCATTTTAGGTGATACGATACTTTTAACAAAAAATAGAAAGCATTTTTCTCCCTTTTTTGGAATGTCACACATAGCTGTTATGTATGAATTTTGCACTTTCATGCATTATTCTGTACATGCACTTTTAGAAAACTTTTAGAAAACTACCGATTTTCAAAATACTTATGCTATATGATAATTATTTAACTACGTTTTTCTATTATATTTAACAATTAGAACAAACCCAAGCAGACCAGGAAAAATACATGCTTATGAGCAAACGATCAATGTGATTCTTTTATGAACTTATCTTTATTATTCTAAATAGATTTGCTATAACTACAACTTTATTATATTTGTCTTCAAAATTCAATTTTCAAAAATTTTCATATCAGCTATTTTTTAAACAATGTTATCCCGGAGAATAATGAATTCACATCTGCTGTTACACCTGCCTGTGCTTATGTCAGTAGCTGCTTGTTACAATTTTCGCTATTGTGAATGCCTGTACAAAGCTGTTCGATCAATGCGGATGATACGGAGTCCGAGTTGGCTGCAATACCAGAGAGTCCAAAATCTGACAGCACCTTGCATGGTAGTAGCGGAGGATCTCTTGGTGAACTGGAGGAAAGTACAGCCGTTGTCACTCGAAGTGCCTCTATACATGGTGCCAGAACGTCTACGACCGGTGATATAGTTGGAAAAATCGAAGTTAATCATTCGAATCGATTAAAATCCGGAATGCCAGCAGTAAGACCAACTTGGTTTTTAGGAAGCGAGGATGATACGCATCAAGTAAGTTAAATAGTGAGACTTATTGTATACAAGGAGATATTTTCGGAGAATTACGGATTAAATATTATCGTTACAACAGGCTAACAAATTTGGGACTCAAAAAAAGTGGAGCGTTCACGAAGGTGTCAAAATGATGGTAACAAGTACTTTTCTAGGCGGGCAACATGAGCCTTCTAAGCAACCATCAGTGTCAAAAGTAGCGATAACAGAAGAAAAAGGTCAATTATACTTTAATGGAGATAATACACCTGCGAGGCCATTTGGATTGTCTAGTGCTTTTGCTGTGGCTACAAGTATATCTCATATTCAAAGGTATACAAAATAATCATTTAATTGATAGTAAATTTAAGATTTTACGAATGTTCCAAGTGAATAATTAATTTTTATTATCACAGATACGAACCGCCAACAGAAAAAACACCTCTCTCTGTACCAAAAATGACAGATTCACCAAACTCCAAACAGTTAGGTCGACAAAAACACGTGGAACAGCCAACAACTATAGTATCGCCAGTTTCTCCATGCCAAGTTATTACAGTTACCAGCAGTGATCAATCTAGCTCACCTGCGATGAGTTCTATATCCTCTCAAATTACAAGTACAGAGAATGGACAACATGCCAGTTGGTTGGGAAGCCCACAACTTCCGATGACAACGCCTACGATCGAGCGATTATTACCAATTGGTACAACAACTCGACTAACAGGTTATTAAATTCTAATATCCTTTATGATAAAATATCAAGAAAAACATGAAAGATAACTTTGATTTCTTACTTCAGCTTCAAGAGCTCCCCAGCGTGTACTGCGATGCGAGGATGCATATGGATCTCCCGAATCACCCCTTTCTAAAATGGATGTGTTGACAGTCAGTAAGTCTATTTACTATAATAAATAAAATGGAAATATTGTATTTATTATTCGTTTAATAATATTATACAATTTTCCTGAGGTTCATCGTTTGAACAAGACAGTGAAACTTGTATGTCTAGCGATGTTACCAGTCCACGAAGTATTTCTCAACTTGAATTTCCCACGCCTGAAAGACTTTTACCTGTTGGTCCACAGAGAGACATATCCCGCCTTGCCGAACGTGTTCGACAAGCACTTGGTGTACCTGATATCGATGGTATTTTAGACATCTTGATAAACCTACATAGTACTAATTTTACATGCTGTCTGTTTATATTATTTTTATATAGATGCTAATAGAAAAAATAGCGATGTCAAGGACGAAGCAATTGCTTCCTTAAAACAAGACAGCATTACATCAGAAAATATGGTATGTCTAAAACACAATGGTATGATATTAAGCAATAATAATAATGATTGGTTTAATAATAATTATCAAGTAATAAATATTATTAAATAGATCTTTATTCAATATTATTCTAACAATAAAGTATTATTTTTTCCTTTGTAGTCTACCTCACTTATGCCAACATCAAATGAGATACATTCGAGTAGATCAACAAGTCCCAGAAGATTAATCAAGCAAGTAGCTTTAGAATCACCTCCTCCAGCAGTCGAGGGAACAGATTTTAATTCACGAATATTCGAACACGAGAAAAAAACCAAATCAAAAGATCAAATACGCATACTAAGAGATAAGGCTCGGAAAATAGGAACGACACCTTCGGATGTAGCGTTTACAAGATATATGAATTCATGGTAACTATTAAATATTTATATAATATATAATATTTATATAATACTTTATAAAATATTGCAAAAAAAATTAATTATTTATATTTGCTGTAGGTCTGGCCCACAAATACAATCAAATTTAGATTATGTATCTCAACAAGCATATCATGCAAATTTTAATTTAAAACAAAGTTTATTTCGCATTGGTGATGACTGTGTGTATGATAGGTATATTTATTAAGATACATAATAAAGTCGAACTGTAGTTTGTAAATTGTAATATTTCATTTTGTTTGTTTTTATTCTTTACTTATATTACACAGGTGCTCTGATTGTGGAACTATAAAAGAAGAATACTCTGATGAAGAACTTGGTCTTTGTATCATTATTTTAGGAACCTTCATACATCGTGAACCATCTTTAGCTGCACCTCTTCTACCAGAAATTCTTAGCGTAGTAACAAAGTGAGTACATATTATTCACAATTAATTATTTATGGGATATGAGCAAAGATAAATAAAAAACTTTTAGAGTGGCTTTACATGCCATGTATCCATGGCAAAGTGAAACTAACATGCATCTACCTGGTGGTGCGATTAGTGTGGCTCATCAATTTCTAAGATGTGTCCTTCATCAACTTGCGCCTAATGGAATATTCATGCAAATGTTCCAAACACACCTTAATGGTATAGCATATAAATCTATAATTTTTATACGTTATTACAACTGTTATATCTATTTACAGAATCTACACGAATGCAGTTCTTCAAAAGTGTTGCACAAGCTTTAGTCGATTTTAACGAATTGAATCCAATAGCACCTTTACAGTTATTGTTAGAGGTGATAAAAATATACATATATTTCTTAAATTTGTTTTTAATACAAAAATAATTTGTTATCTGATTATAAATAAAAATTATAGACTCTAAATGCAAAAAAGTCTCTACCAGTGGAACGTTTACCAATAATACTCCACAACATAGCTTGTTATTTGGATTGCTTACCATTGGAAGCAGGTTTAGGTCCTGGGGCAGCAACATGGAGTGGATTATTAACACAATTCGATGGATTATTTCGTAGGCTTGTATTAATGCTCTCATCTATTGAGGACTCTTTGCCATTATTACGAATTATGATCTCTGTATTAAAAGTTCCTGGCATACAACAATCAAAAGTAATATTGTACCATGCAGGTTGTATTTACGAGTCTGAAAAAAATTTTATTATGTCTTGTCTTATTTTAGGGACTGTTGGATCCATTTTCAAAAGTATTAAGCTATGCTATACAGAATTCAACATTGAAGTACAATTATTTGATAGATTTGTGCTATCTTTGCCACAGAGGATTTACCCGCGATAGAGATAAACATTTCTTGGGCAGGACTATAGTGTTTGAATTAATTCAAGTTATAAAATTTAAAACAACGATACCAGATTCCAATTTATTGCTATTACTTCACTTTGTACTTCAGGTAATGATATATTCATAACAATATTTAATGTTTTATATTTCTGTAAATACATGGAAACTTTTTTATACAGGATGTAGGAGGTGCTTTACCCAATACCGTTGCCATGGAACAGATTCAAAATGATGTTCCTTCAATTTATAACACTAATGCATCAGATTCGTTAAGAAGCCAATTATTCGAAGTTCTTGACTTTTTAGCAGATTTTCATACCCTCAGTAAGATCAAGGTAATATAGTTTTTATTTTATGGATATAAGAATTTCTTTACGATCATTTAAGATCTTGGTAAAATCATTTAATGAATCTATCGTCTATTTTAGAGTTACAATAAAGGATTACAAGCTGGTTTAAATGAAGATACGTTGGGTGGAATGCTGAAATGCGGTTTAGCACAATACGTTGCAATAGAAATTACCAAAGGAAACAATAGAGAAAACAGAGCTGTAAGACGATATTTATCATGGCTTAATATTGCACCATCTATGATACAGCAAGGGTGATTTTAATCAATTAATTTATATAATTGCAAAGTTTTATAATAGCAATTATTTTATAATAAAATCTGTTTAGGGCTCGTGAGTATGTAGATTGTATTGGACATATCAGATTATTATCATGGTTGTTGTTAGGCTCCCTTACGCATTCAGCAATGTTCGCTGGTAATAATAACACTCACAGTCATGGATCTTCAATCTCATCCGCACAACCAATACCGCAGGAAATGTCTTGTCATGTAGCAGATCATATACAAGTAATATTTTCAGCATTTCCTGAACAATCCAAAGCGTCTGTACTTCATATGTCATCTTTATTTCATGCATTTATTCTTTGTCAGGTATGTTATAAGATTATAATATATGTTTCTAAAATCATTCTTAATTTAAGTTACTAAAATATTATAGTTATGGACAATGTATCTGGAAGAGCTATCGAAAAATAATCCATCAAACAGTGAGAGTCAGAATGTTACTATGAATACCCTACTAGAATTTTGGGGAAAAATCACACCATGTATTCTTCAACTGGTCTCTTGTTCAAAGATTGTAAGTGTTATTATTTGTCAAATCATTATTAAGATAATATAATTGTCAATTATAATGTTTAGCTTGCAGAAATGGTAAATCTACATTTTCTGAGTCTTTTGGAAGCTCTTTTAGAATGTGGTTCCATTGTATTAAGTAAACTATTGCCTCTTTGGAGCCCCATTTTATTTTCTCATCATACACAGGTAGTAGAACAATCTAACAAAAAATATATGATTATATAATATTTATAATATATAGCATATAAAATAATATACATATAATATTTATAAATATAATTTTTATATTTATATATATAAAAAAAATTATTAAAACGTACATTTTAAATATATTTTAGTTACCAGGGCACTTACAAGTACGATTACAAAACTGTCGTGATTTTCCACCAAGTAGAATGTCTGAACATTTTGTTTCAATTAGACGAGAATCAAACGCGGTACTTTTACGATGGTTACACCGACTACAGTTTAAGATGGGTCAAATAGAAATGCAGTCTTCAACAGCAACACAATTTTACTCTATCTAAAAAATTGATATATAACAAATAAAATTAAATTAAATAATGGTGATATATAACGGCCAAAGATATTAATGTTATCATTATGAAAATTATAATAATATATAAATTGTTATAAAAGTGTTTTATATATATTAATTATTACCTTTTTCGAATATGAAAGTACTTCATATTTTGTTAAATGTACGTAAAGTTTGTTTGTATGTGGTTTTAAAATCAATGTTTATATTATTATCACATAATTATAACTATGTGTATTATTATGTGATACTTATTTTTTCATTATCAATAATTAAAAATAAAAATTAGAATTAGAAATTGTTTTAATATGCTACAAAATGATTTAAAGTAATCACAACATTATTATAGATTGCGAAGTTATATTCAGTAATTATTAATAAATTTAATTATACTGTTTTCTAAATACAAGGCATCATCTAAATAACATTTACAAATAGATAGGGAGTCTAATTTAAACAAATAATCTATTTTTTAATCTTAATTTGTTCTATAATAAATACGGATAGTATAGAATATTATATGATGAAAATTCTCATTATTTAAAAGTATTAATAGATCTATAGTGTTTTACATAATTATTGTATATAAAAATTTGTCCATTTTGCACGGTTTAATTGTACTACTATTGGCTATTAGCCTCAAGATCCATATCAGACCAAACAGCTTCAGTTTCACTTTCATCAGGTGCTTCATCAATATCAGTATCTGGTAAACCATCTCCGACATCATAAGTCGTATCTGCTTGTTCTTCTCCTACAGTCATATAATATGTTGAATCTAATTTACTTGAAGTGTTATCAAGTCTATGCATTCCTTCCAATGCTCTTCTATTACTTGGATCCAAACTGTCACAATTAAACAATAGTAAATCTTATTTTAATATGTCATGTGATGTTAAAATAAATAAAAACTTTATGTTGTGTTATATCATAATTAGCTTATAGTACACTACTTCCTTCAATTTGAATTATTTGTTTTATTAGAATACTCACTTTAAAGCAATAGCATATTGATCTAAAGCTTTTTCTTCATTATGTACCCTTGCCCAAAGATCACCTAACATTTGATGCAACTTACAAGTAGGTTGTATTTCAACCTGTCTTTCAAGTAATTCGATTGCAGCTTCTAAGTTCATTTCTTGTTCATATATTTCAGCTAATAAGTATACAGTTGGTAAATAAACTTCATCTTGCGATAATGCTTTTTCCAAAAGATTTTTAGCTTTTCCAACTGATACAGGATCTTTCATTAATACAGAAGCATATAGCTGTAAACATAATCCTTGTATTACAAATTACCTTTTGTCTTTATAAGTTTTTCATTATTATATTTTAAGAAACTAAAAATCTATGACAGATTTTTTAGGCACAACATAAAATGCATATTTTAATACTTACTGTCAATACTCTAGGAGTATGACCAAGCTGTTTACAAGAACCACTTGCAATATTTAAAGCTTCTCTTAATCTATGCATACCGACTAGACAATCAATTAAGCCTTTGTGTGGTTCATAACGATATGGTTTTAATTGTACAGCATGTCTAAAGAAAAATAATGCATCCTGATATTTTTTTTGTTCAATAAGAATATTTCCTCTTAAGATTGTTGCTTCAATATCATTAGGATTTAAATTTAATGCTTGTGCTGTTAACGTGTTAGCTCTATTATACTTTTTTGATGCATATAAAGAATAAGCCATGGCTACATATATTTCACCTATATTTTCACTATTTGTAGTTATCACAGAAATCAACCTTTCTAATTCTTTTATGTGATGTGTTTTATATAAAACAGCAGCATAAATGTCAACACTGCAAAATACAAAAATGTAAAATATAATGGTTTAATGATATTATTTACACTATATAAAGGCATTCTCTTTATCTTACCCTGTCATTACATCTGGTTCAATAAGCCTAGCTCTTCGTAAACATAACAGAGCATTTTTATCGTCACCTGCATAATAATAACATTCACCCATAGTTGTTAATAAATTAAAATTGTCTCTTAATAAATTAATAGTATCCAAGGATCTTAATGTCACAACAGCATGAGTATATTCTCTATTATGAATTTGAGCATGTGCTTTAATCCAAGTATTTAACCAATCTAAATTAGATAAATTTGCTGCACATCCAACTATAAGAGAATTAACTTCTATTCCTTTTATTCCCAAAGATAATAGCCCTTCAGCAGCTTCTAAAGCTAAAGGACATTCTCTTAATACTTCTTTATACGTGGTAATAGCAGATCGTTCCATTCCTTGTTCATGAAACATTTTTGCTAATGCCATATTAATCTGTAAAGCAAAAGAAAAATTATAATTGACCAACAAAAATAATATAAATTATAAATTTATCAAGACTCGTTAATAATATAATTATACCTTGGCAGTTCTTTGTTTACCAGGGATACTTTGAAGAACTTGAAGCGCTTCCTGTGAATTTTTCAACTTGATTAAACATAAGTGAATTTGAAATTTTATGTCTATGTCCGATGGTAAATCTTTTTGACCATCTTGTAATGGTTTATTAGCACATTTAGACTTTAAAAGGCACTTTCGAAATTGTAATGCTTTTTTATATAATGCTTCTGCTTTTCTATATTTTCCTAAATAAAAGTGGGCATCTGCATAATACACGTAAACATGAAACTTCCCATGTACTGGCAAAAGTTCAGAGTTATGTTCACTAAGGGATAAAACCAGATTTGCCTAGAAAAGAAAATCATAAAATGACGAGTATCTTCTTCATGTTAAATTTAAGTTATATGCAAGTTATTATAATAAGAGAAAAATAGTTAATATAAATAAGAAAAAATAATTTATATTAAATTAAAGTTAAAAAGCAATTACATTAAAGAAGTATAAGAATTTATACAGAACTTTATATAAATACAAAATGTATTCTTATATAAATAACAAATTATGATTCCAACTTACAAGAGAAATAACATTGGAATATAACGACTGATTGTATAAAAGTTTGATTTGATCGTATAATCCTGACATCGTATCCTTTTCTTCATAAATCTCGCATACACAATTATTTTGAAAATATTACCTCTTGTTTTTAATCAATTACCAATTCAATTCGATTTAATTTCAGTCATAACGATTGAATATTGATTTCGATGTAGAAGAGAAATAATTAGGATCTATCGAAGATACATGTAAACACATTCCTTCGAAATAAACACATGTTGATATATACTTATTCTAAAATATTGACAAACATACTCAAAGACGCTCAAAGGATAAAATGAGATAAAACCGTATTGAATGTTAGTAATTGTAAAAGTAATAACATATACAGATTTAATGAACCTAGCATGAGTATAATAAATCCATATAGATTTCGATGTCTTATATTACTGAATAAACTCTCCTAGATTTTTCCCCATAACAAAGAGTTCAAAATTGAAGAGATTGAAAACTTGACAAAAGAAGTATATAACTACCATATACACTCCAATGCCCTGCAATGCTCTATCCAATCACGTATCAATATAATAACACCCCGTCTTTTTTCGTTTCTTCTTCGAATATATTACTATTTATGTAGAATCATTTATTGGAATAAAAATAGAAGACAGAACTAAAATCAATTAACCTTATTAACAGAATATAATAATTAACAGATTAACTATTTATCATTTATAGGTTATAGTGATTTTTACGTTTCAAATAGGTTATCAAAAAGAAGCGGTAATTCAAATAGTTATAACACTTTAAAATCTACTAAAAATATGTACGTATTAATATGTAAATATTAATATACGTTTAAATATGTGTGCATTTATATACATTAATTTTAACAGGAAATTTATAATGCGTAATAAATGAATATTTAATAGATGTATTAATACATTCATGAAGATATTTGTAGTTTTTACATTTAGGCTAATTTTAAATGAAAAATAATTACTAATTGTATTAAATAATTTGATATTTAATAAATTACTATGTTAATATTAAAAAATAGAGTTAGGTACACAAATAATATAATTTTCTCGAAAAATTTATACGTATTTTTGTAATGTGAATACTAGCTTAAGATTTTTTCGCCATTACCTCATGGTAAAGATTCGATATCGTAATCTATAAAACGTAATACGCATGCGCGTGAAAAATCAACAGTATCCAAAGTTATATAGAAAAGAGGTGAGCAGTAGTGAGGTGTAAGAATCGAGTGGAGTCGATTGTCGCGAGTAGCTGTGTTGATTGTGGTTGTCTTATGCTTACATTAGTTCAATGTGGGCTGGGAGTAATACGTAGTGTATCTGTGTCTTTTCATAGGTTACCATTTATGGTAATCTAAATTACAAGAAAGTCTCTCTTTATTTTGTGATGTTTTAGAACTAGATTGAAAACAACATTTATTAAGTAAGCACTGAACAGTAAATTTTGTTTTCTTTTATATAAATGATAGTTCGGTAACTTGTTTTAGCTTTTAAAATGATTTTACTCAACTATTACAAACCGACGATATCTCGATATAAGAATAAAAAGTGAATAACAAAATTTTTAAGAAACAGACACGTCTTATATTTACATAGGAAATTATAACTACAAGTAGAAAGATTATAAATCAATGTTATCGAATTCGATGTATAGGAGTATACGAAATATATCCCTTCTTCCTTTTATTTCTCTTTCATTCTGGTAAAAGTAATTTTTTTTTTTACAGTGCGTATTTATTATTTTTAATATTTGTTACTCTTATATTTTACCTAATGCTTAATGATTAGAAGAATGCTAATTTACTTTAAATAATTTATTCTATTTAAAAATCCATTTTTTTTTATTTATATTTATAAAAATTCGATTTTTTATTATTTATGAGAGATATTATTTCTTTTTTATGACATATCTTGTTATATTAAAAAAAATTTTAATTATCATATATATATATATATATATATATTTATTTATTTATTTATCATATATATATATTTTTTTTTTTAAAGTATCATATATCTCATAAAATATTTTATCATATTTTGACCAAACCAATTACAGAGAATTTATACTGAGTCACACAGGAGACACTGACTCAATGGGTTAATAATAGAACTTATGCTTCTCAGAAGTAACAAGTCAGTTTGTTTAAATTAAAATTGGTATCATGGCTCAGTTTAAACATTTTTCAATGGAAAGTGTGTCAAACTTTGATCGTTTTTATTATTTTTTCTTATCTTTTTATATTATATTTTATTTTGTCTTTATATGACATAATGTACTTTCATGTATATTAATGTTAATAATTTTTGGAAAAGTTCTTAACTCTTTGAAGTTTTAAATTTTATAAATTATTTTATTGTTCTTTTTAAATAATTTATATCATTTATAGGAATGTTTGGAAATTTAAGATGGATCATAGCAATAATAATAGCAATATTGACTTTAATAGTCACAGCAAATTATACACCTCCAGAAAGACTGACAGGAATGAACCCTTGTATCAGTAAACAAACGTGTCATGAATGTATACAGACTCCACACTGTGCTTGGTGTGCTGCTCCTGTAAGTAATATAAATATAGATATTAAATTGATATTAACAGTTAGATTGTAATGCGATATACTTTTTCAGAGGTTTTCTGAAAAGAGATGTTTCCTTCCTAACATAAACACTAAAATACTTGTAACATGTCCAGAGAAATATACATGGAATCCAGACAATGTTTTTAGTATGGTGAGACATCGTAATTTAACCAAAGGAGGTTATTCAGTTGGTAGTAATGCTGGCATGGAAATTCATGGTTCTTTCGAACACACTTCTTCTACTAATTATTCTAGCACAAGTTCTACACATTTTCATCAGGAAAGTTCAAGTAGTGGTAGTAGTAGTAGTAGTAGTAAAAGACAAGATGCTGTGCAAATGTGGCCCCAAGAAGTGAATTTAAAACTTAGAATAAGTAAGATATAATTACTATTTTTATCCTATTGTATTATTTAATATGCAATATATCTACAGTCAAGTAATAATAATTTTAGATGAGGCCTACAGAATGTCATTCGCATATTCTCAAGCTGAAGATTATCCAGTTGATCTGTATTATCTTATGGATTTAAGTAAATCCATGGAAGATGATAAGAAAAAGTTATCTGACTTAGGTCAGTTACTCGTAGAAAGTATGAGTAAAATTACAAGCAATTTCCGTTTGGGTTTTGGTAGTTTCGTTGATAAAGTAGTAATGCCCTATGTAAACACAATGCCAAAATTGTAAGTTCCTTTAGATATAAATAGAATGTTACATAAGCTATGATGATAGTTAAAAATAAGCATTATATGTATTTGCTTTTTCTTTGAATTTTAGCCTTGTAGAACCATGCGATGGATGTGCAGCACCATATGGATACAAAAACATCATGAGACTTTCACAAGATACGAGACATTTTGCTGTAAGAAAAAAGATTTATTTAGAATTATCAGCTCCAAATTAAGGCTTGTAATACATAATTGATTATATTTTTCACTTGCAGGGTTTAGTTAGAAATGCCTCTGTTTCGGGTAATTTAGATGCTCCTGAAGGAGGATTCGATGCAATTATGCAAGCTATTGTTTGTAGAAATCAGATTGGTTGGCGAGAAAAAGCTCGTAGACTATTGGTATTTTCAACAGATGCTGGGTTTCATTATGCTGGTGATGGCAAATTAGGTGGCATTGTGAAACCAAATGATGGAATGTGTCATCTAGATTATAATGGTCTTTATACTCATTCTTCGCTTCAAGATTATCCAAGCATATCGCAAATTAATTTAAAAGTTAAACAAAATGCTATTAATATTATATGGGCAGTTACTGAAGAACAAATCAATGTATACAAAAAGTTAACGAAACACGTAGAAGGATCATTTGCAGGAAAACTGTCAGATGATTCAAGTAATGTTGTGGAATTGATTCGAGAACAATATAATGCTATTTCTAGTTCAGTAGAAATGAAAGATACTGCCAGTAGTGCTGTGAAAGTAAAATATTTTTCAAGTTGTTTAGGCTCAGGACCAGCTATCGAAACTTCAAAGTGTGATGGATTGAAAGTTGGTACAAAAGTAGAATTTATTGCAGAAATTGAAGTCACTAGTTGCCCCACTAACCGGTCTGAATGGAAACAGAAATTTGATATTTATCCAGTAAGTACTACACAAAGTTAATAATAAGTAAGTTGTGATAGTTTAATGTACATATATATAATATGCATAAGTATAACATTATGAATGTTTATAGGTTGGTATCAATGAAACATTAACAGTTAATTTAGAAATGTTATGTGATTGTGAATGTGAACGAGATGGTCCTATGTATGAACCAAAATCTCCTGAATGTAATGGTGTTGGTACATTGAATTGTGGAGTCTGTGATTGTTATGATGGATTCTTTGGAAAACGTTGTGAATGTAGTCCGCATCAAGAAATGAGTGGATTTGATAAGCATTTTCAATCTTGTAGACCAGATAATACGTCTCTAGTAGATTGTTCAGGAAGAGGTACTTGTGCGTGTGGCCAATGTGAATGCGAAGAAAGAGAGAATCCTGAAGAAGTAAGTAAAAAAGATACAGTAACCAACATTATAGGAGTAAATATACTTTGAAAACTATTTAGATATATAATACAATTTTCTATTTTTTTTATCTATAGATAATATCAGGTCGTTTTTGTGAGTGTGACAATTTTTCGTGCGATCGTGATCAAGGATTTCTTTGTTCAAATCATGGAACTTGTGAATGTGGACAATGTGTTTGTAATGCTGGTTGGTCTGGACCATCTTGTAGTTGTAGATCTTCAAATGATTCCTGCATAGCACCAGGAACTAATAATGGTATACTTTGTTCAGGACATGTAAGTAAAATGAACTATTTTATTCGATCAAAACTTAATTATCTCTAAATTTAGTATTCTTATCGTATTATATTATCTCTACTTGTTAAGGGTGATTGTATTTGTGGTGAATGTATTTGTCATGAAGAAGGTAACACAAGATACTCTGGTAAATATTGTAACAAATGCCCAACATGTCCAAGTAGATGCGAGGAATTAAAAAGTTGTGTACAATGTCAGATGTATGGAACTGGAAATTATAGCAATCCAGAAGAATGTGCTAAAAACTGCAAAGAATTTGTTCCCGAAGCTGTAGAAAATGTTATAGGTGATGTTGATAATGATGAAGTTATGTGTTATGGAACAGATGAAGATGATTGCAAATACAATTTCGTTTATTATTATAATGAAACGAATTGTTTGAAAGTACGTGCACAGGCAGAGAGAGAATGTCCACCCCGAGTGAATATGCTTGGAATAGTATTAGGAGTTATAGCTGCAATAGTTCTAATAGGTTTAGCTTTATTGTTATTATGGAAATTATTAACAACAATACATGATAGAAGAGAATTTGCAAGATTTGAAAAAGAAAGAATGTTAGCTAAATGGGATACAGTAAGTACTTGTAATTAAATAATAGAAATTAAGAGATTATATATACATTATTTATATACAATAATTAGATTTCTATATTTATATAATGAAACTGATATAATTTATTTCATTTTGTTGTTTATAGGGTGAAAATCCTATTTATAAACAAGCAACGTCTACATTCAAAAATCCGACATATGCTGGAAAATAAAATTGTCTAGATTCCATGACATGGCGATAAATTACAAGTGTTTATAATATTATTTTGTTAGCATTTATATATAGAAGAATATTATTATGCAATATTTAAACCTGCCTTAACATTATATTAGTTTATTTCATAATAAGTTAAAACATATAATTAATTTAATATTCAATTACATTACAATAGTCATTAAGTTTACGTATAATATTGCCATAATACATACGTTATGAGTGTGTACAAATTTTATATATGACTTTGTGTGTGAAAGAGAGTGTGTGTAACTGTATGCTATTGCATACATAAATGACTTAAAGTTTGTATAAAATAAAATATATATATATATATATATATATATATATATATATATATATATATATACACGTAGATGGATAGTTATATGCAAATATTGAAACTCAAGTCACTTTATAATATTAATTTTAATAATGACTTATACATCAAAGTGCCTTTTTTGGTACGTTTCGAAAATTAGTAATACTAAAATTGATCTTTCATGCTAACAAGGATACTTATAAAAGATACCGATGCTATTTTATGTATAATTTGTATATTTAACAATTTAGAATCTCTTTATCAACATGGAGAAACATCTTGACTTACTTCAGATGTCCAGTGCTAACTATGTGAGATGAGCAAATTTTTAGATACTCTTGACAAAGAATTAAATAATGCCTTGTACTGATTATATACTTGATGTTTTGTATGTATATGTTAAGTTTTATCATGGAAACAATACAGATATCTTTGTATTGAGAAATCAATGTAAAACTATATGAAATAATAAAAGACTATAACAAACAGAAATATTCTATAGTTCTAGAAAGAGTAATTGCATCACTTGAAGAAATTGCAAGATGATAATATTCGCCAACAAGGAAAGAATTAGTAAATTCAAAAAATGATCAAACTTTGTGGATATATAGAGAATTTTTTCCTAAGTAAAATGCTACTATTTGTTTCTTAATGTTGGTCTATAAAGGGGTAAAAAACAATCTTAATAATCAGTACCATAAGAAGACATGAAATTTAGGAAACTATATTTTTATTTTAAATGATTACAATAAGAAATATATCGATCATTTCGATTTAAACATATTTTTTTTAAAGTTTTCTTCTATCATCAAAAGTAACCATGATTTTTGAAACGTCTATCCTATTAGACTCGAATTCGGATTACATGTTTTTCTTCTCCTCGAGCAATAAAATCCTTGTTATCATCCCTGTAAAAAAATAATGGGTTAATGGGGAGACAAATGAAAATGCTTTATAAGATATATAAAGACACGGTGACATCACAGAAATACTGCATCTTCATCGAAGTTTTGAAAAACGTGCCACTCACATGTAATTGAACACGTCTTCCGAGCTACATAACATATTTTACTTGAATCCAAAGTTTCAGAAATTTTTGAATTTCCGATTTACCTACCTTTCCTTGACAATAAATGAGGCCGCAAACCATTCAGTTGTATAGCACTGATTGATTCAGCGAATGCGTTGATTTGTATGTACTTTTTGTAATTTGTAGTTGTATATGTATATGTATATGTATTTGTAATTGTAATTTGATTTGTATTTGTTTTTTCTCTGAACTTTTCAATATCGAAAATAATTGCTTATACTAGTGCTGGATTGCTAGTCTCGATACGAGAGCTTTCCGCGGGCGCATCATTCTCGAACTTTCCAGCTTGACGGCGTAGTGTTTCATACTTATTATTTCGGAACTTTACTATACAAATTTTATTGTTACGACAGACCTGTATACGCTATCATTTATTAGGATATTCAGTTGTTTTCAAGTTTATATCATGATAGAATTCCTGACTTTGGTAAGTCATACCTTATCAACTTTGTAAATTTTAATCTTATTATGTATCTCAAAAGATGAAATAAAGCAAACAGCAAAACATTGCGAGCTGAAATGTTTTTATAACGTACTACAACTTACAAAGATATTAAATTTACTTTTTGGAAGTCTACTCAAATACAAACTGGCATCATAGAGAATGGAGGTCGGTTTCATATGTTTAATAAGCTCTATTCGAAACAGGATTGCAATATTTTTGAAATTTAAATCGTTTTTAATCAAACATATTTTTTTTAGAAATTTTTTCTATCACTAAAAGAAACTGCAATGATTACACTTCGAGTCTTAAATGATTCACCCAACACGTACTACTCAAAAATTCTGTTAAACTCTGTAATTTTAATTCTCCGAATTAATATCATTTGTTCCATTAAATACTTGTTATTTATGAAAATGAAGTCGACGCAATTTAGATTATCATAGTTTAATGGTATTATAGTCTAATATTCACAT
Source organism: Dolichovespula saxonica (assembly GCA_911387935.1). Classification (NCBI taxonomy): domain Eukaryota; kingdom Metazoa; phylum Arthropoda; class Insecta; order Hymenoptera; family Vespidae; genus Dolichovespula; species Dolichovespula saxonica. The sequence continues at coordinate 476,850 of OU427000.1, forward strand.
CATTTATAAATATATAAATCGAATTTTTGTATTACAGTAAGATACATAAAACGAGTATAATTGATTTATTTCATCATGACGTAACTTTCCTAGTCTCCTCAGTTAGGAATTATATATATATATATATATATATATATATATATATACTCCCATTTATTACATACAAACGGATACATAATCTGTGTCTTAACTTTACTTTATCAAGTTCACACATAAATGCGCCGAATTTGTATGATTTTTATTATTTTTATTGAACGATCAGGATGATTGATAAAAATACATATATAAATATTTTCTTTCCTATATTAATATCTATTATTTTCTCCATGACATACATTTCGCAAAGGAATCCCAGAGATCTAACGACCATATTTTACATTCAATCATACTCGAACTAGTATATCTATATATAAAAAAAATAATCAATCTTTATAATTTGTCAAAATCAAAATTTTCATTGGAATAACGGATTTTACTTGCAGCGATTTTGTGAAGTCATCACACATAGCATCTTTTAACAATAAAAGTGTATTATAAATATGATTATAACAAGGCTTGAAGTACTTCTTCTTATATATATGAAAAGTATGTGTACGAGTAACAGGATTTAGGGAACGAATAACAAAAGACGCGGATTTATCCACACGAATAATGGAACAGATTAATTTATCATTACAATATACATATTCCTGTATATATTTAGAGTGAAGAAAGAAATCATCCGTAACAATATAAAAAAATGAGTATTTAATTCTGTGGAAGTATTCTTAACAATCATTACATTTGAATTATAAATTTTGTTAGTCTTGATATAATTAACCCGTTCGCTACGGGCGGGTTCTCCGCCGCGGTACTTCCACTGAACGGAGAGCCACGACATCACTACACGCTATGCGACGCCGATCGTCGGCGGAAGTACCGTGGTGGAGAGCTCAAGCTGTTTGAATGTTTTTGACCGAAAAAATTTTTCTCCAAAGGGTATTTATAACGTCTTAGCATGCGCTCTTCAATTTACAGTATGAGAGGAGATAACATTATGCAATATAATAAAATATAACATAATATAATATAATTGTATGATTATAATGGCCTTTAATAATGTAACTGCGTATGAAATTTTTTAAAACATGGTGTTACACACAGGTCAACATTGCAAATTATAAATATTTTTGCAGTACAGTTAGTCGGCCGCAATACCTCAGTGGCGTATTATGGAAGGCCACTATAGTGGCCTGTAGTAGCTAAAGGGTTAAAGTACTGTAAATAGGAAAATATAATATATAAGAAAAAGTAAAGTTCTGATAGAAATTTTCTTTAAAATATTAACTGTACGTATTAATAGCAAGCTATTCTATTTCGTGATTGCTTTTAAAAAGCAGGACTTCGGCCAAAATTCTCACTAAAGCCATTGATACCAAGATTCACTTTTGATCGAAATGGCACAACTCGATCTCGATCTATCGCCTTATACCAATTATAATCCTCCGTGTAATCGATTTTCAAGCAAGATTACCTCCACGCGGTTTTTGGTTTCTAAATTATACTCCTGATTATATGGACGATTTCTTTTTCGGTCCGTTTGTTAAAACTTATTGGTTTTCGAAGATCAAAATCGAGACGAACCTCTTGAGATGTAATCGAAATATTTTCGATACTCTGATTTATATCATTTCTATTTAACCCAACATTATTCGCTAGATGATTAATGAAAAACATCACTCCCTTTAATATCATGTGAATCGGAACAATGATGATCAATAGATATATAACAGATCGTTTCTCGTTCGAAGTGCTGATCATTCGAATAATAATTCTCAGTATCACAGGATTGCTGACGATTCTCAATAAGATTTATCTCTGATATTCATTTCTCGCAGATTAAGGAAAATCCTTCTTGATTGTGACTTACTTCTACGAAATCTGTTCCTTCTTTGGAGCCAAAGGTCACTATCCCATCAGATACGTCAAGACAGATCAGTAAAATTCTCATATGGAAAGCGTAATCCTTGATAACCACTCTTAACACTCTTAACCACACCAAAAACATCGCGTTTTTTCAGTATAGCGTTGCGCTGCCATGAAACGTGTAGCTTTCTGTATCCATTTCCTGTGACATCACAAAAATGATTTAAAAACATCCTCGTATAGACACACTAGAAAATCAAAGAGACACGGATTATCTATCATCCAAACGGATGAAATCTCGTTGAAGATGTAACATAATATTTCATTCTGTTCTCTTATTTATAATATCGCGAGTTGATAGTAAGAAGAAGCGTAGATAACGATTTTTAAGGTTGTTATATTCATTTTAATGACTTAATTAACGTGTATGCAACAGATATATGTACAGACTATTATAAAAAATTTGTAAGGGTTAGTAACAACGGGTGGTGGGAATAACTCCTTCGATTGATCCTGAATATCCCCTATCCACATATCTTCCATAAGATCCTAGTCTTACATATCAATGTCACAATGGTGTAACCGTGACATTCATGTAATTATGATATCATTCTAAGTATACAAATGTGTACAACATATAAGATAAATAGACAGACATTATGAGAACAGAAACATAATCATTATTCTACTAGAATATGGTTTATAAATAATACATTATAAGTAATACTAATATGAATGAATGAGAGAAATTCATCCATATATGGATCAATCACAGTATTGCGCACATATAGGTCGCGACGCATGCGCAGTTTTTTCTTGGAGTGGGTGATTGGAGGTGGTACTTCGAGGATAGACGCACCTCCTCTATCTCCTCTGCTGAGGATATGAATTTTTCTTACTAAGTTTAAATCTCCACAGTTGGCAGATTTTATCAAATATCACGATAAAAAAATATTCTAAAATATTTCATTTTAATAGCTTTTTTATAAATAAGTGCAAAATGTTAAATATTGATGTAATTGATTGTATTATTATGAAAGTACTAATTCTACTCGAAACTTACGTAAAAAATTTAGAATACACTTTGTCATAGTAGACTCTATTTTCGGTTAGATTATGTTCGATTCTATTAAATAAAAATATAGCAATAAATCTAATGTTAAAAATGGAACGAGAAACTTGTAAACTAACAATAAGATCGTATGCAATATCATATTTAGTTCCAGAAGTAAATCGAAATTATGAAGAAATCATTCATTCAAGCACACTTCACGTCGCATCTGCCAACAATGTAACTTGCTTAACTGCGGGCGATTATTCTTATATGTCGATTTAAAATTACACGAAAATATGTAATTCTATGTAACCGGGGTGAAATACGTAGGCATATGTAAAAACGTATTGAAGGTATAAGAAATCATTTCTTACACTTTTGAAAATTAATTTTAATCGATACACTTTCATTTTAGACTGTTTCGTTTTTTTTTTTTTTATAAATGTCACTCTTTCTCATTTGAAATTAATTGGAATTCATTAAGTATTGTTGAATTTTTTTTCTTACGAGATACATATATCACTATAATAATAGAAATATCTATCAACAGCAATACCTCAAGCATTCGTGAGGCTGTGAAATCCCGAAAAAATTGCTTGAAACAAAATTTGACAGTAATCAACACATTCTCTGTCATATTTTCGTATTAGTATTATCAATTAATTGTTTAGTTAAATAATTTACATTTTTTGACATTTGTTCATAACCGCGCAAAAAACAAAATCATTTTAAATATGACCGTTTAGTGGCTTATTTAATATTAATGGTAGTCCGTCCTGTATTTAAAGATTGTATTCCTGTATACTATTGTATGCAGAAACAGAAAGAGAGAAGAATAGAGGGTGAGGTATTTAAATAATTTTTTACAAATATTTTATAAAATTTTTTACAACTTTTTAACAACTATATATATAAAGAAATAATTGAATTAAAAGACTTTTATGCTTGCGAATATTTTCGTATAATATTCTGCATTTAACCATATGTTCTACCAGTTAATAAATGGACTCGTTTAGAAGAATCCGTATTGAAAAGAGACGTTATTAAATTTTCGATGAATAAATCGAATACCGGATCATCCAAATGGAAATTCCCTATACTCACGTGAAGAAAGGAAACATTCCTGTCTCTATGACCCCTCTCTTTATATATACAACTACGCTAGTTTAATTTTGGAAGTAAGTTTTTTTATTGCATTTAATCGATCACAAATCCAATAAGAATTTCAATTAGATATCTTTGAATTAAGATAATCAGCATTTTTGTTAGATACATGAAATTAGTATTTTACTAGCGATTGATAATAAACGTACAAATCAAAGAACTTTTTGAAATATTTTAATCAATTTTAATGATAATCGTCCATTACATTTTTCATTATATCGAGAATATGAAAAGTATTCTGCGATCGTGTTTAAAAATATATTGCTGGATATATTTGTATATCACGTATATCTTGCATCAATATTTGTTTATGTTCTCTATATTCTGAACTGGAGTATTCTGTTTTTCGTATGAGTCAAATTTTCAGCAGAATTTTAACAGAAATTCTGTGTAAATTAGAAAAATATTAGTTTCATACGTTTGTTGAATAATAAAAATAATAATAATAAAAAATAATATAAATTTTATTTATTTTTGTTGTCAATGCATATTATACTTCACAACGATTAATAAAACAAAGAGAAAATTACAAAATATTGTATACATTGAGGATGAGTATGTATGCATACATACAATAAATTATATTTATATTTTATTTTATATAAATTTTATTAGTTTGGATTATTATTTCTTATATGTTGCTAGAGATTTTATTTTTCCCATTTATATATTATTAAACCATAAATGTTTCTAACACAGTTATAAAATATTTATATAATAGGATAACGCATAATAAGTATGCATGTAAAAAGCTACGATAACTCATTCGATCATTTTAATAAACTTTGGCCAGATAATTCTATGGCAAAAATAAGGAAATACGTGTCCAATCGTTTATGTCAAAAAATCAAGTTTTTATAATAATATTAAATTTTGGAAAAATTTGTAGTTTCATCTAGGTTTTATAGACAAAAAAGATAAATATTCTATAAGTAATATGTAGCACATTGGCAAGCGTTTAAATTCGTAATTAAAAAATTGTAGTTTTGAGGCTAAAAATGTGATTCCGATGGTTTCTTTCTATTATATCGATATAAACAAAAATAATGAACTAATTTACTCTTTTTTCTTTATTTTAGATAATTTAGTAAGGTGTTACTATCTAATCTCTTATATTTATTTTCTTCTTTGATGGTTGATGTGAATTTCGCGGTGATCTGTACTAGATAAGACAGTGCAGCAGTATAATTTTATTCGATGACGAATGCATATGAAGTATATATTATTTTTAATGAAGATCAAAAGAGTTCGTTCGCATATTATTTACGATATTTTTCTCCCAACGCTATTTTTTACGGTTTCCTCTATAGGAGTTCACTTCATATTATTACTATACTACTACTACTACTATAATAATATGTAATATAATAATATAGTAAAAAGAATAGTAATAATAAGAAGAAACAGAAGAATATATTTACGTTATGTACATCATGGCGCGCGTACTCTCAACAAATCGTGTCCTTGATAATTTCGACCATCCACGCAGTCCATCGATAAATAGGTCTAATACAAACGATATAGGAAGAAAAGTACGAAACGTTTCTTTTGTTTTTGTCCGCTATCGTTTCTCTTTGTCTTACTACCTTATGTTCATTATGCATTTGTTTCTCACTGTTTCTTACTCACGATCAGTCGAAGCTAATTGTCCTATTATAATATAAAATGTATTAAATAATATATAAGTACATTTTTATTATTAATATTATATTAGATTATTATTAATATTATTAATATTATTATTATTATTATTATTATTAATAATAATAATTATTATTATTATTATGAGTGACACTACTGGAAATAATTGTTAGTTTACGATGATTAATACTATTCGTGCGACATAGATCAATGTACTGAGTAATTAAATTTTCAATTAGTATGAGTTTAATGTCGATATTCTACCAAATCAAAGATCTAATTATAAATTTTTTTCATGTGGAAAAGTATATTACTATTAAATCTTATTAAATAATTATTATTATAATTATTATTATTATTATTATCAGTAGTAGTAGTAATAGTCGAAGTAGTATATAGTGGACTAGTCCTACAGGAGAAACTACGTAAAAAAAGCGCTGTGAGTTCTACTTCATAGGTTATGTGGAAACGAATTCAAGTTTTAATTTCTATTAAAATAATAGAATATATAAGTATTCACTAATTATTTTTAAGAAAACATTCGATAAATTCTTATTTTTTGTCGCAGATTTATATACTAATTCTTATATATGTAAATTATATTTATTATTTTCTATGTATTTCTCGTAAACAAATGCGTACCGACATTTCGTATTCAGCACGGATCACTGCGAAATGCACGCTACCATCGAAGAAAGATATACATATGAAAGACTGAAAAGTGCGAGTTCACAGTCTCTGAACTACTTACTCTACCTAAACGTAACCAATTGTTATGCGCCCAAGAGGGGAATAACCACACGAGCTTATACACCGATATGATAGATGCATGGTGGGGACAGCGTTCTCTGCTTTTTTCGTAGTTCATATTTTGTCCTTATCTATCGCTGAAGTCACAATCGCTTCAAACAAAAGTAGTGAACAGCTTTAAAAATATATTATCGGCATTTAAAATTACTTTTTTTCAGGGAATATCGGTATTTCAGATTTCTTTATTGATTAATGCCGGTATTTTAGGTTCATCTCTTAATATGTTATCGGTATTTCAGATTACTTTACTAATTATCAAAATTATTCGATTATCTTATAATGGCTATGTCTTCGAATAATTTTTTGATCTAATGTCGGTATGTCAGATTATTTGTTGTTATGATACCAGTATTGTAGATTCTTTGTTATAATAAATTAATAGATGGCGCTACGCAGTGGTAATGAACGTCTAGGTTTATTCACAAAACTTAAGAGTGACACTACTGGAAATAATTGTTAGTTTACGATGATTAATACTATTCGTGCGACATAGATCAATGTACTGAGTAATTAAATTTTCATTTAGTATGAGTTTAATATCGATATTCTACCAAATCAAAGATCTAATTATAAATTTTTTTCATGTGGAAAAGTATATTACTATTAAATCTTTTTATGATAGACATTCTGTGAATTATTGATGAATTAACTCACAGATACAGTGTAAATCATGGAATCGTTTTATCTATTGACATGTTACAAATTATTGACATACTACTCTTTATAATCATTTATTCATATCATTTATCGTTTAGATTTATTTTTAAATAATAATAACAAAATGATAAATTTAAAAAGTACATCCGTTTCCTTTATCGCATGAATTAAAAAATATTTTTATTAGAATGTATATAAGTAGCTTAAAATCGATTTTGCAAAGACTTCATCCGTAGTCTCTTATTCAAACAAGTCGGTTGTCAGGATAAACTTAGGGGGTTGAAATATTCGGTAATAGGGGCTGGCTGAAAGTTTATATCGGAAAGTAGTTACATATTTAAGTTAAAGAGAAAAAGAGAGAAAGAAAGAGAGAGAGAGAGAGAGAGAGAGAGAGAGAGAGAGAGAGAGAGAGAGAAGAGGAGAGAGAGAGAGAGAGAGAAGAGGAGAGAGAGAGAGAGAGAGAGAGAGAAGAGGAGAAAGAGAGAGAGAGAGAGAAGAGATGAAGGGAGAAAAAGAAAGAAAGGAACAGAGATAGAGACTCGAGAGCGGGCTCTCGAGATTGAAGAGGAAAGAGAGCTGGACTCACCTGGGGGTGAGGGTACGCTTTCAATTTACGTGATGGTCGCCATGGCTTTTACAGGATAACGGTAATCTTTCAAGGTTGGAAGAGACGAGTAAATTTTAACATAGTCGCAGGGCGTCGTCTGTTGCTGGTGATGATAATGGTAATGGTGGTGGTATCGGTGGTGATGGTGGTGATGGTGGTGCTGACAAAAAACGTGGATGGACAGAGAAATCCTGAGCTTTGCCAAAGGGGCAACTCAATCTTTCATATTCATGTTTGCACTGGTGAGTGAATTCAGGAGGAAAGGTCACGGAAGTCCACAAGGACGGAAGTAAGTATGCATTCGACTCTGACTACTACCATGAGCATTTTATCATTGGTACTGTCGTTATCTCTGTTCCTGCTGCAGCTTCTGCTACCACTACTACTAGTACTATTACTATTACATCTAACCTACCAACCTTTTCAAGGCGTAATTAAATGGCGCTGCGTGGTCTCTTTTGCAAGCGTGTGTGTGTCGTTCGGCTTTTCTCTCGGATCTTCTACTTCTCTTCTCTTCTCTTTTCCTCTCCTTTTCTTTCTTGCGCTATAATTTCGTCTCATTTGGCTGGACGAGGAAAAGTGCGTTTAATTTCATTTTAATCAAAGTGTCGACGCAGTACTTCATCACCACTTGAGAATCGACAGACAGCTAAAATCTCGTCGTTTTTCTTGGAACAACGTTTTTTTTTCAAACGTTACCGACTTGTCTAACTCGTTAAGAGAACTGCACCGAACGTAGAAAGTAATACAATAATGAACGTAAGTCATTTATTTAGCGTCGCATATTTGCTTACCATTTAACGATTCTCTTTAATCGCGTTTGTTAAATTTATCTAAAAAACAATCTAAACGATTTTTCGGAGAAAAGATTGTTTCTGTTAGAACTACGATGTGTTTATAAATCATATAAAGAACAAACATAAGGACGGAGGTCGTCTATTAGCTGGTACAAAACATTCTGAAGAAAATTTGTTAACGAACATCGTCGTGCATCAGACGGCATCTTCGTTCATCGTTGCTTCTCTATTAAAGAAGAAAAATTTATATTCGTTAGAGAAAGAGAGAGAGAGAGAGAGAGAGAGAGAGAGAGAGAGAGAGAGAGAGAGAGAGAGAGATAAAGGGACACAAATAAAGTTCGTACTTTTACTTTGCCTCTATCGTTGATCTGGAAATATTAAAAGAAAGGTCCGCGTGTCGTTAATGCAAAAATGCAAAGGTATACAATACGACGGGATCATTATTTGAAAAGTGTACAGTTGAGCCTTCGGCTTCCACGAGAGTTCCGATAGCCGATGTTGTTTGAGTAATAAAGAGAGAAAGGTTTGCAGGGGCTGTGAGGACCTCGGCTTGCTTTCGTAGTCGAGCCTTTTCTTTGATCAACTCACCGGCATCCCCCGACTAAACGCGCGCTGATCTCCCATGAATATGGAGAACCTATAGGCCGAGCGAACTTTCAACGGGGTCCATGCCATCTAATTGTCGTCCCTTAAGTCGGACCCAGGTGTGATTACGTCTCTCTTTCTCTCTCTTTCTCTTTCCTCTTTCCTTTTTCTTTCTTCTTTTTCTTTTTTTCTTGTCTTTTTCCTTTTTTTTCTTTTTCATTCCTTACTTTTGTTTCCAGGAAACAACGACTGTTTTTCGTTAAGTATTTCAAATGTGCATCATTATCAAATGAACATACAAGAATACATAAAAAGAGCGTTCGTAGGAATTCGAAAAGATTTGCTTTCTAAAAAATTTTTAAGTCTATCTTACTACTCCGTGATTATCGAAAAAATTGTAGGTAAAAATGAATTTTACATTGAAAAATTTAATATTTGATATAGGCGTATATACGTAGAATATAACACGATGATTCCATGTCCGTCGAATTTTGTTTCAGTAAAGTTTGATAGAATCGACACGAGAACCTTCTCGTTTTTATATATTTTCGATCGTACAATTTTATTTTATGCTTTTTCGAGTCAATTTAAATAAATCACACAGTTGAAATCGAAAGTAAATAAATGTTGTTCGAAAAAGAATCACATTCCTTTCTATTTTTCAACATTCTCCTCATAAAACAGACGAGTTCCCAAGAAATCTCAGTCACCGTTCGAATAATAACTAGAGACAATAATGTTCGTTTTGACGAGCCGAAGACGAAGTTGAAAAAGAAAAGGAAGGAAAAAAGAAAAAATAAAGGACGCAGCGTTCTTTTACATGGCAGCTTTGACGGTGGGCCACTCGACTTTCTCCTTCCTAGTGAAGTGGTTCGAGGTGGAACGCGAAGGACAATTGCGCATTGCGGGCGTCATTCCTTTGCCGACGATGACGATGTAACGCGACGAGTAGTAATGCCGACGAGAATGAGGAAGAGTGGTCGTGAGTCTCTGTTGAATTCAAGTCCAAGTGGGTGAAAGAGGGTATAGTAGGATACGTATATAGGGTGATGTATTTCAACTAGAATAATCAAATATTTTATTTGCGTAGTTTATATATAAATAAAACGTATCTATGATTTTTATATCCAGTATAATATATTCTAAAATGATAAGAAACGATTGTTATGGTAGACGTGTTTTTGTATTTCTATTCTAAGAATACTTACATCTCTCTTTGTAGATAGATACGAAACGTATACGAAAACATCGAGACATTCCTATTTAAATGTTCCACCCTGTATATAGAATACACGTATGTACGTGCATCGGGGGTAGTTTCCAGAGATTTGCCGGCACAGATCAAAGCCTAGAAAGGAAGGTGGGGAGGTGGTGGTGACCGAGAGAGCGAGCTTACCTCGAATCACGTTGCTATACTCGTGTAGTCCCTCTCGCTCGCGCTCGTTCGTAAGCATTCGCTTACACTCCAGCTCGCTCAAGTGGCATCGACTCTCGAGAATCGAGAAAGGAATAAAGAACGAGCGCGGCATCATGCGTAAAACGATGCCACTGCAAACAATCCCTCGATTTATTTAGGTATAACAATCTGTCCTACCCTTCGTTCTTGGAGAGTCTACCGTTGAAGAAGTAAGAGGAGGAAGAGGAGGAGGAAGAGGAAGAGAAGGTGAAGGAGAAGAAATGAGGGAGGTGGAGAAAGGGGAGTTTCTAGTCTTTCAACAATCCGTACCATTATCGTATAAGAGCTGATTAACCAACTGACCGAACGATACTTTCCTTTCATTTTCTTCTTCTACTTCTTTTTCTTATTTTCTTATTATTTTACTGAAGGTTTTATTGAACACATCTCGAAATGATTTCATATATATTGTCTTCGTTATTTTATCCTTTGGAAATCTCCTAACTCGCTTGCACCGGAACAAGGGTTGTTGTACGATTAGCTGTTAACACGATAATAGGTGACACGACGTGGATATGAGGTAGGCAGGCAGAGCCCTTCGTAGGGAGCTCAAAGGCCATTGTCTTTCGATAGGGCGTCCTTCTCCATCAACACATTGTACCATCGAGGACGGTGCCGATGGTAGTATAGTTTTGATTTAATCGACATGTCAAATCGTTCCTTCTTTTTTCAAGATATTTAAGGATAAGAGAAAAGAATTTGAAGAGAGTTATAGTGATTAATATGAAATTTCCGAAGGATCGTTATTAGTTCTAGAAGCCGATGCGAATAATTCGAAAGGGAGATTTTTACTCACCTGTAAATTAAACGTCTCCAGTAGAGTGGATTCGAGGCGATTTTTTCTCTTTCACCTTTCTTACGAAATAAATAAAGTCGTCGTCGTAGTCGTCGTCGTTGAATGCATAATTCTTACTTGGCCAAAGATATCCAGGCTTAATTTGAGTAAAGATAGAAAGAAAAATATCGCTCGATTTAGTTCTCTAATTGCGGCGCTGAATTAAGTGAAAAAAAAAAAAAAATAAAAAGAAGATAATATAAATATTTTCTCCTTATACATTGATAACGTTCAACAAGAACGTTATTTCTCCGTCACTTTGACTAAGAGAAGAAGCGAACTTTCATCTTCGTCTTTCTCGTTGTATCTCGTCGAGGAGTGTCAGCCAGAGTTCTGAAGGATCTCTTAGCGTCCCTAGTGAAGTGTCAAATCGAGAAAACAATAAACCAGTGTAATACTTTGGTGGATAATCAGCCAATCGGCAGCATCGTTTGCGATTCCGACGTTACTTGGTGTGCGTGGTAATGGTGATGCTAATGGTGTTGCTGGTGGTGGTGGTGATGATAGTAGTAGTGATGGTGGTTCGTGATCCTCTTAAGGATCGGCTTTTCGAGAGTGAGCCAAGCTCGTTATCACGCCTTAATCCGTGGAATCCTTTCAACTTACCATCGCCGTGCCTCAACTCTCTTTCTACTACTCCCTTAGAGAAGAATTCCTTTTCAACGATATCTTTTACTACCGGATACACCCCACTCCTACTTTCGCAAGCTCCATTCCTCCTCCTCCTTCTCTCAATCTGTCTCTGCAAGCTCGCCACGAAACGTATTAACGTCGATCCAGAGAATCGAGAGGCTCGTTTACTTTGAAACTCCAAGATTTTACTCCAACGCGTCCTCTTCTTTTTTCTTTGATATTTGTACGGTAGCAAAGGAAGACTCCGCCTATGTATAGGTATATATCTATGAATGTATACACACGCACACGCACACATACGAATGTATGCACATATGTATATATGTAGACTCTTATCGCGAAACACGGGGGTTGATTCGATCTCGCTTACCTTCCTTGTGCGAACAATCTTATCGGACGCGGGAAAAAGGGAAATTGTTATTCTTTTCGTTAAAGACATGCGCTAGAGAGAGTGGTTCCTTTTAGTCTGTTTTCTCTCTATGGCGGCTGATAGGTAGATAGGTAGGTACTTTGTATGCGTTCCACTTCGAAGAGAGGCGGAGAACACATCCTTTGCCTTTGCTCGACCAACAGAGGTTAAAATGGAGGCTGTGGTGCGAAGAAACCACCCGAAGAGGAATAGAAAGAGATGTACGGTACGTTGTTCTGTACTGGTAGTAACGGCTGGAGGGTAGACGGAAAGAGAAGAAGATGTATAGAGAATAAGAGAGAGAGAGAGAGAGAGAGAGAGAGAGAGAGAGAGAGAGAGAAAGAGAGAGAGAGAGAGAGAGAGAGAGAATGAAATGAGAGAGGGGAGGTTGAAACGAGAAGGGATAGTAGGAAAATGGATGGAGGATGTGCATGGGGGATGAAACCACGGGGTTGGCTAGATGGATGGGCTGGAGAATGGTTGGCTGCTTGGCCAGTAGGTTCCTCATTACCGAGAACGCTCTATTCACACCTTGTCTCCTCGAAATCTAGGGGCAATAACGAACAACGTTCGAGCCTGAACTCGAAAATTACTTTTT
>OU427000.1:495000-545000 GCA_911387935.1 Dolichovespula saxonica
GTTCGAAAGATTTCCTATCTGTACCTTTATTTTTTTCTGTCTTACAAAGGATTCAAATGAATAAAAGGACTCGCCTATGAAAGGTCTAACAATTATCATCAAATATTTAAACGTTTAACTTCTTTTTATATACCCATCTTAGATTATCATTAAAATTAATACCTTATATGGATATTGTTAAAATATATTAATTTTTCTTTTTTTTTATTTCTTTCTTTTAATTTTTTTAATAAACAAAAATATTTCAAGTTTTTATTAAAATAATAAAAGACGACGAGAGAAAACTCGTAGTTTTAATCCTGTTGTCAGTACACACACACACACGCGCGCGCGCGCGCGCACGCACGCACACACAGACTTATTCACTCGGTAACATATACATACATACACAAAACGTACCCCTCTAGAATTGGCGAGATTTTAGTGTCTGCAACCCCGGATCCACCCCCGATTCCTCCTCCGTTAGGAGAGAAGCCCGTCGGGCGTGTCACGCATACTGTATTGTCGTATTGTCGGGTGCAATCTCGCTAAGCGTTTCACGCCGGCACAGAATCCCTCGAACGCGTTAACCTGTCCACCCACGTCACGTACATCGAGCGAGCGAATTTCAGCTCTGCTTTTAGGAATATAGTGGGTACGTGGTACACCGCCCTCCGTAGAAACAACACACCCTTCTACACCCACTGATTCTTGTCTTCCTACGTGCTCCCGCAATCGACGATAAACCCTACGTTTTTTTCTTTCTTTCTTTCTTCTCTCTCTCTCTCTCTCTCTCTCTCTCTCTCTCTCTCTACCTATCTTTTTCTTCTTTCTTTTCATCCTCCGTTCTGGCTTCACCAGTCTGGCTTGTGTCTATGCAAACATTTGCTGTCCCTCTTCTACGCACCACCCCTTTGCACTCTCTCTCCTTCCTTCTCACTCTTTTTTCTTTTTTCCTCTTTCTTTCCTTCTTACCATTTCTCTCGCTCTTTCGTTTTTATCCCTGAAAAGATCCACAGCTTGGCACCGGGGCGAGCGTTTACACGAGTAGGTACGCCTCCGATGTTCATCATCGTTGAGGTAGCTACCGTAGAAACGTTCTTGAAGTGACAATGAACGAGAGAGAGGGACACGTATTTAAGATCGAGACTCTTAGGATTATTGTACGCTCGTGGAATCGTTTAAAACGTCGTGTGCCGGTCACATAAAGTTCCGCGAATTGAGGGTACGATTAAGATGTAATTTAATTTTTTTCTTCTTCTTCTTCCTTTTTTTCTACAAAATTGATTACCACGAGACAATATAAATTTCTTTATTAATAAACACTAGATTTTATGAACTTTGATCGTGCATACACATTTTGAATCTATTGAAAACATTTTATTGATTTTTTTTTCATAATAGTATTATCTAAATTAATTTAAAATGAATTATAAATTATTACATGTATTGATATCGTTAGATTGATCAAATTCAATATAAATTGCTTAAAAATAATATTTATGATTTATCTAACTTAAAGCATAAAACTTCTACATTTCATCAAATTAACGTGGTTCTTTAAATCAATTGTTTTAATTATGATTATTTTTCCTTCAGATGAGACGTCTTTTAATCGGACTTGTCAAGCATTGTGAAGGTTGATTGAAGTAAATCGGTACGCCTTGTATATAATGTATGTATGCATATAGGTGTCACTCGCAGGAAGCACTAAATACTGATCGACGGTCTTCGCCCGATTCACCCCCTTCGATCTTCACTGATCTCCCTACAGAGAGACGCTTATCCCTATTAAATTAAATTGCACCCTAACTCGACCGTATTTTGTACAATGATAAAAAAATAGAAATAGAGAAAGAGAGAGAAATATACCTGCTCTGGTCTTTTTTCTCAAAATAAATATATATGGGTACTTCTCGATCATCAAAAAGATTTAGCAATGATTAGTAAAGAAAATTCGGATAGATAAATCGATAAAATTTCTAGACGAATTAACATGCTCTTCATTTTTTTGTTGCATTGTAGTTTCTCATACAACTCCATAAGATCTTTCGGTTCATTTTGGTCCATCCGTTTTAACAAAACCGATCTCAAAAGTTCGCTCGCTACTACGAAGAGACGAAGAAGACGTGGCCTAACGTAAACGAGCCGAACTAAACAGATAATCGTTAATCCATTAGATTATTATGGGAATTAGCGAAACGAACCGTGACACAATTTATTGCTCGTAATCTCGGCTACCGCCTCTATTGTCATCGAACGCGTTTCCTTACACGAGTTGCGTTGAATTGCCACGTCATTGTTGTTATATACCTACCGGCAGAGTCCTTTAATCCTGAAGTCTATCCCGAAGTCCTTGTAGAGGTAGCCAGAAAAGGAGGAAGAAGAAGAAGAAGTAGAAGAAGAAACACGTCGTCGGCATCCTTTATGATTTTTCGTCTTTCTCAACGATCGTAAAGCAACAAAGTTCCTTCTAGCTTACTGGCTATGCTTTGTGGATATTTGTACAGTAGCTAACCTCATTCACGAAAAGAAACTCTTAGCAGCGATACTACCAATTCAAATGCATCAGGTATCTCGTACTCACCTTGCTTCTCTTAATTAATGTTAAAATCCGAACTCGACAAAGTTTCGACTTAACTCTTTTCTACATCTTTTTCGTTCGTTTGTATGTTAGTTTCAATTTTTTCTTTTTGCTTTTATTTATTGTATATATAAAATATAGAGAAGCACTAACGTGATTGTCATTACATATGTATGTGTGTGTATGTATATATATATATATATATATATATATATATATACATACACATACGTAGATACGTCGGTTGATTAAAGTTTTCGTAATATTCATATTCGTTCACAAATGATTGTTCTTCTTCTTCTTTTTTTTCCTGTAAAACCTATCAACGTAATAATGGCGATCGTTAGCGATTTTTGAATATAACGGAAGAAAGAGGGAAAAGAGAACGCTTCTGGGATGATGAATCCTGGCTTCCTGGATCGTTGCTCGGCCCATTGAAGAAGATTTCCAGGATGTTCGCTCGAGTTAGAGGCAGGTATGCACCCACGGACAGACACAATGGTGACTGTTGGTCGGTCTGCTCGTAACATCTCAATGGAAGCCTTATTATCGCCACTGTCGAAACAAGTTTTCGAAACACATTCGTTCGTCATTCATTCGTCTGGCCGAACGTTTCATAATGCCGCCTCCGCTGATGAGGAGAAAAGAAAAGAAAAAAGAAAAATAGTTCGTGGAGGGAGCGGGTGGGTGAGTGGAGGTAGAGCATGAAGGGTGAGGTATATCCAGACGAGACCGTGATGTCCCGTAAATATGTAATTTCCATGTCGGCGAAATAATTGAATCGTGCTAAGTCGTGTTAGGTAGCTCTACGTATAATCTGCTAGACATTGTTCCCTAAAATCAGATGAAAATTGTCCACGCCTTGCGTCACGACAAATTATCTATGTATCGTAGATTTCCACGTTATGGATGTATTATATATACATATAAGCAAAAAGATTTACGACATCGTTCTATTCATTTGTTCGTTGACGACTGGCCGGTAACGCACGTAAGCTTTCCGCGAACAACATCGAATTCAAATTTTCGCAGATATTATGACTGGTTCAAGCGAAAACATTTTATAGTCGAAAAGTTATGTAAATAATTTTAAACTCACATATTCGTTCGTCATGTTAAATTCGATTTACTAATGTTATTTCTCTGTAATATTTTGTACAACAATGGCCAATTTACGCAAAGGCGTTGGAAACGATCGCCTCGTGTTCCATAAGACAGGAATTCCCACTTGACAATATAAATTTATGTTATATAATATAATAAATTTAATTTAATATCTGGTTATTAGTACTTAATTTTTTTATTTGCTGTTATGATCGAATGTGAGTAGTAATGGCATAATCGATTTATTTTAATGTAGTACCAACAATTTGGAACTCCTCAGACCTCTTGAAGACCAAATCGCCTAGTGATTGTTATTGTTGTTTATTTAATTTTTTTTCTTTATATTTAACGTGTTTGATTCTATCTGTTCACCACGTCGTAAATGAAATTTGGTTGGTTTGAAGATGCTATGATCTGTCGAAGAACAAAATTTCAGAGAATCGAAAGGCAAGCCCTTGAAATCATCGAGTAGAAAGATTATAACGTACCCTGGAAGGACACTCGACCTTTTGAAAGTTATTTCCTTTCTGTTTCTGTGGAATGTAAACTCGAAAGCAGTATAATTAGCATTTCAGACGAAAATGTACAATTCTTTGGGGCACGAATTTACGTCCAGCCACGTTCGTTCGTTCGTTCGCGTATCCTCTCGCATCGAAACACATCGGGATGACGATTAATTATTCGGCCCTCCTCCATCTTCCCCTTTTCGTTCCAACGACGTCCATTCCTTCTCCCGACTCGTCACTCGTCGTGAGACTATTTCCGGTTCGACGATCTTTATGCCTCGATTTTGTTGATAGCTCTACTGGTGGTAGTAATGGCGACGACGTCGGTACGGATGGTAAAGGGGTAGCCGGTTAATTATCCAACCTGAAAGTAGACTAAAGAGAGTACTGGGGTTGCCTGGTGCTCGTGCATTCACTGTGATTGGAAAGAGAAAAAGTAAGAGAGAAAGAGAGAGAGAGAGAGAGAGAGAGAGAGAGAGAGAGAGAGAGAGAGAGAGAGATTCACCTCATAAACACTTGGAGTGTGATGCGATGGTGTTGTGCACACACATCAAAGCTCTTCTCGTTGAAGTAGAGAAGAGTGAGAAAGGGGTGGTAAAGGGATATATATAAAGAGGTGGGGTAGGGGAGAAGCCAACCACGTACCAACCACAGCTTCGCTGTTCCTGTTCTTTGGCAAAACTGAAGAGACGAGTTTGTTTGTCGCTTTGTTTGATTTCACATTCACGGAGATAGCTTTCACTTACGCACCGCGTACCAAGATTAAACAGATTCGAAAATGTCTCCGGCACCCTCGGCGATCTCTCCTGTTGGCACGTAACCCTTTTGATGATGCTCAAGAGTCACCGTACCGCCCCACGAACGAAAGTACCCAAGATACGTGCGTGATCTCGCACCGACCTGTTCCTTCTCATTGGCTCTTTTCTATTCTAACCCGAATCTACTGACATTTCATTGACCCATTTCCTCTTTTTATCTTTTTATCTCTATTTTCGATTCTATCTATATACGATTTTGCTTTCAACAGGAAATCGCGATCAATTTTTTGGGAGATTCATCAGAGAGACGAACTCTTATCTCATCTGTTATCTCTTTCTTTCAAAATACAACAAAAATATTAACCTTAGTTCGAAAACACGTTGCATGGAGAATTATCTGTTTTGCTTTCGTATAACGAGATTTAAATCAATCTACGTATCTCATAGCGGATTGTTAAAAATTTTTACTGAACACGAGTAAACTATCGTTCACGTTGATACATATCGAGGTATGTCATCTATAGGTATCAACGATACGACCTTTCCCGACAGTGATTATTATTGGGAGCAGCCCCTTCGTACTTCCATTTGATTCGCGTCAAGGTAGAAGCCAGAGACGAGTAATGGGGAAAGATGGGTTCGTCGAGGAGGCAAAGTAGGAGGTGGAAGAGGAGGTGGAGCATTGCTGAATCGATGTCGTTGAGAAGCGAGCAAGCGAGAATCGGTAATCGAGAAAGAAAGTGTGTGTGTGTGTGAGAGAGTGAGAGGGAAAGAGAGAGAGAGGGAAAGAGAGAGGGAGAGAGAGAGAGAGAGTATCATGAAATGAAAAATGGAGTTCTTCACATTCGCTGTCGTAGTACCAAAAGGAAAAGGTGCTGGAGAAGGGATGGAAAAAGAGAGTGGAGGTGGTAAAAAAAGACGTAGCAAAGCCGTAAGCGAGGGAGACGTCATTATAATACGTAGTACACGCCGTGCTTTTCTCCTTCGTTTCTCTCCTCGTTAGGTTCGCATGCAAGAACTCGCACACCACTCAAACACTTTCTTCTTCTCTTTCTCTTCTTCCTCCAACCTATCCCTCTCTCTTCTCTTCACTCTACGGACGTTTCTTCTAACTTTGAACTCTCCGCTTCTGTCTGTCTTTCTTTTTCTCTCTTTTCTCTCTCTCTCTCTCTCTCTCTCTCTTTCTTTCTCTCTCTCTCTCTCTCTCTTCTAGTTCTTTCTTTTTCTCTCTTTTTTTATGTTGTGTCATCCAATTTGTTCCCTCATCCTAACACAATAAACTTTGATTATCGTATTCTTCGTACTTCTATCTCGAACGAGGAAAAAGCGTAATTATAATATCGCGTTCTCGTTCCTCGTTATTTTCAGATTGCAAACTTTCCGAGATTTTGTTGAAACTCTCGTCGAATTTCTTCTTCTTCTTCCTCATCGGATATTTTTAATCACCGACTATCACCATCGTTACCATCGTACGCTCCAAATACGTGCCTCGGAAACAAACAGAAGGGAAAAACGAACGAGAAAAATGGTTATTTATAATAAACATGCGTGTAACTTCGTTTCTGACGTCTCACCGATAATTTTCTATTCTTCTATTGACGTTATATGTGTTAACGTACAATCCCGCGCGGGAGTATTCCGTTTAGCCAAATAACTCGAAACGAACGAGCCGAATCATCATTCGGTCTCTGCCCCGTACTAGCCGGCTTTTACCAAGGCGTCGAACCGTGCATAACGATCGTTCTGAATACAATGACTAGCGAAGAATGGAGAAACGTCCCTTGGTTGACACCTGATCTTTTCTTGGCTGATTCTCAAAAATGTCCTATCGAATTGGTCTCTTAAGCAAGTACTTATATCTCTACTAAATAATGAAAAGATTTCAAAGATTTTATTCAATTTTTCATTCGTTTCTTTTTGTTTTTTTCTTTTTTTCATTTTTAATATAACGATAATCTTTGATAAATAGATAATATAGATAGATAGATGACGAAGATAGATAAATAGAACAAGATAGATGATGATAATTTACAGCAATCTTTATACTCGCGAATCTTTTAGCAGAAACAGAACTATTTTATATTCCATATAAGCCGTGATAAAAAAAAGAAAAGAAAAAATCACGTTCGACAAGATCGACAAGTTCGCTCATTCGTTCGTTCATTCGTTCGTTCATTCGTATGTATCAGAGAGGATTGAGGAATATGGTAGAAGGACACAATGGCGGGTATGCCATTACGCTAGCGTGAGCACCTCGATAGCAGCATTCTATCGAGGGATGAAGAGGGTAATGAAGAGGTGTTGAACCGTATCCCATAAACCCTCGTCGCCGCGAGAAGCAAGGGTCTCCTCGCATAATAACTTACAGTTCACTCATCAGTTACGGGTTTTAACCAATTACGAAGATATTAACGGGCAGGAATCACGGGAACGAGGGAGGATCGGGACACATTCGAACAAAACATGCTATGAGATGTGTTGCCTCTGACGCGCTTGGCAACCAATCGTTTGTCGCAAATGTCTCTTCTCTTTTCTCTAGGGATAGTATTCATTCGTGATTATTATGTATTATTCCATCTATCTTAGTAATAATTGAGGTATTACATCTACATACATATATAATTTGATATTAAAGTGAAATTTTTGTTTGTGACGTCTATTAATCGCGTAAACAACATTTTTATACATCTGTGAAAATTGATAAAATCAATAACGTCGATATTACGTTACATGATTGATATATCAGGGATTTTGTACGTACGAATGTATAGCATTTATATACATAGATATATACCTCTCGAGAATATTTTGTTTGATTTTGTTTGTCAAAAAGGAAGAAGAATTTCACTTGTTTTCTCTCCATTATACTATCCCCATATGACTCTACGTATGTGTGTGTGTGTGTTTGTACACCCGTTAGTAAATTGAACGAAAATCTCGACGATTTTGGAACTACTCTCTCGGTTCAACAAGTTTAAATACGCATAGGTATAGATTTACATTTCTATTCGATTCGACCGTGATCAGGATTTTGCAATTTTCTTTTTATATTTAATTTGTATAATTTATAATGTTAATTTAATTCATTTTCGTAAAGTAGTCGTTTTTGTTAATTTAGAATAGATGCATCTCACCTTCTCTGCGAAAAATTGAAGCAAGTTATACGTGTAAAAATTAATCGACTCTCTTTCAAGATATTTCCCTTCGTTCGAGATATCGAAAAGAAGGAGCGCTTCAAAGGATTTCATGGTTCTTCGCATTCAACCTAAATCTAGCTGTTTCCTTTCATCGTCGAACGAATTCACAAAGCGGAATCGCGCTAGAGCGAGTTCACATCGAGAGTTACTGAGAAAAGAAAAATGAAAAAGAAAAAAACTTTTGCACGTAACTTTACGAATCTTTGTCGTTCGACCAAAGCACGTCGATTCGGTAACCAGCGTGACGCCGTCTCCAGGTGTTAATAATCCACCCCTAATTGTCCCAGTTCGTCGAAGATAATTCCTATTAAACGTCGACTAAATACTTGTTTGTACACAACCCCTGCTGCTAGCAAGGAAAAACTTTTATACTTACGTTTCCTCCGAAGCCACGGATGGACTTCCTGCTGTTTCGAAAAGGAGGCAAGCAACCTTAGTAAAATTCTTTTAGAAAGAATTATAGCTCGTGAAAATTTTTTCTTTTTATGAGGATAACGATGGTATTTCGATGATCCGTTTAACACGATTTTATTAAACCTTCTAATTTCATTTTTCTTTTTCTCTCTCTCTGTCTCTCTCTCTCTCTCTCTCTCTCTCTCTCTCTCTCTCTCTCTCTCTCTCTCTGTCTCTCTTTCTGCTATTTTCTTTTCTTTTCTTTTTTCATCATTTTTATCCTTATATCAAGAATCAGAGTTAACAAATCTCTAATAATATTTAATCTAATCCCTGTAGGATCGAATCTAACGTGTAGGTATAACATGATAATTGATGAGATTTGTTCGTCGGGATAACGATGAAAAATTTTGAACCGATTCGAAGAGATTGCAACGTTGTGCCGTTACGTTGTGCTGACCTCTGGAAAAGAGAAATCTCTCTCATTGGCACGTAGTAGCTCGAGCGACGCTCTCTAGAGGGTGCGCTGTAACGAGCGACACCCATTTGATAAGGGACACATCGAGGGATGGGAGTGGATGAGCTCGGATTTAATGGATAGAGGACAGATTCTGAAGATACATCAGAAGGTCCGTACGATATCTCTCGCAAATATCAAGAGAGAAGCACGTCATCCTCTCTTTCCTCCGACCCTCGATGTTTCAGCCATCCTCTTGTCCTATCGGTCTCTCTCTCTCTCTCTCTCTCTCTCTCTATCTATCTCCCTCTCTCTGTCTCTTTTTCTCGTGATACATCTCATTGGCTTGTTCGGTCGCATAGAGAGATCGCATCGTGTCTAATGGTAGATGATATGTCTCGTTCACTTTGTCCATCTTTCGTCCTCGCTATATATACACTTATACATACATAATACATACTGTACACACACACACACACACACACACATGTCGACAGTTAGACAGAGATATATGTATACTATGCAGATAGCTATTTATATACCTACCTACATCGATTTCCAACCCTACGAAGAAAAGATCGACTCGAGTAGAGCAATAGACGATGTGCTTAAGGGTTCTTTCGTTCTCGCCTATCGCAAGATAAAGGATGGAGCTCGAGTCCAATGATGCTCCCGAGAGATTACTCGTTACCCCTCTCAGCTGGTTTTATGTTCTCCTCTTCGTTCGTGCTTCGATTAATATATTATGTATGAACGATGCAGAATATCGTACCCGTTCGATACACCGATATATCGATTTATTCCATTATTACTTCATATTGGTACTCCAGCAAATTGGATAATCGACTGATTTCTTTGTTTCCATTAGCGTGTAAATTTTACGCACTTCATATTTTCGATTATACATAGGTACATACGAGATAATTAGTAGATATTTGCTTTGAGTTTGATAATCGAATCTATTGACTTTACGCGAACGATTGCCAAATTGAGAAACGTTGGAATTTTGTTTTCTGGAATTATTGGGAAGTGAATTTTCGTGACGTGTGTCGATATCATTAAAATTTATTGCATTGAATAGATTCATATTTACAACAGGGAACACATACATATGCATTTTCATCTACACTCTATCGATTATCTACATATATTACTTCTTTTTTGGTTTTAGATTTCTTTTTTGTTCCTTTCTTCTTCTTCTTCTTTATCATCATCATCATATATGATAAATCTCGTTGACAACATATGCAACATTCATCTAATTCGTAAGTTATAAACGCGTACATACATTTACTTTCGTGATCTTCTTTGCTAAGTTCGACGCAATATTGATGATCAAATTAATAGAAAACAGAGATAAGGAAGAAAGAAAAACGAATTAAACGAAGTATACGTAGTTGATCTTAAATAGAACGTTTTTTTGCTGTTATATGTATGTATGTATGTATGTATATATATGTAAGTAATATTGGAAGACGTAAATAAAAATGCATAAATAGAAGAATTAGGTATACGATCTCGTCGTAATAATAATATTCTCTCGTCTTGATTCTATTGCAAAGCCGTTGTAATCATGAAATCACAGTGGCCGTAACGATCGCAACGTAATTCTACGTAATGATTACCACGATCGATATAATAAATGACCAACATTTTATTTGCTATCTACGATCGACTTAAAACTACTATCACACCGATTTATACAGTTTTCTAAATGATAGATACCTATATGCGATCAATGGTTTAAGTTGTTCCATATGCTCATTGAAACTTTGTTTAATCCTCTTTTGAGATCCATACGAATTAATTAATCGTTTCAAACAACTTTTTAAAATCGTCTCACCGACGATGCCTACGTATTAATTACAAATTATATACTTATAATCGTTTTCACGTCTGTCTCTCTATCTTTCTCTCTCTCTCTCTTTCTCTCTCTCTCTTTCTCTCTCTCTCTTTCTCTTTCTCTCTCTCCCTCTCTCTCTTTCTTTCTCTTTCTCCCTTTCTCTTTCTCTCTCACTCAATCACTCACATAGATACGTACATCTATCGCATACGATACCATATATTTACTTTGCACATACAAATATTTACAAGTATTTACACGTACGAGTAGTCATCGATAAGAAGCGTACCGATCATCGAATCATCCATTGGTTTGCCCGATATATCAGTTCGAATGCACGTAGTGCTCGATCTTTGTCTGTTGTATGTAGAAAAAGTCCATACACTTTCGATTAATCGTTTACGTACACAACACTGATCTCTTTCTCTCGATTAGCAATGTTTCTCTAATCTTGAAGCTCAAATGATCATGTGTAACGTTAGATGAACAATACATGAAACGTTATTCACCGAGCAAGAACGAGAGGACAATTTTCGAGGGCTAATGCTCGGTCGAAATCTGTCAGTAACGATAAACGTTTTGACGATAAACGAATTACAAAGATGCATTAGCCGAAACAGGTGTAGATGTTCCCATTGGACTCTTGAACTCGAGTAGGTTCAACGGAGTGTATATGATACGTTGGGGACATAATTCGCCTTTGATAAAAATTTCGAAAGCAATAGGCATTCTTCGATAATCGGGATTTCGATGACATTTCTTTTCGTAAGTCTTCTATGAATCGAGAAAATCGGAAAACGTATTTTTCTGTTCCTTTTTTATTTTCTTTATTTTCTTTTTGAACGATCAAATATCGTCGAAGAGAGCTTTAAGTTTTGTCATTTCAGTCAGGGTTACACATTGGCTGTCGTTCGATTCGTTTTCACTTCGAAGGTTGGGCCAATTGAGCGATGTCTCCGGCGTAACAGGGAGGAGCCAACATCAATGGACATTGAGTTTTCCTCGGATAAGGAATGTTCTCACTATGTCACAACATCTTAGTGAGATAACTGGTCGAATTTGGAGGTGGTAAAAGGAATGGACTGACAAAGGGACGTCCATCGGGTGGCTGATGCATCGACGCGTATCCTGGTTGTTGATTATGACTTTGACTCGAAGTACCAAGTCCAGCGAGTACGGGTAAACCAGTGTCATGAAGTTTCCTCATGTGTTTTTTCAAATCGAAATTCCTGCAAAAGCCTTTGCCACATATTTTACATGAAAAAGGTTTCTTATCGTTATGCGTATGCATGTGAAAAGTGAGATTATAGATCTGATGGAATGCCTTATTGCATACGGTACATTTGTACGCCTTCTCGTCGCTATGCGTCAACTTGTGATTCTTGTAATTTCCTTTCTGATGGAATCCTTTGCCGCAGAACTCGCATATAAACGGCTTGTAATTAGCGTGTATACGGGTGTGAGTATTTAATGTGGAACTCCTGTTAAAAGCTTTACCGCACGTCTGACATTTGTGCGGTTTTTCAGCAGTGTGTATGATTTTGTGCCTGCAAAGAGTACTCGCCTGACGAAATCCTTTACCGCATATTTTACATACGAATGGCCGAGCTCCTGTGTGTACAGGCATGTGCCGGGTAAGATTGTAATGTGCATTGAAGACTTTGCCACACTCGGAACATGTGAAGGTTTTTTGCTTGTTCGTACCGTTTAGCTCGTTTCGCGGTGCCGGACTTTTCTTTCCACGTTGACTTTCCGGCGAGATCGTCATCAGGCTTAGCCTTGAGGAAATAGAAGTGTCTTGAACAGAACTGGGTGGTGGAGAGGTTTGTGAAACGCTCGGGGTTGTAGCTGGTGAACCTGGAAAGGCCCTTAACAATGGGCTCGGATGATAGTAGAGGAGGGGATAAAGATTTTGATGCCTCAACGTTGGCACGTATTTCTTGAAGGCCGACTCTAGATGGGCTGAATAACGCTGAGTAAGCGCTGGAATATGCGATGCCTGATGAAGTATACCAGGTGGAGTCGTCGTAGGGGTCGCCGTCGTTGTCGATGGCGGCGGTACGACCGCTGCTTGGACCGTTTGAGCTACGTTCGCTTGCTCGGTTAGACGTTTGTCCGGTTCCATGATCTTCGCTATGGAGAAGGTCAAATTCCGAGAGGGTGGTGGCGAGCTCACCTTTTCCGTTGGCAGACTGGTCGGTGTTTCCGTCGCCATCGTGTTGCTCGTCGAGAATGGTTGCATGATATGTCTGAAACGTAAAGAACGACCCGTTAGATTCTCCTTCGCAGAATTTTAAAGTGACGATCATAACAATATTCGAAATTACAATCGGAAGGCACGTTTCGTGAAGCTAATTCAACTAGTGTTTCTCGAACGAGGACTGAAGTGTGCCAGGCATTGACGGTCGAGTAAATAGGAGAGAGAGAGAATGAGAGAGAGAGAGAGAGAGAGAGAGAGAGAGAGAGAGAGAGAGAGAGAGACGGGAATAGCGAAATCACGACGATCAATTAGATGACTTTGAGGATCGTCGTTTATTATTCGTGCGATTTACCCTATGCAGCCAGCATGGACCCGTTCGTGAAAGCACATGCGCGCGCGAGCTCTCGCACACATACAGACGCATTACCAGCATAGCCCACATGTCGGCGAATCCGAGTGAAACATGTGGTACCGCTATTATATCCACTCAATTGGCCCTCGTGTTGACATAAAAAAAAGAACGCTCCGCATTGAACGATGGGGGCTGGCAAACGTCGAGCAGCTTCGCGTCACAAAAGAATCCTCGCGTACGTTGTTTCGCACTCTACGTTGCCTTTACGTGTCTCCTCGTGATAGACATTGCTTCTAGGTACTTCTTCTCTTCTCCTCTCTACAAATTCCTTTTCGCCATTTATTTTTTTTTTTTCAAGATGTTCGTGATCGTCACGATTCATTCTTATTATACTCCTTTCTCTTTTTCTTTCTTTTTTTCATTTGCAAGAAATTACAGTTAAACTATTTATTCGTAGAACCATATATGAAGCTGTATAAATGCACAGCTAAACGAGCCATTAAGTATGTGGATCGTTAGAGAGGATAAAAGGTGGGGGATGAATGGCAAGGCTGAATGAGACGCGAAATGGTCAGCACAGTTGAAGAGCAAGCTTTCCGGGAGCAAGGTTTGCACATCGAAAAGTAGAAATGTTTGCTCCCTCGGATGACGAGTTACTTTTGGACTTGGAATGACGGCTAGAATTGGTTCGTCGGGTACTTGCTGTTGGTTTCCATGAAATAGTCGCTGCTCCGTATCACTGTGACGATTGTTGAATCTTCAATAAGAAATTTATGATATATGAAAGTGACGTTTGTCAAGTGTGTAAGAGAGCATTATAGATGTATACCGGAAACTTGTTCGTTCGATTATTAATTCCCTCGTTCTTTTTTTATCGAACTTTCGTCGTACCACATAAAATTAGACAATAAAAATAATAGAAAGTAAGTATGTGATAAATACATATAGGATATGTACGAATGATTTAATCGATTAAATGATTTAACGAATGTAAGATCAAATTGTTAGAACGGAGACAAATCGATTAACGTTCTTCAATATCTCTGTTGATTTTCGATGAAAGATTAGATGACTATATCTAATACACTAAAGTAGCAAAGCCCGAATTAATGTTGAAACATACGAAATCTCGCCATCTTCGCTTTGGTGCGACTTTCGAGAAAGCAGGAAACTGGTGTCAGGGTGAAATGCGACGGGTATGACCCTCCGTCAAGCCCCGCCCATTTGTCGGGTACCTACCTTCGATTGTCCCTGGAGGCAAAGGCAGCCCTAATAACCGTAGGGGTCGATAAGTGGAAAAGCGAGGCCGTTGTGAGAAAGGAGAGAGATTTGAGGAGGGAAAACGGCTACCTCGCACCCCGGAACGCCCCTATGACCTATAGCCAAAGAGAGAGAGAGAGAGAGAGAGAGGAAGAAAGAGAGAGATGGAACACAGCATTAGCCGCCATGGAACAGCGAACCACCACTGTCCAAAATTTACTACCGACAAAGACCACGATTATTCCACACTCCATCCCCTTTTTTGCAACGGATAAAAATTTAACACATGTCTCTTTTTTTCTTCCCCTTCCTTCATCCTCCAGAAAACTTTTCTCAAAAATATTCTTCTGATTCGAAATTTTTCAACAGTTACGAAAAATATTCCTAATTCGTAGACTAGCTAGATTTATAAACGTACATCTTTTCCGTATTATTTCTATTATAGTTCTATTCTATCTATTTTTTAGTGTCTCCTTGTCTTTTAATCAAAATCTTTTTATTCACTTTTTTTTCAGTAAATCCGAACACTTCCGTACTTATATTATAATATTTTTCTGTCTTCACGTCTAAATATTTATTCATTGAATCACTATATGTTCCTTCTTTAAAAATCTACTTATTGTTGTTAAAATCAACAGACATGTGTATATTATCTTTTTCACTGGTTTCAATAAAATTTCAGTATAAACTTTTAGCATGTTAGTCTGGCCGTAAGCTACCCTCTGTAGGTATAGTTAGTCGGTTTCCATCTGTGGTCGTTGTCCTCTTCTTTTCGTAAGAGAGAAAGAAATAGAGAGAGAGAAGAGAGAGAGAGAGAGAGAGAGAGAGAGATAGAGAGAGAGAGAGGTATAGAGAGAGAGGGATAGAGACAGAGAAAGGGAGAGAGAGAGAGAGAAAGAGAAAGAAAAGTAAAAAGCACAGGGTAAAGCCGCACAAGGTTGGTAATAGTGGGGTAAAACGATAGACGATTGGCTAGCAGAGGTATCGGTCGTGCGAACACGCGAGGAGGAATGGGTTGGGGTGGGGAGTAAGGGGGGAGTGATAGCTACAAGAGACATGGTGGGGGCTGGCATTGTTACAGTGCTTAACGAACGGCCAACGTAATCAGTATCGCTCCCCGTTCTCGCGGTACGCAGCCACCCAGCAATTCTACCAATTTATTTCAATCTCAGCGAAAGCATGGCCGACGCTCGAGCAGGGACCATTTTGTTTTCTTAATTCGAGCCGATTCGATCGTGCGACCCACGCGACCGACTTTATCTGTTTCCCAACCTAAATATTTTTAAGTATTCTAGTTTTTCAATTGGATTATCTGTCTATTTATAGTTGGACTATTACTATATTTTTTATAATACGTTTCAAAATAATCATAATGATTTGTAATATTTTTTGAAAAATTTAAATGTCTATAGGAATTTGGATCTATTACTATTCCTATGTTGAATTATCTTTAATTAGAAATTTATCTATGGAAAATGTGATTCTCCAAATTCAGCTTGTCTTAATTGTTCTTAAAACGGACTAACCATTTATTTGAGATATACCAAAGATACGATGATAGAAAACAATATTAAGTAGGCATCTCTATTTAAAAAAAAAAAACTTAAACAAAATCGAAAACGAAACATCTATTTTAGCGTATATTTTTTGATTGGCATTAAATGTACAAACTTTACCGAGATTTGGTTACAAATCACCGTGCTAAGAATCAAATTAGTTTCAATAGATTATTAAGGAAAATTCGAGCGGATATCTTGGAACTTAAAGAAAATCGAAGGAGCTCGAAGGAACTTGAAATGGCTTTGCAAATTTACTCGTCGCATTACCGACTCTCTAATTACCTTTCCCCGTTTCTTATCCTCACCCAACGATAGACACTTCATTCTCTTAGTCCATTTATTTCCGATCGGAATCGAGGATAATTGAAAGCACGGAAAGAGAGAGACTGAGAGTAAGATAGATCAATAGAAAGAGAGAGAGAGAGAGAGAAATAGAAAGTCTAGACCGTAAACGAAACCTTATCGACATCTTTACTAGCAACGAGTTAGCACAAATTCCTTTGGACAATAATCGATTGTACGATCCTAACGATGCAAAAGAAACGAATTGCAATATTTCGAATGTTTAAAGAAAAACTTTGATTTGTTTTTAGAGCAATTTAATTAAATTTCTACAAGTTTACGTACACTATATGGAAAATACAACTGCATTTTAAAATTACTGATGACGAACAATTCGACACAAATAAGACAAACAGAAGTACCTATTACCTTCTCGAAATTTCGAAAGAAGAGAGCGAGGAAGGATAATTGGTTAGAGGATTTGCGTGTACAGGGTGCATCAATCACGGTTTCCCCTTACGTGTGTACCTCGGTATGCGTTCGAACGCCTATCACTCTTCTCCCTTAAGTGGCGATAAGGAAAATAAGGCACACCAGAAAATAGTACCTTCGTAGGTTGTTTAACTTTTTCATGTCGTCTACGATCGGCCTTTCCGAGACTCTAAAATTCGACGTTTGTAAGTAGGTACTTGTACGTAAGTAGATATTTGTATTATTTCAAATTACGCATGGAACTTTAAAAGTTTCTTTCCAGCCAACATCTTTAGAAATCTAAACGTTGACATTCGTAAAATAAGTAGGTAAAGTATTTTTTTGTTCTTTTATTTTTCTTAAGCTGTCATTTAATTCGACGATTTTCCATTTTTCTTTTCTTCTCTTTCGCAGTTGATTTCTCAAGATATAAGTACACGTCGATCACATCCAATCTAAAAGAGACGTTTAGGATGGCTGACATTGTCCTCGTTTCTTGATCGGCCCTATTAGCCTTGCCCTCGCCATTGTTCCATCTCTGACAATCAGCCTTTCGTGCTACGTTGTGTGAATGCTTGACATATAATTAGCATTTGGGGTAAGGAAAGCCTCGACTGAGGATGACGGGAGACACAATACACAGCCCCACTTGCTTTTCCTAGATCCCGTAACTCGACCATATCACATCTACCCTCGCCTGTTTCCTTCGATCAACGAATACTTGAACGATGATGCGTTAAGCCGATTTTAGATTATTATTTAGCTTGAATTAATGATCGAAGAAAAATTCTTTCAACTTCATTTGAAATCTCATTGCGACGATGACAATCGATAACATTAACTCATTAACATTATTAATTTTTAACCTTTAAAGGTTATCATCGATAAAATTTCATTCAAAAAAAACAATGCAAATCACAAAGTGAAATGAATAAAGTATAATAAATTAATTCGTTTTAACTATTACAACATTATTTACAATAATAGTAAAAATGAATTTTCATTATTTTCATCTAATATTAAAATAATGAGAAAAACTTATAACTTAATTGATATCAATATCATTTTGATAAAATGATTGTTTTTAAATAACGTGTTAACACGAAATATTTAAATTGAGGTCCAAGAAAGAGCAAAATTGAAGAGTTTGAGAAATCGTCGTAACAGCAGTTCAACTAGCAACGAGCATGGGTTTGCAAAATGGCAACGAGTCCTGCTGAGCTCGATATATCTCGAATTCACGTATTACTAAGCAGAGTTAGCGGGAAGTTCACAGCTGCGCAGTCCGCGGGGGGTTCTTCCATTCCTCTCTTGGGTTTTAACCCCGGTACCGTGCCACCTTGAGCTCTCTCGTTATCACTGCTTCTTTCCCTTCCTTCCTCCTCTTTAACACGAGCCACCCTTGAGTTTTACTAGCATGTCGTACCCGATAAAAAAGCATATTCTACTAGCTAAGTCCTGTTCAGGACGAAACAAATTCGATGAAACAAATTTAAGTTTATCCTGATACCTCAGACGTTTACTTTTCAGTTCATTTCGCACAGGTCGATAATTTAATTCGAGTTGTCTTTATTTATAACACTTTTTTTATTTATTAAAAGTTTTTAATAAAATTACTGTATTCAAGATTAGACGTCGAATAATCGTTTCAACAAATTCGTTAACTTTCTATACTTAACCCAATTTTTTATCTTATCCTGTACTTAAAGTGAAAATTTTATTAGTATAATCATATTATATTAAGTATAAATTATATTGAAAAACTACAAAAAGAAAAAAGAGATAACAATTAAGTTTGTATCGGCAAAATAAAATAAAACCGAAATAATATTGACATACCTATAAATAGGTAAATGTATAAATCTATATCTATTAACGAAAAGATATTTTCTTTAAAAATTCAAGGTAGTTCTCACTCGAGAATAGAAGCCGTATTCACTTCATAAGAACAACGGGGGTTGTCGACGGCCGACAGTTTTTTATTCTTTAGCGACATACTCCAAACCTTGTCGAAAGGTAGGCAGGACGCGTGTGCCTTTTACCATACGTGTGTCCAGAAACAGCGGGCGCTCTGCGTGCCGTCTGCGAGCGTTCATTTCGCATTTTCGGCATAAAATAGTTCGCGTTTAGACACAAAGGACCGCGGGTAACTCGAGATCGTTTGCCCTTCGTCAAACATAATAACGATCGCCAACGATGACGAGATCGTATTATATATATATATATATATATATATATATATATATATATATATATATATATATATATATGGCCTGATAAAATAATGAGTGGGATAAAAGTCAGGAAAACAATCGTAGTCGCCATTGACACTTCATGGACCATTCAATTCCCATTCTGGTACGTTTTGAGCTTTTGGAGGGACGAAAAAAAGCTTATAGGAATCGTTTCTATATAGGTAGGTACGAAATTGAATTAGAAACTAAGAAGAATGCAGCTGAATGTTTATTATATTTATTTTGATTGATTTAAACAAACTAATTTTTTGTATAAAAATCAACACTTGTTTTACGTCCCACGATCTAACGAGTTTCCTATCCTTGATTTTCTTACTCGAACGATCTTCTCTTTCTTGATATATGAAACTAACCGAAAAAAAGAACAAGAATAGTTAGGCTTAGATTCGCAACGTCCGGTTTTAATCGTCAAACAGACCGTTGGCACGAATCTATTTTCTTGATCGTCCCCACCCATCATGATAGACAATGAACATAACAAACGGGGTAGGTTTCTCCCTTTCTCGGTGTGTATAAAAAAGAAGACGTGGAGAACACCCTCGCCTTGAATTTGACCGGTGTGGCAGGCGTACGCGTCAACATGCTTCCGCCTCTGTTCCATTCACTCCTTGATCTCGATTCGAGCAGCGAAAGAAAGAAGAATAGCTTGAAAACTCGATACCGGCTTGCTGCACGGACAATGAGCTTGGCCTCGCCTTGAGAAGGGTGGCGCGAGCAAGCGGAAGTCTCGCGTGCCATTTGCCTCTCCTTGTACGTTTACGTATGGCATACTTATCCGTGTCCTCAGAAATCATCGCGAGATGAATGGGGGAACCGACTCGAGTGGCGCGTGCCTTGGCATGCCCAGACGATCGGATTCGAGGATATCGGATCGCGGTAAACGATTAGATCGCAGAAAAAAAAGCCGAAGGAAAAGGAAGGAGGCCAGCTGACGAAGACCAA
This sequence comes from Dolichovespula saxonica, assembly GCA_911387935.1. NCBI lineage: Eukaryota > Metazoa > Arthropoda > Insecta > Hymenoptera > Vespidae > Dolichovespula > Dolichovespula saxonica. Next base: position 515,143 of record OU427000.1, read on the forward strand.
ATTTTCTTTTAATTTTTCTTTGAGTTTCATTCGACAGGCATAAATTCATTACTCTAAATGATACGGTTTATTCATCAGAATTGCTTATTGTAAAATCGGATACGATAGATTTTCATGTTATACGATTCTTATAGATCAGGGCTTTTCAAATATTTTTCATTCACGAACTCCTTTTCGTTCCGAAAACTGTTTACACAACCTCCTGTAGATAGATATGTATGTATATATAGTGGATAAAAAAATCAACACCTCAGATTTATTACATTTTATTTTGAATTAATTTTTAGTCATTATGCATTTCGAAACTTTTTATTATTGCCAAATTTTTCGTGATCTCCTATATGGATCGTGATAAATTAAATAACTTTGATATATAGTATAAATATAATATATAGTATAAATATAAATATATAGTATAAATATACGTATTATCAATACATATGAATGATACGTTTATGAATACGTGTTAAAACTCTTTACATACGTTTGATAAATCTGACACATTTCTATCATATTTAAAATTAATAGAGGATATGTACGCCAAGTTAAATAAATTTCATTAGTAGTAGGTTACACAACACATACACTCTGGCAATATATGAGTAAAAATAAATATATAGATGTACGTGCTATATCTGGGTCTCGAGAGATTTGACTAAATGGAAATTGACTAGAAAGAATCAGTGTTGTGTGTGTGTGTGTGTGTGTGTGTGTGTGTATTTATAGAGCCGTAAAATCCAACTTAATTCTTTCTTATCTTCTTTTCTAACTTATAGGTACTTTCGTTCTTTTTCGTTATTCCATAGGAAATTATTTCTCTCCGAATAATTTGTATTCTTTTGCGATTTTTTTCTTCTTTTTTCTTTCCTTTCTTTCTTCTTTATTTCTTTTTTACTCGAGGATAAAGATTATTTGATAATTATGTGCGTGCGTGCGTGCGTGCATGTGTGTGTGTGATGTGTGTGTGTGTACAGAGTATTTTATGTTAACAATAAAGTTATTGCAGTATTATGACATGAACTAGTAATTTTAATGTACTGATGTATATGTACAGGGGCAAATAGAACATTACACATATCATTGTATATCCCCCTTTCGAACGATGCAACTTTGTCCTAGAGATATATTTCCGTGTCATAAAAAACAATGAAGATACTTATTTATAAAGTGATCAAATTAGATTGGATATCTGTATACCGTGTTTTACGAACACAAGTCACAATTTTTGCATCTTGTTTTATAAATCCACTTTATATTGATATTTACTATACCTTATTTGATGTCAAGTGATAAAATTCGTCTCGTGTCTTAAAACGATTACGAAGAAACGGCGACTCAGATGTATTAGTCGAAAAGGATATACTAGATAGTCGCATGTAAATCACGTTACAGCTATTGGTTTCTTATCAGATATCAGTTATGTGCTCGATTTAGGGTACGTGCAGTCTATTACATCCGCGATCCATTGATAAGCACGTCAAATCCGCCAACAACATATTCCTCGACGAACAAGCCATGCCATTCCAAGAAAGATAGATAGATAGATAGATAGATAGAGAGAGAGAGAGAGAGAGAGAGAGAGAGAGAGAGAGAGAGAGCAAGAGAATAAGCAGCCCCTTGCGAGGGTAAAGCGCTTTGAATCGATCACGAACATCTTTCGATGATTGAAGTAACTTTGAAGGAAGTAACGCAAATTCATCACCTTCGACATATCCTAAGAAAATCGAAATTGAAAGAGAAATATACTTTTATTTCAAAGAATAATTCGATCTCTGATATAAACAATGTTAGGAAAAGAAGTTTGAAGGAAAGTAAAAGCATACTTCTTAAATTAAAGAAGACATTGATCACCGCTAGGCGACACTTAAAAGTTGTTCGGTACGACTTGCCCGTCACTTAATCTTTCTGTCCCGTTTCTAAAATAAGTGGGTATCCGCTCCAGCAACATTCCGTTGGGGCAACGCGTTGGAAAGAACTGGTCCGACGACTGCCATCTGCCACCCCCAATCCCTCGAGGCTTTCTGCAGATCTTGGTATAGAGAGAGAGAGAGAGAGAGAGAGAGAGAGAGAGAGAGAGAGAGAAAGAGAAAGGGAGAAGTAGAAAGAAAGAGAGCGAGAAAAAAAGAGAGAGACAGAGAACTCTTGCGAGTGGTTGGGACGTCTGAATGCCCTTAACCATCTCCTGGTTACCCCCGTGAAACTTTCTCGTTCTCCATATTCTCTCTTCCTTTCTTACTACCTCTCTCTCTCTCTCTCTCTCTCTCTCTCTCTCTCTCTCTCTTTCTATCTGGAAGCGTCTTTATTCCAACGCAGACCGTCATACGGCGCTTTTCATCGAAGATTAAATAGGATATTACGCATTAAATGTCGCAACTTGCCCCCGTGGTTCCAACCCCCTTTTCGTCTTTAGCAACCTTTAGCGTGCTAGGATGACGACCCCAGTTGTGAGCGAATGATGATTTCTCGAAGAGGTTTATAGATGCGTAAAATCCAACTTGATTCTTTCTTGCCTTCTTTTCTAACTTATAGGTACTTTCGTTCTCCTTCGTTATTCTATAGAAAATTATTTCTTTCTGAATAATTTGTATTCTTTTGCGATTATTTCCTTTTTTCTTTTTTTTCTTTTTTCTTTTTTACATTAGTAATAGTCGTAGTATAATTTGGTTCAGAATATCTCGAGGATAGAGAATATTTGATAAATTTATTATATAAGTTTAAGATTATTTTATAATTTTATAATGAACTTATATTTGAAACTGTAGATGGCTCTTAGAAACATTGGAAAAAAATCTTGTTGATGAGACATGAGAGAAAAGTAAAAGAAAAAAGATTTAAAAAAAAAGAAAAATTTATTTATTGGGTGAATTAATAATTCCTTCTTTTCCATACTTCACTGAAGTCTTTCGAAATTTTGGAATAGTCTAGATAGTCCAGAGCAAGACAGCAAAAGGAACAGCTGGCAAAGCCTTCACGTTGAATTCCATTTAAATAATTTCATTGGTAGAGCGCGTGCCAAAATGTTCAGCGAATCTTCTCTTAGAGCAAAAAGCCGATTGGTCCATCTTCGTCTATAGACACGTGGCCGGAAGTCGGTATACCTTCCAAGCGTTTCCGCTCGACGATGAATAATACCGTCTACTCCTCCCACTGTGAAGCTAGCCTTTAGCGATCGGCCTTTTGTTCGTTCCTGCTCTTTCTCTCTTCTCTTAACCGTTTACGAATAAAAATATATGCATGTGTGTGTGCGTGCGTGCGTGCGTGCGTGTGTGTATGTGTGTGTGTGTGTGTGTGTATGACATAGGAATGGTCATGTTTTTGAAAGGTCAAAGAACGAGGTAGAGTAAAAAAAATAGAAAAAAAAAACAGAAATTAAAAGAAATACTCGATCAACCGAAATCGATAAGTTTGCGAATTTGAGTATCTTTCTATAAGTAAAAGTACGACTTTCGTAGTAGGTACGAAGTTTTCTTTGTGGTTCAAATTGAATTCGCTGAACTCTAGAATGGGAGTCCGAAGAGAAATCGATGACTATCAAAAGAGATAGATAGATAGATAGATAGAGGGAGGGAGAGAGAAAGAGAGAGAGAGAGAGAGAGAGAGAGGAAAAAGGGAGATCGATCATGTAATCAAAGTGACCACTCGACAATTTATGTGATAAACGTGACGAGGGATCGAAGAAGAAGAGAGGGTAGTGGTCGCTGATGTGATACTGGTGGAGGTGAAAAGTTTATTTAAGACCAAATCATCCTTTCTCGATTAAGGTAAGAGAGTGCGTGTGGCGTGAGAAGTCGACGACGACGGCAACGACGTCGATAGAGAAGTAACGGAGGGTTGGGCGTCGTAGAAGGCCGGGCGATGGTACGTGTTATTGCTTGTATTGTGGTAGAACCCCTCGATCCAACGGTGTAAGGGTGGCTTTTACTTGACAAACTCTCCCTGGAGAATTCGACCTTCTCGCGGCCCTTAAACGGAACGAAGGAGTCGCTTTCTTGCACAGCAATAGAAAGAGGAAGGATGGGGGCTAGCTCACGTGAAAACTACTTGTTGGCCAATACGGTTGCCAAAATCATCGAGTTATAGTTGAAAACACTCAACCGTTTTACTTTTATTTTCAGTTAACGAAGAAAAAGATATTATTATATCGGTTGGTATTCAATATTTTTAACAAGTGCGATAAATTCAATCATTCGATCACAATTAAAAATTTTTCATTATAATTCACTATAATATTGTAATTAAGGTTACTTTGACTAACTTTAACAAAATCTTGAAAACTTTTTCGTTTGTTTATACTTTTTTGTTTTTCGTATATATACCTATATGTATTAAGAATGCGACAGAGGGGTGGATGAGATCATAAATATTTTTCCCAACACTCGTTTTCCGCTTCGCGCCTTCGCGCTTATGTACCTCGTAAAAACTGAAATTTCCCTTCTGGCTGATTCCATGCTCGCACAGGAATTACCCCTCGAGTCGTTCCGTCTTGTCGCCTAATTGCGGACGTTCACGCATGTTGCGTTACGAGCACGCATATACGCACATATACACGCACACAGATATATGTATATACGATGAGGACGGCCACCGGAGTTTGTAGCTATATCGCCTTATATCAATCTTCCTAAGTGAGCAATGCATATGCTTGCGCTTCACGCTGGAAAGTTTCTGTGCCTTGCGAGTTTTTAAGAACAAAGGTAAAGAGGGTAGCGGGGGTGTAGCTCTACGGTGTATTGCCACTGGACAGTATTCTTTCTTATGCATATATATGCATATATATGCGCACGGCGCGAGCACCGGCCGGATATAACCACCTGCCTGTCTCGTGAATGCGAGTTCGCGCGCGAGCATTCACGATCACGTTCACCTTTAAGAACGGCCTTTTAAAATCTAACGGGGGAGTAGCTGGCAAATTTATTGCCCTAAGGTGCCACAACGGGCGTTTATGATGCCGGTGCGAGTTAACGATACTAATTAGACGCTAACAAAACAGGAACGGACTTTATTTATAATCTCTTCTTATCTTTTATTTTTTTTTTTCTTTTTTCTTCTTTTTTTAATAAAATTATTCCATCTGTTTTGTTTATGCAAATAGAAAAAAAAAATAAGAAAAGAAATAAAAGATATGAAAGAAATAAAAAAACGTCAAGACGTAGCGATCACTCTTGATCTTAAAAACTATATTATTAAAGATCTCGTCTAGTTCCTTGATTTCATTCCATGAGGATATCGAGCACTAGTTAATGCCTGTCATTTTCCGCTCTTCGTTGTTAAAGGAGATACGCGGTAAAGCAAATAAGGTGGGAGAACGCGAGGAGCATTATCCGAGTTTTGAATAAGCACTCGGTTCTTGAGCAACCAATCTTATCTGATGGTGAGAGCTGATTGATATCATCATAGAGCTTCGAAGGGTGGTTCGAGCCTTTCGTCTGCCATATAAACCACCCCCATTGGCTTTATGAAACGCACGCGTAAGATAGACCCAGAGAAAAAGAGAGAGAGGGTGGGACCGAACGTTTAATGCCTTCGAGGTAGATACACATTTAATCATAATCTAATATTTAAAAGGTAATTTCACGGGCTGTTTACTTCGTGTAATCCAGCCCCTCCCCCACCCTCAGTACACGTACGCTTTTCTTCCCCTTTCGTGCGTTCGTATTCGTTCGAGCACGACGAACTATGGGAATCGCATTTTCATGAATAGAATCACTTCCTGCCGCGATGTGTCCGCCATAACCATCGTTTCTATTCGCTTATCCAGCCATGCGAACTTTCTACCACCTAACTCTTTACCTTAAAAACGTTTAAACGTTCGTTTGTTCGTTCATTCGATCGGTCAAGAAAATTGTTTGGGGTTTTATGTTTTATAGGATTGAAGGGTGTATTCTGGGAGTTGTTAAAATTGAAGGGTTCTCATCAATTTGGGACCTGGAAGAGCCAACTAGCTAATTGCCAGTATCTAATCAAGAGAAAGAGAGAGAGAGAGAGAGAGAGAGACAGTGTTCAAACGTCCACGTGGCGTGCTAATGAAAAAGCTAATATATTCGTTTAGCCCTCGTAAACAAGAGCGAGCGTCGTTATTATCGCGGCGAGAGGTCATTGCGATTAATCGCTCTCGCCGTTGATTCATTCCGCTTAATTTATACGTAAATTATACCCAGTCGCCCTTTCGGTGCTGCTCACAGTGAATAAGCATGAACTTCCGGTCTACCGTGCACCTCTGCTTACGTTTCTCTCTGTATTACATTTATAACTCCTGGCGAGCTTCGGTTAGAAGCATACTTTTCCCTATCTCGCGACTCGCATGACAGGACCCAGGAGAGATCTTCGTTGATCGATAACGAAATAAAAGGGAGAGAGAAAAGTCAGACAGGAGATCGATCGTTCTTTCATCGAACGGGATCTACAGTTGATAATTTGAAGAAAAAAAGAGAGACAACAAATCGAGAACACATTGGTATCGAGCTAAACACCGATAAGATATAAGTATATGAGATTCGTGTAATTAGTTTCTTGCAAATACCACGATAATGGTATAATACAAGGTGGGCTCTGAAAAACATGTGTTTGTAAAATTTATTTTTGTTTTATATCATTCAGTCTTTCAGTGGCCACTCTGTATATATCTAAGTACCTATGTATGTAAGCATTAATAAAGCGAAATTTGCGTGTCAACGAACGAATACCCTTATCATACGTTTATACGTACCCTAGTATATACCCATATATATATATATAGGTACTTACGTACGTACTTGCGTATTTGTACACCTATAACGTAACTCACGTATGCAAGTAGATCGACAGTACTCGTATAATTAATGGTTATGTATCCAGTCTCGACTTCATGACGTTAAACATAATAGGCCGCAACGAGATTAAAACAAAAATAAATTCCGTTCTTTTTGCGTTAAGACGCAACGAGGAGAGGATAACAGAGACGCAAAATACTTCACGGAGAAAAGGAACGTCCTGTCTACGACTTTCGATCATAGTCTAAGAGATTAAAATGGCAAATCGACGACACATTCCCTCTTTTTTCTTTTCTCATTTATACATCTACTTATTTATGTATATATCCAAGTATGTATAGAGAAAAGAGTTTTTCATATGTGGGAACACGGCAAAGTGTGGTAGGTTAATTAAAATAATCAAGATAACACGAATAAGCATCGAATAATTAGCGGTCTCGTGGCGAGCGAGATAACACGATCTTCGAATCGGCCCCGAGGACTTTCCGACCGTGAAAAGAATTTCACGCTGTAATTATCGTACGCTGTAATTTTACACGTTAATCGTTTCTTCTTTTTTCTTTGTTTTCCTTTCCTTTTGTTTCTTTCTATTCGAAATAATACTAAATAGTATTATATATTATTTTTATATATATTATTTTTGTTAAGGGAGGAAATTATATATTTATTTTTTTCAATAAATTCTCTTCTTATTAAAGATGATACCTAATGTATATGCCGGCAAAGTAATAATTTTTATTAAAATAACGTTTCCCGTAGAAGATCATTGAAAATTTTATGTTGAACTTTAAGGATTATACCAAACTTCATTGTAGATAAAACGGCTTTAATGTATGTTAAGTTGGTTTTCCTCCGTGCTTATTAGTCACGGCATGCTTGAGCCACATGCAACGTCGAAATGGCCATCGTGTAATACGTCATAATTTCCATAGCGTGACTGAACACTCCTACAACGCCCCGAATCCGATTTCTTGTTGGCACCTATACATAGAAATACAATATGTGCGTTTGTGTGTGCTCGTGTGCGTGTATACGTGCGCATGATAAGTGCGCGCGCTTGTGTGTGTCTATATATTTTTCGATTCTTTAACGGAAATAATTTGTATAAACGCAAGTACTCGACAGGAAAATATCGAGAATCATAAACGGAGAAATAAATTATCGGAATACTCAGTGGAACGCTTGACCAGGAACGATGCGCGTTCACCTGCCCAAAACTCGCATATTTTTCCAATAAATGTGTGAATTAGGTGTACCCTTTTTAACTCAAGATCGCTCAATATATTTCATTTAATTAACGATTCAAGTTTTTATTTATAGTTTTATTATTCGTACGATACAATTCAATTAGTTATTAAGTTCTCTTCGTCATGAAATTTATCTTCTTTCCATATTTCTTACCATTTCAAATTAATTCAAATAAGATAAGTCATATGAATGAATAATTCTAGAGAATATTATATCGATGATTCACTACGTGTCTGTGAATGAAGCAATTCAATAATTTACACCGAATCTATGAAGTAGTATGTTAATAATTCATAACTTGTTATGAAAGATTCGTCAATGAAAACTCGTACATTGATCAACTATTCTATAGACACACTTCAAATCATTTAATCATTTTATTCGTAGAAACCAATAAGTTTCAACAAATTCTAAGAACTACTTTCTTTTTTCCTTTATCGAAGTAATATCTTTATGTAAATTGTAACAAAATAGAAAAAGTCCTTCGGATAATAATAATAATTATAATAATGAGAAGAAGAAGAATAACAATATGTAATAATAATAGTAATAGTAATAATAATTATAATAATAATAATAATAATAATAATAATAATAATAATAATCGAACTACAAAGATAATCGAAAATGTCGAAAATAATTGATAACAATGTGATGTTTATGAAGCAATAGAATTGACTTGTTCATAGAATCATTCTCGTGGAATCGAGTCTTTATTGACCGGTCAAATCGAGGATAATTAATTTTATATGGGATGGGTGTGTTACGTGGCGCATCGCCCAGAGCCCGATAAAACCCCGTTGACCCTCTGCCACGAGAGCATGCGAACCATTTTGTAATAATATGCGAACGTACGGCTCGAAATCGGATTAAGTTCACTTCAACGATGTTTTCGTTATGCCCTCCTCAAAATATGCCTACTCGAGGTACGATGTTATTCAGGTAATAATTCATACAATTTTGAAGGACCTTATATGAATTTATCGATCGTTCCGAAGTCCGAGATACTTGGCTTTTAAAAAAAAATATTTAGGTATAAAAATAAAATATATATCGAATATTTAAAGAAGAAAAATCATTATATAATGTAATAACACAATTATTAGATACAATTTTATGGAAATCTTGCGTGAATGTATCGATAGAGCATAAAAAGATAATGCATTGAAAATAAAATATTTGTTGACATTAAAAATAATATATATAAAAAGAAAAGAAAAATATCATTAGAGAATGAGATAAACTTATGTACAAGTAATAATATAATTATAATTAATGCGATTCTGAAGTACTTTAAATGGATGAATCAAGAAAAAGAATTTGTTTCTCTATTTGAAATAAATTATTGAAAATAAAATACGTGTGGATACTAAAAAGAAAAATTATTATACAATAGAATAACACGTAGATCTTGTAAACCGATAAACATATCTTATTTGAAAATGATGAGTAGGTATTTATATACTCATTAGGCATCGTTGATGTGACAGCTTAAAAGAATTATTCGATACTAATCGTCAGCGAGTAGGAAAGCTAATTTTTTAAAGAGCACAGCGAAAAAGGGGGTGCGAACAGGAAAGCAACCCACTCACACCCTTTTTCTTTCCTCCTCTTTCTCTCTCTCTCCTTCTGTCTTTCTCACTCTCTTTCTCTCTTTCTTTCCTCTCTCTCCTTCTGTCTCTCTCACTCACTTTCTCTCTCTCTCTCTCTCTCTCTCTCATTCTCTTTTTCTCTTTCTCTTTCTCTTTCTCTCTTTCTCTCTCTCTCTCATTCTCTTCTTCTCTTTCTCTCTCTCTCTCTCTCTCTCTCTCTCTCTCTCTCTCTCTCTTTCTCTGTCTTTCTTTCTCAAATTGATCGTACACGCAAACGAAGAGAGGAGCTTCACAAGCGACTCGCATTTCTCGCCCTCCAACAAGATACCAACCACCTCCGACCCCATGCTCGCTTCGACGAGCTTCTACACGCTCTCATACACGCGCTTTCTCGTTCGAACCGGCAACCACCCCCACCATCGCTCGATCGGGCCGGTGCAAACGTTGTAACGCCGCAAGTGCTATCTGACTAACTATCGCTGATCCTAGCCGACGACGGTTTATGGGGGAAGCTCAGGGAAGAAATAACAGGCAGAAAGGGTAGACTAAAAGTCACCAGGATAAAACCGTACGCAAAACTAAACGATATCTACTTTGTGTACTTACGTATATGTTTGTACATATTTTAAATTGTTATGACAATTTTATCACTTTAATTTTATATTTTTAAAATTTTTTAAAATTTATCACGTAGATATCTCATCACTTAGAGTTATTACATAATGTTTCGTAGATATATTCCGATTTTCAAATATGTTTAGTAGTAAAATTGTCATTTATTAACAAAACTTTTAAACAATACTCTTCATTTGTTTCCAAGTAAAAAATTAAATACTCTTATAAGTAATATAGAAATTAAATACTCTCGAAAATAATCAGTTTGTTCTTTAAATAATTTACTAACAATTTAACAAAAAATAATAACGTCGTCTTAATGCGGTTCATTAATTATGTTCATAATTGTGCAATTAGATATTGTTATAATAATGTTAAAAAAACAATCTAATCACTCACTATCACTCTCAGTTTTTTCAGGAATAATTAATTTATCTTAAAATTATACGTTTTTACATTCTTACGACGTAAACTCAGCTGTTAACGGAAATGGTTGATTTTTATTTTTTATGTTAATCATTCTTAATGACAAAAGTCTATTATACGCTTTCTTAAATGAAGAACAATCAGAACAACGTGTGCCTCATATAATTGAAGAAGATATAAAAAAGAAAATAAAGAACCAAATCCTATCTGAACTTATTGTTCATAAGCAATTAATAAAAAGACTCCCGCAACCCAGACGCAACTCAAACGCATCCTAGACAATGCTAAATAAATTTAATCCGATCCCCAAGTACGTCGTCGAGTGTAGTTTAACGAATTAGAAAATATAAGAGACATTTTAAGCAACAAAAGTAACAAAACGTACTAAAAATTCATGCAAATCTAAACGTAAACGTCTTCCCTACAGAATATATATCTTCGAATGAAAATTGTTGAAATTTTCTAACCCAAAGGATTCTAAAGAAAGTTTTGAGGTAAAAGATAACGCTGAATGTGGCGGGTGTAATAGCAGTACACCTGTACATCGAAAATATTGTTCCAAATTATGTCCAAAATTTTTGTTTACTTAAGCCTTAAAAAAAAGTAGGCCATCACTACCTAAATTATTCTTTATATGTACACAAGCATACACTCACAGTAATATTACAATATATATCATAATATATATATATATATATATATATATATATATATATATATATATGTATATATACAGATATATATAGGTGTATATATAAGTAAAATATGGGTATATCAATCACAAAACTATTCTAGAAATTATACTTATTCTAACGTCCTTCTTCCATTTTATTTTACGGTCGGAACGACTACGATAAAAACGTGAGGAAGAGAGAGAGAGAGAGAGCGAGAGAATAGGCCCGGGGTCATGAACGAACATATCGACGATCACGATGCAACGTTCGATTCGAGGATAGTGCACGGTCTCCTCAAATATTAGCGGAGGATCGCGGGCTTCCCTTTGAACGAAAATCCCCGAAACTTCAATAGCGAATAATCGGAGACAGCTGGCTCGATGCGAAATCAAGTAGCGTAATAATACCTGGGTCTCCGACATTCAAACAGATAGAAAAAGAGAGAAAGAGAGAGAAAGAGAGAAAGAGAGAGAGAGAGAGAGAGAGAGAGAGAGAGAGAGAGAGAGAGAGATAAAGAGAGAACGAGAACAAGAGAGAAAAAGAGAGAGAAAGGAAAACGAAGAAAATGAGGGTGGTACTGTTCGCTTCGAGAAATCTTTTCTTTTCATGAAGACAAAACGACGTATATACATACATATATACAAATGTGAAAGATGTAGAATATATATTTTAGAATAACTTTTATGAGAAAAATTCATACGAAAAAATTCGATGGAAGAAAAAATTTCTCCGGAGAATTTTTTAATATCTAGTATCATATAAAACAATTTCCCAAATTTGACATTAAACGTATAATTTCAAAAAAGAAGAGAAAGAGAGAGAGAGAGAGAGAGAGAAAGAGAGAGAGAGAGAGATAGAGAGTGAGAGAAAGAGGGAGAGAGGGAGAGAGATATTTCATACTTTAATAATACATTTTTATTTCAGTTTTCACCAAAAGACGAACCCAATGCGTAATATAAAATGCTATGTTTTTTTTCCATTTTCTCTTTTTCTTTGTTTTATTTCATCTTTTTGTTTTTCTTTGACATATAAACCACGTAAAATTGGAATAAAATTGAGATGATCCGTATCATCGCCGTTTAACAATCTTGCGATCATTAATAACAAGTTTACTATAAAGGGAAGCTATAGACGTTTTTTTTATATGAAAAAGGCAATTTGTTCGATATGACGTACCAATAAAATTTGGGTTTAAGTTTGACTTTTAAAAGTAAGAAACAACTTTTCACTACAACCGGCTGTGTAAACCAATAAACCGATATCTTGTTTTTCGAAACGCACGGCCATATCTCTGAACGGAAAATCGAGAGCCGTCGGCAATTAATGTCCCAGTTCTTTCTTGGCTGTTCCCTCTTTTGCTTCTTCTCTTAACGTTGGCGCCTTACAAATAAAAGATACAACCTGAGCGATAACGCATGGTAATCGCGTGACTCCTTCAGAAAATTAACGCGTACTCGTCAGCCGGCGCGTAGATTTGTCAGGTGCCCTCGTAATGTTCCTTGACAAATTTGACGCCTCCTCGTTACCCGTCGCGAACGTCCGCTGCGATATCTTTTTCCTGTCGTTTTCGAATATTTATACTCTCCCTTTCTCTCTCTCTCTCTCTCTCTCTCTCTCTCTCTCTCTCTCTCTCTCTCTCTCTTTCTTGATTACAAATCGGTCGCCTCGTCAATATTAATTTTAAAACTGAAACGAACTATGAAAGATTCTTCTCCATATTTTCGATTATCCATAAATACCTGCAGGTGTAATAAATATAATAACAACTCATTTATTATTATGGATTACTTATCTACTTATTTAATTAGTTATATACCTAAGTATTTATAATGTTAATTACTTTATTTTCTCTTCCCATCTTCAAATCTTTCAGAATGAATATAGTTTTAAGAAGAAGTGACAATATTTTTCTTCGAGTTCTATATCTATCCATCATGGCCAGACAACGAATAAATAACGAAATCGTTCGATTTGTTCGAGGGAGCATCGTCGGTGAACGAGGCCTTATTGGGATATTAATCGTCGTACCAGGCGAACGCCCTGTCCCCGAGTGTTTGCACGAGCTTTCAAGAGGCTGCAACACCCAAGCCGTCTTGCAACTAAGGCCTCCTACCAACCCCTCCCCTCCTCCTCCTCCACCTCTTCCTCCTTTGAAACGCAACGAAACACTACAAGAGAACCCCTTCTTCGAACCGTTCCCTCTCCTCGCCCCTTTTTTCTTTTTTTCGAGCAGGCAACACTCGAAAGGCCTACTACCCTAAGCTTAGTATACTGCTTGACAATGACAACTACAACGACTATGACGAATATACCGAATACTACTCGGATACTTTCCGACGTACTCGACGAAGGCCATTCTTCGAATATGCATACATATACATATATGTGTGTGTGTATTAGTTGTTGTTCTATATACATATCTATATATGCATATAATATATAGAAAATGTATCAGTGTAAAGGTAGCTCAAAACTTGCTAGGCGTATGCTCGATGAATCCTTCAAAATAATGGTTCGTCGATGGGCGTCGTGTTTATAAAACATCGCCAAACCGAACTAATTGTTCGCTAATTTCCAGTGCCACTACAGAACCGCCGTTCCATTAACGATCCTACAAGCACCGTTCCAAATATAGCTACATACATATGTTAAGCATTTCTCCTAAAGCATAGAAAGAGAGAGAGAGAAAGCGACAAGGAAGGAAGTTTTTTTCTTTTTTAAACGTTTCCTTTTTATTCTTTTTCTTTTTTCTTTTCGTTGTCTTTTTTATTTTTATATTATATTGACATACAACTTCGTTAAGAAAAAATAGATAAACGTGGGTATATATAACGTTCTGTCAATTTTTTATATTAATCAACAGAATGTTATTATGTTTAATATATATAGTATTTCTATTATTTATAATGAACCTGACGCACCCGTTAATATTATTCTGAATATTTATAACTATACTTTTAGTTAGAGAGAGAAAGATGTATTAATGAATAGTTCCTTGCCAATTCTTTTAAAAGTCTATTCATTTTATTGGCAAAGGAGAAGAACTCTTTGGGCCATTCGACTTTGCCAAACGCGTTGGGTGATTTAATCCCTTTTCTCGATTTACGGATAAAAGGAAAGGCTCCGTTATCCCTGTTATATCCAATTAAGAAATCTGGCTAATTTTGCTAAGCTGATGATCTCATAATCCTCACTTAATTCTTCTTACGATAGCTTTGTGTCTGAAGATTCGTAATGGCTAACCTTCTTATTTAGCTATTGGCTTACTGCCGTCGATTCTTCAGAGAGAAGTCACCATTATCTTTTGACGTATCCGTACAATGGGAAAAATTACAAAAATATAATATGAAGAAATTATTCTTAATAATGTAAAAATTTAATTACTGTGTCAATTTGAAATTTATTAAAAATATTTTTTATCATTTTATCCACATATATTTTAATTCGATATCTGCTAATCATCTGTATAATAATCATGAAAATATGTATGATATTTTTATATAGATATTAATTTCGTTAATTTTACTAATTAGTAAAACCCGTAATGTAAATAGAACGTAGGTAAATAGAACGTAAATAGAAACAAAAAATTATAAAAGTTTGTTCATTTTACATACGGGTGAACGATTCTTTTCTTATACAGATATTTTTATTTCGTAAACAGATATACGCATTCCCATAGATTAATTTGGTTCAATTATCTTCTGATGAAAAGATAAATATCTAATATCTTCCTTCGTAAGTTTTATTGAGACCTATCTCAATGAAACTTTTATTTTAACGAAAAAAAAAAAACAAAAAGAAATAAAAAAATAAACGAAGAAATCAATAAAAATAACATACCAATCGTAGGTACTTACAAGATCAAAGAAGAACCGGCGAAGATCCGACAAATTTCGAGCGCACAACGCCGTGATCACAACACCATTCCTCTCTCTCCTAACGTCGGACACTTTCATCAATCCAAAAATCGTCTTAGAACGGACTTTTCGATACTGGCGAAGAGTTGTAGTTGACGATCCCAGAAAGATAAAAAGGAAGTTGCTTCTCGTTGAATATAGACACGAACGTTTTAGAAATGGAAGGTATGCCTATTTTGAAAAGTTAATAAAATAATTGCACGTTCTTCACGACATCCTCGAAATAAGATCAGCACGAGCGTTTGAACGTTCGATCCCGCACGATATTTTTGGAACCTTTTTGACCTTTCATCGCCGATTCTTCACTTTCTATTAAACAACGCAAGAGTTTCTTGTATCTATATCTCTTTCTTTCTTTCTCTCTCTCTCTCTCTCTTTCTCTCTCGCGCGCGCGATTTCTTTTTCTTTCTCTCCAGTGTTCTCTTTCTCACAATTTCACTAAAGATTTTGTTACAAACTTGTCCTCTTCTTGATGATAAGAGAAGAAAAATACTAATAATAATAATATTAATGACAATGATAATAATAATAATTATGATATTACTAATAATAATAATAATAATAATAATAATAATAATAATAATAATAATAATAAAAACAACAACAACAACAACAACAACAATAATAATAATCGACGATTATCAAGCTTCCACAAACAGTTCTATACGAAAATTCAATCTTTTTTTCACCGATTACTTGAAGAAATAATTTCGATATTCTTTCTCCCCTTCAAGAATCTAAAGGCCGAACGCGGTTGATATCCGTGATACGAAAGATTGTCGGTGATCGCCCGTTAGAAGGACGAAGAGTAAGTACGTGTATGTGCGATCGCCGCTGCCGAGAACTCTCAGACGAGCTTTTCCCCAGGCTGGCTGTGCCACCGCCGCTGTTTGTCGCTGCTGTTGGTGGTGGAGATGCTGCCAAAAGGGAGGCCGAAGATTGCAAGGAACAGAAAATGGGGCGGTGCAACGGGCGGAGCAACGAGCAACGCCAGGACAGCACGCCTACCCGTGGTTGCTCGACATCCGTCTGCCCTGTGGCACCCTCTTTCTCTCTCTCTCTCTCTCTCTCTCTCTCTCTCTCTTTCTATCTTTCTATCTCGTTTGCCTCCTTGCCATCGTCGCTCGTTCTTTCTCTCTCCCTCTCTCTCTCTCTCTCTCTCTCTCTTTCTCTCTTTCTCTCTCTCTCTCTCTCTCTCTCTCTCTCTCTCTCTCTTTATATATATATATATATATATATATATATATATATATATATATATATATATATATATATCTGAAAACGAACTCGAGGTGACACTGGACGCGCCGACGTCAAAAGTGCAGGCAACCGACCAAAGTCTTACCATCCTCTTTCCTTTTTGTCTCTCCAGAGTTTCCATCATCCTTCTCAACTCTGACACAATCCAAAGCCGTTCTCTATTCACTATTCCAATCTTATCTCTTTCCTTCTTCTCGAATTATCGATCATACGACGCTAACCACGTTTCGACTTTACATTATAACTATTCCGATCACGTTTCTATGTATATACATCACACACACACGCGCGCGCCCGCAAAATAAACTACATATATATATACAAATATATATTATTTAAAAAATTATATATATATATATATATATATATATATATATATATAATTCAAAGGAAAAAAATATTAGTTGAAATTATTTGACAAAATGCTGCTAGTAAAATCTTGTTATTTCAGAACTAGGAAGCGAATTAACGTACATATGTATGTACATACTCGCACGAACGTGTACGCTTATTAGGAAGATATTTACTTGGAAACGTCGGGTGAAAGGTGAAAGCCTTTGAAAAGGCAGCTCTAAGGGGCGAATTGCGTTCCCGATGAAGAGAAGGAGAGAGAGAGAGAGAGAGATAGAGAGAGAGAGAAAAAGAGAACGAGAGGGAGAGGATGAGAGGTAGGGAGAAGGATAAAGAGAATTAAAAAAAGAGGAAGAGGAGGAAGAGAAAGAGGTGTAAGAGGAGATGATTTCGAATCGAGAGGTCGACGAATGGGATCGCGAATGAATAGGGAGTATGGATTCGTGAAGAGCCAATGGGGCTGCGCGATGTCCTCCCTGCTTAGCGACGACCACGCCAATCGAGGGCGTTTTCCACCCCCAACGGCGTTCCTAGAGGGTGCTGTTCCTGCTGGTAATACTTTGCTAGTAGTGGAGGGTGGTTGCGAGGCGTAGTCGCGTAACCTTTTGACAGCTCTACCTGCTCGTTCCCTTAAAGACGACGGAGTTCATTAAATATGAGAGAGAAAGAGCAAGAAAAAAAGAGTGAGAGAGAGAGAGAGAGAGAGAGAGAGAGAGAGAGAAGTCTTTGGTAACAGATCAGAGACAGCTAACTTCGTAGCACCTTCTTCTTCGTCTCCTCTATCTTCTCTTCACTTTCATTCACTTACACCCACTCTGTGACAAGGACACAGTCGATGCTCCGACGCCTTTTCTTACCTTGGATTACGCAAACCCCTTTTACTCTACTCTTGATCCTACTATTCTCGATCTTCTGACATCTATCTTTTTGTTAATAAGCAACCATACTATCTATAAAACTTAACGAATCAATTAATAACATTACATATAATATAATATATTACATATAATATATATATATATATATATATATATATATATATATGTTTAATTAAATCTTCCTTAAATTTTGATGCATATCGGTAAAGTCGATTGTTAAAACAATTTTGCCTACGATGTAAACTATCTATTTAATAATATTTTATTATCACTATATCATATCAATGAAAATTAATATATCGCGAAATATCCTCGATTCAATCCTATTTCTTTTAATAGGGTGATAACAACAAAGCAGGGAAGTTTTGTTTGAGATGGACAGCCCTCTTAGAGAAAGACTTGTTTTATCCGTTGTTTGTCCCGCGACAAGTTTGGCGTCGATGCACGTGCCCTGCCATATGACAAGCGTGTTCGATACCTATAGCGTCGCACGCAACCACTCGAAAGACAATTCGAACTTCTAAATTCAAACTCGTCCACGTGAAGCCCACGATGAATTGGATTAGACTTATTTACGTATGTATGTATGTATGTATTTGTGAACTTACTTAAACACGTCGAGAGAGTGTGTATGTGTATATACTGAGTATGTGTGTGTATATATATATGTGTGTGTAATTGTTTAGTAATTGTTTTTATCTCTACATTAATCTGAAAATAAATTATTAGATATTAGTTTTTCTTTTTCTATGAAATCATTCGTGAAAAGAAAACACGAAAAATATACGCGTCGATGGAAATATCGATTTCAAAAAATAAATAAATAAAAAGAGAGAGTGAGAGAGAAAAAACGTAAATGATGCATATCCAGTGATGGCGCGGAGCAAATAGTAATCCACCCGACTGTTTTCACTATTCGAGTTACTGGTTTTTCTCAATATTCATAGCCGACACGGTTTCTTTTTCATGGGATGGATTAAATCTTTTAAACCCCCTTCTTATGAGAATTTTTACGTAACTATTACTATTAGGTATATTAAGTCTTCATAATAATTTGACCCCTTTTATTCAATCTATATATTAACCAAGATCTCGTCAGTCTACGTCAGATTTTAATATTCAAACGTTTATACTGAAATAGATAATATTTTGAAATAGATTAGACAATTTGTTTAAAAATTGAAACGAAACATTTGTATATCTTATAAAAGTGTACTGTAAAATTTCAATGGGATTGGTTCGATCATTTCGTTGATTTTTAATATAAAAAAGTTTATAAACAAATTTGTTTTATCCAAAAATTTTCAAACGATCGATTAAAAAATTTGAGTCGTACTTATAATGATATACAAATTGTGTGTAAAATTTTATTATATTTGATTCCTTCAATTTATTGCAATAATTACAAAAATATTTACACCCACAAACACAGATACGATACACTTCATCATTCTCAAATCGACAATTCCTTTGAAAATTTTATTACATATTAGTTCGTTTTATTACGCCGTATTATATTAAGGGCTCAAAGAAGGCAAGAGAACATGTAAACAAAACAAGAGAGACGGTTGCGCGCTCTTGACCTTGAGCACTGGAAGACATTCACTATTCTCCCATACAAACGTTTAATATTCGATACACTAAACAGCTTTCCAGAAGTGTTCGAATCCGTTCCTTTTTTCAAATTTGTTAACACATTAATTTTTACGAAATTAATTTCTCATTTATATTACATATCTTGTTTTTCTTTTAAGTTCTGCTTAATTACTTATAATTTATTAATTGTAATCGATCGTATTTCGTAACATATTCAAATTTTGTATATATCACATATGTGGATTTTTATTTGTAGATACATATACATACATACGTACATCACAAATACCCTATATATATTAAGATTAAATTATTTATTCCATATCGAGAAAATATTTTGAGCGTGTAAAAATAATTGAGAAACATGATTTAAACTACAAATGATAATATATATATTATATATATATATACACATGTTTATATTCTATATTTATTTTTTATATTTATATTTTTATTTATATTTTATTGTAAATCATATTTTGTCTACACAAAATTAATTGTTACTTCATATTTGAAATTTTTAATATTTTTTAAATATAAGTTATACTTTTAGATTATATATTTAGATTATATATTTTAGATTATATATATTATATACAATTATATTAGTATAAATAATACTATAACCTTAATTATAACACAAATAGAAATAGGTTTTCAAGAGTTAGTCTATAGAGTTTCTATTTCTTCCCTGCGTTTAATTGACTAGTTAAATTTATATTAAACAATACCAAAATTTTCGTCCATAATTCGTTTTTTGATTGATTTCATATTTATATTCAGGTGATTAATATTAGAATCTTTCAACTTTCATAGTTCTCCGTATATAGCAACATCCACGCAGTGAGACCCGGGCAATCAATATTAGTTGCGATCAAATATTTATCAGATATTTTATAAGTGATGCAACACAAGTAACTATTATTGAATTAATAGTTGCATTTAAATTCCACTGAAAATTGACATCTTGCTTATATTGACATGTTAATACATGAAATAACACTTAAACGCAAAATTTTATTTTAATATTTACTTATCACAATGATTCATGAATTGTATTTAAAATATTATAATATTTGCTTGAATCAACTTGTTAGTCAAATAAGAGTTAAAACATAGTGCACAACATATTAAAAAAAAAGGAAAAAGAAATGTCATAGTACCTGCAAAACTCTTTAAAACAGTATAGAAAAGAATCCTATTTTTCTGTGAAAAGTTATAACAAGGCAACGTCTACTTGTGACGGTTGATTCTACTATATATGAAATCATATTATGGTCTTACGTAAAAATTTATCTTTTTTCTTTTCCTCTCCATTCGAGACCTACATATCCACACACACAAAATATCTATACCTGTGCGTGATTGAGAGTAGTATACGTTTAATTAAAAGTTTCTTTTTTCTCTTTTATTTTCGAGTCTACGCTCGCAAGGAATAACTGGAAATAAAAGTAGGAAGGAAGAATTGGGATAGAGTTCTCTTTTTCTATTAATCTCTATCTCTCTTGCAAGCACTCCTCTTTATCTAGACAAATTTCTCCCCGCTGAGGGGAACTTCTGTGCCCCGGACAATCTATATCGGTTTACAATGATAAAAAGCAAACACGGGAAATAACGCGAGGAATTACTGAACCAAACAATATGTCCCCCGTTTGTAAAGAGGGATATATACATACATACATACATACATATACATACATATATATATATATATATATATATATATATATATATATATATAGAGAGAGAGAGAGAGAGAGAGAGATACACTGGGATATATTTCGACGTCGGGAAACGTTCGTTCGAAGTAGAGGGTGAGCCAACAGATTTTCACCACCCTATCGCTCCCTCTCTCTCTCTCTTCCTCTTTCGGTTGCTTTTCCCTTGGAGATTCCTCTCGTCTTGCAATAAAACGATACGAACGGCACCGAGTCCTCGCCGAGATTCGTCTTATTATAGGCTCGAATTTTATCTTGAGAAAAAGAGGAGTGAGAGAAAGGAAACAATATAACTGAATAGAAATGGTAATAATAGACAATTCCAAAGAAATAGGTAATATTTATCGTTGTTTTTGATATATTATGATCTGATCAAAGACAAAGACAAAGAAAAGTGATTTCGAACGAAGAAAAATAAGAAGAAGAAGAAAAAGAAGATTAAAAGCGCATGGCAGGAAGAGGAGATAGCTCGGGGAAAGCGTGGTTTGGCTAAAAATTGGTACCCTTTTGCTCGCGGGTGCCTCTTGGCGAATGGTACTCGTGTAAGCAGCGACTAGTGAGGTAAACTTGAGTGTCTGCAGGGTTAGCTAGAAAAAGAGAGAGAACGAGAGAACAAGAGAGAGAGAGTGAGAGAGAGAAAGGGTCGTAAGGAGGAGTAAAGGGGACAGGGAGTAAAGGGGGTAAAGGGTAGGTGCAAGGAAGTCCCTACTTCTGCTACTACCCCTACTACTGTAGGAGGCAGCGAGAGACGAAAGCATCCCCAAGGGGATAGCTTTTCCTTGGTTTGAGGCATTTCGTAGGCGATATCCTCGTAGCTCAACTCGCTTTCCACGTTCTCTACAGGTCTGCTCATCTCTCTCTCTCTCTCTCTCTCTCTCTCTCTCTCTCTCTCTCTCTCTCTTTCTACTTTTCACAGCATACGGCCCTTTTTGAGCGTTCCTCTTCGTCGTAGTCATCATAGTCGTTGTCGTCGTCCTCTTCCTCCTCCTTCTCCTTCTCCTTTTCCTCCTTTTCCTCCTACTCTTCCTATTCCTCTTTCCTCGCTATATCCCTTCCCATCAAGCGTACACAGGGCACCACTGGCAAGAAGTAGACAATTCACAATTAGCAAACACAAACAGAAGTACGAGTGGCTTCAAGTTGCTTGGGACGCGGTGGCAACGCGGGCTTAGCCGGAAGCAAATGGTGGGGTAGAGGCTTCTGGGATGCGAAGCGACTAGCTTGGCAGTCCCTGAGCGTCAGCCTCCGCTTCAGAGTCCTCTTCTCTCTTCGCGTACTCACTCGGACCCGACAGAGACGATCGAAGACACACGTATATTTTCGGATAACGGGTGTACCTTTGATGTATGTACCTTCCTCCTTTCCTTTCTTTTCATTCAATTCTGTACCTTATTCTATTCTATTCCTCGTTCTCTTCTTTTACCTCTCTCTCTCTCTCTCTCTCGCTTTCTCGCTGTCTCTCACTCTCAATCTACCTATCTATTTCACACGTTCTTTCTCTCTTTTTCTTTTTTTTTTTCATGTTATCTTTCGAGATAATTCACTGAACTTTGCTGTATAATCATTATATCCATTTTTTGTTTAACGTTTTCTATTCGTTATTCTTTAATCTAATTCGTGTCCTAAACAAATATCAAGTAATACATTTTCTTTTTTTGATATCCTCAATTTTTCTAATAAGTCTAAAGCTTTTTTAAGCTGTTCTTTATTTTTCATGTCGTGTATACCGATTGCAAAGTACACCCGGTATACACACGCATCGGTCTTTCTCTCTCTCTCTCTCTCTCTTTCGTCGTTGCGTTGGAACACTCGAAGCCCCAACCAGTTACGGCAACAATAGGCTTTGTCTTCGCGCCGTCGGCGCTCGCAAATTGGTAGAAATCTTGATTAAAGGTGCAATTCCGCTGCTGCCTACGGACAAATATGAATTGCACCCCCGATCCTACCGTCCCTTTTCTCTTTCTCTTTCTGCTTCTTCATCGTTGTGTCGTTGTCGTCGTCGTCATCGTCGTCATCATCATCATCGACGTTTCCTTCTGTTTTTCAACCCGCCAAAATGAAAATGGAAAAAACTGAAAAAACTGAAAATGGAAAAATAAAAAAAATACTTACGTTACATGCTCCTTTGGCTGATGCGTCTCTTTATCATATCAATTTTCTTCGAGAAAATTTCAAGGAAAATGTATTGGATTTATCAATAATTAATGTCGTACTATTTAATACTTTATATATAAATGAAGAATACTATAATATTGTTTACTTATATTTTTTTTAATAATATAATATCGAGGAGTGGCTAACAAGTACTATCTCTGAGATGTACCTCTTTCCAATTTATTTCGAGAAAAAATATATACATAGATATATTATATCTATATACTATATATTTTTACAGATCTGTAAAATAGGGAGAAAGTTTTATATATTAGGTTGATCTATAAGTAATATCGGACTGTCTCGTATTTTATATTTAAATAAAAAAATATTATAATACTTTTTACTAAGATTTTGAAACAATATAATATTAGATTAGCTAATAAATAATGTCCGAAAATTCAGTATTTTATATCTGAACAAATAAAACAAATATTTTTTATTATCATTTAATAATAGTATAATATTCGGTTGACCAATAAGTAATGCTAGAATTTTCAATTAAAAAAAATTCGTATTTTTTATTAAAATATCATTTTAATCATTATCACATTATTTATTGGTCAACTTAGTAGAAATTATATGTAAGTAGACATTTAATGATCATATTTAACAAATAAATAATGATTGTATAATATACAATTATTATGTAGAAAATAAAAAAAAAAAACAAAAAAAAACAAGAAAAAAATAAAAAAACATCTCTTAATGCGTACATATATGTTTATAATATTTTCTATAAAAGATCGGATGCCTCTTGCAATTAAATACTTCTTTATGTTATTTTTCGGCGTTTGGAATAGATAATACAGATAAGAAAGGATCAAGCAGGATTCGAACTATAATTTATTTCAACTCGATAATTGTTTCTCGAAGGTTGAATCTATGGTTGAAGACATAGAATAAAATTAAAAAAAAAATTGAAATGATAAGTTTGCGTGGTTTGTTTTCGTGGTCATTCAACGATCGCCATTAATAGCATATTATTTATCCATAGCTAGGAAATCTACTTATTTTCTCATTTGTAGACCATCGTCGAAGATAATCCTATTGCGGGATTACTTGCCGACGTGTATCAACGTACTCGGTCATGTCCGACGCAGAAATCGGACCAAGGGAAATATAGTATAGAAATGGAATAATAATGCATTGTATATGACAGATGTGATCGAACCTCTTGCAATAATCCGTGTATTAGTCTCTACAGCAATACTAAAATCTATGACCAAGCAACATACGTATATGTATATGTATATCGTGTGTGTGTTGTGTACCGTGTGTAACTATAATCATATTATATATGTGGGTGAATATACTAAGTAAATATATATATATATATATATATATATACACACACACATCATATTAGTACGGCTTGGTCATAGATATGTATATACACAGTATGTAGTCCTCATTACAAGAGAAATAACAAAAGAATCACACTAAGTTATGTGGGGTGTTAATACAGTGAAATATTCTAATCTGATAGATCGTGTGAAATAAGGTAGAATCATAACAATGATCGTTATCATACAATTTGTATAACGTTCTACTTCGTTACATAATTTTAAACATATATTTACATATATATATATATATATATATATATATATATATATATTTATTTTTTTTTTCGCGTTAATACGAATAACGTTGAAGGTCAAGCATCTGTTCGAAAAAATTATTTTGAAATTAATCGACTGAAAGGATATAAATTACTGATAAAAATGGTTGAATTAATGGCAAGTTAATTACGTAGCATTTTATGGATTTTCTTCATACTAATTTCTTCTCATATACTACCACCAACAGTGCAGAATTTCTATTTATATAAAAACACACATATGCGCACACCCCAGCACACACTTCAAAAGATCAAACGTGGCATAACCCATGTGTACCGCGCAAGGTAAGTACACACTATAATATTGAGTCAATTTACATAATGATAATCGAGACGTACATTTAGGAAAAAGCTCTATCCGAATCCTGAGTAGAATCATTCACAAATATTGAAAATGTTGTGTTTAATTTTCGAAAGGATGTCGATATCGAATTTTATATATTACGAAAATATATTTGATACAGTATTGAAATACATTTTTTTTCTTTTTTGTTAAATTCGATTCATTGACATGTATGTGGATAATTTAAAAACATTTCAATGTTTAAATTAGTTGTATTGGTTTATTTTATTTTTTTTCTTTTTTTTATTAATATTAATAGAAATGTTGTTTCTTACGTTATACATTTTATTGCTCGAGTTTTCACTTTCTTACTTATAAAGATATGCGTGTGTCTAATTATTTTGGGTTGATTACAAGTTAATTATGAGTCTGATTACAGTTTATTTTAATCATGAAAATTAATTTAATATAAATGGATATCACGTTACTGTGGATATGTTAGTAGTGTCATCTTTTATAAGAGCAAATTATCTGTCGATGATATAGATCTTCAAAAATTAGAAAACAGATGATAAAAATGTGTCTTATCATTTCGTATCGCACGCAACGTTATCGACGAGTTTTGTGATGCTGTTAGAATTAGGAATTTATTTTTTATTTTTAATTAAATTAAGATTCAAATCTGATTACATGCTAATATGGATATTATTGAATTGGATCTTTTATAGAAATTTATTATTATATTTATTTTTGGTGGTGTCGGTAACGTAGATTTGAAAAAAATTACATTCTATTTCTTGCGTGGGTTCATCATTGTGACATTGACGTCACTTCGCCTTGTAAGGCATTTTGTATATATTTATCATTAGTTTTGTAAAGAACTTTTCCTCCGTTTATTACAATTAAAATAAATCTTGTAAAGAGTTTTCTATAAGTACATACGTCTTTCTGTGAAACGAAAAGTTCTTTTTCTTTTCTTCATCATACAACATGGTTTGAAGAAGACACAATTTAATTACAAGTATTACTCTAAAATCACGGTAACAAAGACAACATGTAAATGTTAATAATATAGAATCGTATTTATTTTTTGTCTATAGCATATCTGTTTATATTCCAGAAATAACGAATATATACGTTATTACGAACATAAACGTGCTTTGACATGTATCCTATGGAAAGTTGTTTGCCCTATGTTCTGACTGGTAGTATTTTTTATGGATTTGGAATAAAGTGGTGCTATGAATATGCCAAGTTCTGGATCTCATTAAGACCAAAAGAGAATGAATCGATGACAAAGGGTCTTAAATTTTGGAAAAAATGTAAAAGAGTATTAACAAATCATCCGATAGAAGGTAGTCTTAAGTTAATAGCAACTGCTATAGGTTTGTCTGGTACTTTAACAAGTGGTTTATCAGATGTTGGAGTAGTTTCTCATAAGGTCGTACACGCAACAATGTATCTCTTCTTTGCATTTTCTGGTCTGGTCGATGTTTTAAATTTTTATTTTCCTCATAATGTCAGTGATGGTTTAGTTAAGATGGCTTTAGCACAAAGTTTTTTTGTGGAAGGATTTCTTTTCATTTGGGCAAACGTTGATGAAAGTTCAGCCATTAATATAATCTTAGCAGGTATCGTATGGACGACATCTTTTGCTATTACCTTAGAACTTGTGTGGCCAGAAATCAAACTTTTAAGGGCTTGTACGACTCTTTTACATGGTGGATGGATATCGCACATGGTTCGTATGTACCGTGTAGAACCTCTCTTACCAGCTAAAGTTGCTTTGGCATTCTCTTGGCACGTAGCAGCTGCATCTGCTATAACATTATGTATTGTTTGTATTACAAGAAGCTGTGCACCAAAGTTAGTAGTAGAAGAACCACCTGAAATACCGATTTATGATTATTGCCAAGAACCGGATCAAAGAATATAACTGAATCATTTAATCGTGTAGTGATTTTAAATTTGATAGACTTATATCTTCAATTATCAGGTAGTGAGATATTTATACGACATAAGTAAAGATAAAACCATACATAAGCATAATTATACTTCTTGTTATTATGTATGAAATAATGTACGATGTAGTACAAGTTATTTCAGAACACATTTCATAATAATAGTATTAATACTATATTGCAATAATATTAATATCTATATAATACTTAAAATATTGATCTACGATGATATCAATTCAAATAAGACTGTGCCTTATGATCTTGTTCGTTATATTTATTAATGTATTAGGAAACTATATATTCTTACTATATTTATAATAATTTACACACTATTTTTTATCTTCTATTATGTGCCAAATTAACATTTGTAGCATTTGATACATGAATATTGTATTTCTAATTGTAAGTATAATTTTTTTAATACAACTTAATATACTAACAAGACTTTAGTTGTTTATTTTATGAATATAAAAAACAAGGAAATGAACGAAAGTATCTCGTATTAAAATATTTCGTATATATTAAATTTCAAATATAGCGCCATGATGATGTCGGCCATGCAATATAATTCTCCTCGTTCGTATAATAATTACCTTGAGATAATAATTAATTAGAATCTTCTTATAAATATAGAAGTCTCCATTATTAATTAATAATGACATTATACTTGGTATTCATTGTTGTAAATAAATTTATTATAAAAATTTAATAAATTGAATAAATGTACATCGACCTAGATAAAATCGTCCATAAATAAATTGGCCAATAGGAGT
Source organism: Dolichovespula saxonica (assembly GCA_911387935.1). Classification (NCBI taxonomy): domain Eukaryota; kingdom Metazoa; phylum Arthropoda; class Insecta; order Hymenoptera; family Vespidae; genus Dolichovespula; species Dolichovespula saxonica. Next base: position 542,965 of record OU427000.1, read on the forward strand.
ACACTTCTTGAGTAACACAGTACGTCCAAATTGGTGTGTTGAAAACACACCCAAATCGTAAGAATCAAACCGGCTGAACCCAACCCTGTGATATATAAGGAACGTAATGTGTCATTTTTCACGTGTTACCATATATTTTTGGTAAAAGGAGAAGATAGTAAAAAAAAACCTTAAGGATACAAACAAGGAGTATTAAAAGTTTGTTATCCTTTTGTAATAATGGTAAGAAATTTCTTTAAATTTCCTGATATGAAATATACTGCAATTTATCTAAAAGAAGGATGTACTTTATCAATAAGACAGGATGTAGTTGCTTTATTATCTCTTATTTGTGATATCTTTATTTGATCGTATATTAATATTATATTGGATGAAATTTTTTTCTATATATGCATTAGTTATAAAGAAAATTTGATATGTACCATAATGAAAAAGAAACTGTAATTAATGGATAAATCTTTACATAAATTATTGATTCTCTTTATTGAACAAACCTATATATTTCTGTTACAGTCTGGAACATTGAAACCTTATCTTATGGCGGTGAGACGTACTCTTACAGCTGCTATGTGTCTTGAAAACTTTTCTTCGCAAATAGTAGAAAAGCACAATAAGCCAGAAGTAGAAGTTAGAGCAAGCAAAGAACTTTTGTTAACACCTATTTTGATTAGCAGAAACGATAAAGAAAAAGTATTAATAGAATCAAGTATAAATAGTATGAGAATAAGTATTGCCGTTAAACAGGCAGACGATCTTGAGAAGATTCTATGTCATAACTTCACAAGATTTATGACAATGAGAGCAGAACACTTTATGATACTCAGGAGGAAACCTATAGAGGTAGATATATAATAATGACAATATCGATTTATTATATTTTACTGAAAATAATTTTTTTATTTTTTTAACAGGGATATGATATTAGTTTTCTTATCACAAACATCCATGTAGAACAAATGTATAAACATAAGATAGTAGATTTTGTGATTCATTTTATGGAGGAAATTGATAGAGAAATCAGTGAAATGAAACTATCTATGAATGCTAGAGCTCGTATATGCGCGGAAGAATTTTTAAAGAGGGTTAGTATAAAAATATTATCTGTATAAGAATGATTAATATAATATTAATATTAATCTATATTAATATTCATATAATATTGAATTGCTATTCATATTTAATGCTATTAATTTTCTTTAATATAATTTTATTTTCAGTTCTAATTTGTGGAGTACGGGTTGTTATTGGAAAAGTGATAAATATAAATATCTATAAATGAAAGGCCATTGAAGGAAGCAATTAAAATTTTTTCGAATACTAATGTTAGTAAAGATCATGAATGTTATAATAATTTACTCAAGATGGTCCCTTATCCATCAGATGTATCTTAACCTTTGGTTCAATTTCACAAACTAAATTTTATCAGATCGAAGTTATTTGGAATATAAATGATAAGTCTAATATAAGAGTAAGCGTAAGTATTAAAGAATTTTGATTCGTTATCATAACAGAAGAAATTAAGAAAAGATTTAGGATAAAGATATTCATGCAAAAAGAAAAAGGAAATATATAGGTCAATTTAAAAAGTGAAAAGAAAAAACTTGAGATACATTATTGAAAAAATAATAAAGCTGCAAAGATTCTTAGACTGGTTTTTCTCCGAATTTATGGATATTATATTGTCTGCTTGTTTAATGTTTACAATACATTAATAGGAAAGTATTCATAGATCATAGACACATCAATTAACATTTACAACTATCTTCCGATCTTCTTCTATCAGAAGTACGAACATAGATAATCGTGTTAGTTAATATAAAACTTTCTGTAAACTACTTGTAATTTTATACCGTTAAGTATCGTAATCGTCTAAGAATGAAGGAGCTATTATAAGGATAGCTAGAATTAAAATTGCACTAAATAATGGAAAGATATATAATATTTGCGAGCGGGTTCATCTGACGCACGATCCTGAAAAACTACGTATGTTGAAACGTTAGTATATTTAATATCAATAAAATTAACGTCCACCGATA
>OU427000.1:547500-607500 GCA_911387935.1 Dolichovespula saxonica
GCAACGATAATAACGGCGGCGTCGACGGCGACAACGCAACGACGAAGCAACGACGGTGGTGGTGGTGGCGGCGGCGGTGATGACGGCGGCGGCAGCGTCGAGCTTGCGCGACGCCGCGTGCTTTTTACGCCGACGCCGACGCAGCGGCCGTGGCTCGGAGTCGGCGTAGTCTGGGACCTGACGTCTCCCGATCGGGAACGGGAAGCGAGGAGCCGAGAGGAAAAAGAAGAATCGTCATCGTCGTCGCCGTCGAGTCAGAGGCTATTCGAGAATACGAGCAAGGAGACAGAGAGAGAGAGATAGAGAAAGAGAGAGGGAGGGAGGGAGGGAGAGAGAGAGAGAGAGAGAGAGATAAATAGATAGAGAAAGGGCTAGGGAGGGAGGAAGAAAGGGTGGGAGGGAAGCAGGGAAAGAGAAAGAAAGAGACAGAGATTCGCGCACGTAAGGGTTACTTTCCGGAGGAGAAGGGTAGTGGGAGAGAGGAGAGGGGTGGGGTGGGAGAAATAGAGAAAGGGAGAGAGAGAGAGAGAGGTACATAGAGATAGATAGAGAAACGAACGGAGAAAGAGAAAGAGAAAGGGAGAAAGAGTCTTGCGTGCGGCACGAGAAAACAGAGAGAGGGCCTAAGTCGAGAGTTAGGAGTTGTGGCTCGCGTTAGATAGGATGCGTGTACCTGGGTGCGGTGTCCCACCACCACCCGACAACCGACGGTTCAGCAACGACGAGTACGAGTATAACAACGAGGAACGCAGCATCACCCTAGACGAGACTGTTATCACTTATCAGAATAAAAACGAGAACGTTGGCGAGAAGAATAATAAACGGAATAACGGTAGTAATAATAACAACAACGTAGACGACAGTGCATTCGCCAGGAGATTACTACAGTCGTCGGGTCTGAGAGACAAGAGGATCTTCGTCGTCATCGTTGACGACGAGAAAGAAGAAGAGAAAGAGGAAGAGGAGAAGGAGAAAGAGTTGAAGGTGGTGGAGGAGGACGAGAAGAAGAAAAAGAAGAATAAGACAACGACGAGGAGACGTCGTTGTCGTGAAGTCTTTAACACTCTTTGTGTCCTTCTATTCTTCCTGATCTTGAACAGGACAACACTTTGTCGATCGTTGTCAAAAAATACAACTCGTAGTGTCGTCGCCGTTCGTTTTTCGCACCGTTTATCCACCGTCCTCGCGTAGCCCGCTTCTGTCAGTCGTCGCGTTCCGCGTTAGCGGTCCGCGTCCACGCGGCGGCTTTCGCCGCGGCGTCGCGACGGCCACGACGCTACTTGCCGAAAACTATTACGAGCGCCGTCAGCAGGAACCCACTATCCTCGCTGACTTCCTTCAACCAGAAGCTGTTAACCGGCTTCACCCTGGACCGCCACCGTCGTCCCATCTACTCATGTTCATCCCGGATACCCTGAGGAGCTGCATGGTGGAACCGGATGTCTCGACTTACCTGCAGGCCCCTTCCGTAGGACAGGTGCATATTTCGCTCAATTATGTTGTTTCGTTTGTTTATCTCTAGTTCTTTTTCTTTTTTTATCTTTTATCCCCTTTTCTTTTGTTCGTCCTCCCTTGATGCATTCTCGTATCTCACATCTCGCTTCAATGTTTCTATATATCTATTATTTTTGTTATTGTTCGTTATTATTATTATTATTACTGTGACGAATTAGAATATTTGAACACTCGCTGCAATCTTGTAACAATCTGTATCGATGATTATTCCCTAAAGCGGCCTTCGTCGTTACGAACACGTGCGAATCACGAACGCTACTAACGTCTTGCTCGACCATCATCGATCCTCGTGCTCTCGTACTTGTCTAACGATTCTGAACCGTATTATATCAATATCTTGACAAATGGATTTCGTTTGACGTTATAAATAATCGTTTGACGTTATTTAAAAAATTTTTATTAGAGTTTATATGTATTATAGGTATATATGTATATGTATTTTAGTTTTGTTTTTAAAAATTGACTTTTTCCGTTATGATTTATAATCTTTTTCGATGAAATTTTTTTTTCTTGATTTTATAGTCGTCGTCGTTGATCTTGTTGTTGTTTACATTATCGTTATCATTGTGATTATTTTGTTAGGTCCGATCATTTCCCTTTTGTTCGTTCATTTTAGCAATGGTAAAGAAGCTGAAAATGTAATTCTCGAAAGTGCGCATCTTTGCCGCAACCAATCGGGACATTACGTAATCATCCTTGTTATCGTATTACGTTGAAAGTATTCAGGATTTTCAGTAGCTTCGAATCGTTTTCTTTATGAAACTTCAATATGAGAATATCGATCATTTTTTAAGCGAATAGACGGACTTGAGTTCATTGATTTCATTCGTTTCAACAAGACCTGATATATCATTTGTTGTTCTACAAATTTATGAAACATTTTAGAGAATACAAATTGTTTCACTAAAAATACAGCCATGAATTAATGATGGTAATAATATTTCAATATAAATTATAATAGAATTGTATATATATATATTATCGCTAGTTTCATTATAAATCGAAATGTCGTGATCATAGAATTTTTTATAATTATTTTCTTGCAAACATATTGTTACTACAATGATATAATATACATATTATTGTTATTACGATGGTATGTGTATATATGTGTATATATATGTGTATATATATGTGTATATATTTGTATATGTGTGTATATATATCCATTCAACTTAATAATAATCGTGATCATAATATATTTTTTATCCAATTCACGGTACATCGAATAAACACGTAACTTATCTATATACTATTATATATAGATAGAAACATAAGTTGATAGATGTTAGAGAACACGTTCAATCGTTTCGTGTGGCGGTCGTCATCTTTCGATCGAAGTAGCTCGAGGTTCCGACAAACTCGTCAGCTGTTTCCCGCGATATAAAAGATTATCACGACGAGCTGTAAGAATAGGACTTAAAAACTGCGAAAAATAATAACACACAGATATTCTACATGTACGCAAAATAATTTTAAAGCGTAATTCGAAAATGTTATCAACAATACGAAATGTTCGTCGTATAACCGATAATATTTGCTTTCTCGTCTTTCGGTAAACTTAGGATGGTCGTTAGCGTCTCGTACGGGACATTTATTTTTGGGGTGATGCGTATTTTGAAGTTTTCGCAGAGGGGAGGGGTTTGCCGAGGTCCGAGAACGTGAAACGTAATTATCTCTGGTCTGATCGTTTGGATGGAACGCTTCACGTGTTGGACGTGAAGTTGATGGTTTGAAAATGATTGAAAAATTGATTGCATTGGAAGTATTGTTAATTCATCATTTCTTTTTAATTTATTATTCACATACACACACACACATTTCTTCTCTCCTTTCATTTTTATTTCATCCTCTTTTTGGTTTTGTTAAAAAGAAAGGCATCGATACCTAATAAGTTGTCGAGTCAAGGTATAAAGTGTTTCGTAGGGTATAAAAATCGAACGTAACGAGAAGAGGCGACGGCAAAGAGAACAGTAGAGTATAGGAGAAGGTAGGGGTAGGAGGAAGAGGGGCGGTATGACATAGGGAGTGCATCTCTCGAGGAGAGTACCGATAAGAAGGTCGTTGGTTGAATCGCGATGTATTTCCTCTCTCTCTTTCCTTTTTGTTTTACCTTTATAAGCATGCATAGTCCACGTTCTTCCGCGTCTACGCTCAGTTCGTACGCTTTGTGTCTATGTTATGTCCCGCCAGACGAAGAGGAGTTTGGCTATCGATCGACTTCAGTAGCAGCAGCCGCGTGGTCGCCTCCCATCTTTCTTTCTTTCTCTCTTTTTCTTTCTTTCTTTCATCCTTCTCCGGCAGCTTCATCTCTTTTACTTCTCTTCATCTTCCTCTGTCTTCTGTCTTCTTCCGTCTTCTGTCTTTTGTCTTCTTCTTCTCCTCCTCATTCTCTTCTTCTTCGTCTTAGTTTCTTCTTTCGCTCGAAAGCAAATGTCTTACTCTTCGTTCCACGTGTCATCCATTTCTTTGACTTCGTTGGACCATGTCCGGCTCCAAGACTATTCGAGACTAGACGAAACAAACATGTCCTCCACTCTCCCTCTCTCTCTCTCTCTCTCCCTTTCTCTCTCTCTCTCTCTCTCTCTCTCTCTCTCTCTCTCTCTCTCTCTCTCTCTCTCTCTCTCTCTCTCTCTCTCTCTCTCTTTCTCATCGGCTATCTCGCGAATTCTCTACGGATTATTTTTACTCGAAAGAGTTTTCTTTCTTTCGTTTTCGTACTCAATCTTTTTCTCCTTTTCTCTCTCTCTTTCTCTCTCTCTCTCTCTCTCTCTCTCTCTCTCTCTCTCTCTCACTCTTCAAATGCAAAAATATTCGAAGCTATTATTTCACGAAAGCGTGACGTTCTATCGTAGTAATTCTCCAGATTGAAGGAGACGTGTCGTTGCATGGAAGGAAAGGGCCGAGCAGTAGACTACCCGGCAAAAGTACCTACATTGTCTTTTTTACGTTGCTTTTTAATATAGTCTGAGGGTGAAAGATAAAAAAAGAGAGAGGAGAGAGAGAGAGAGTACCGTGGCGCCGTGAGACGCTTTGTTTGATAGTAACAATGCGAATGGTTTTTCTTGTCCTTCTTTTTTCTTGGCCCCCTTTTGCCTCTCCTCTCTCTCTCTCTCTCTCTCTCTCTCTGTCTTTCTCTATCTCTATTTCTATTGCTATCTCTATCTATCGTTTCTTTCTTTACGTTCTCAATCGGAAGAAAATCACTCGTTCTTCGTCGTTAACGTTAGTTAAACTTAGGATAGGTCTATTATCGATCGATCATTACGTGCCGTTCTTCATCTGGCTGTCGTACTTCTTTTTTTCTTTTTCTAATTCTTTCCCTGTCGTAAAAATTTCAACATTGTTAGCTTGTAGTATTACATAGTAGTAGAAATGAGTAAATCCTCTACCGTGGGAATTCGAACGTGTTGAGAATGAATTTTCTCGTAGGCTCTTCCCTATACCTTCTTCGATGTCATTCTAAATCGTCACCACTCTTCAGTGTCTTAACCTTTGGGATTTTCTCGTTAAGAGACGATCTCCTCGCCGAACGTGGTTGTTCGAAGACGAATGTCAAGTCGCAGAAAAATATTTTTTTTCTTTTTTCGCAGGGTGATCCATTTTACTTATTTATTTTTATAATTAAGAGAGAAACGTTAATTATGAGGGAGAATAAAAATTTTAACCCATAGGGATTTATTGTGCGATTGAAAAAGCTTTATCTCAAAAAGACGAGAAATTTTACCCCTAGAGATTTATCATGCGAGTGAAGAAGCTTTATTCCAACAAGATGAGAAATATATATGATGACTACTGAAAGAATGAATGATATAAAATAAAAATAACTTTTACAAACACTACTTGTAACGGCCACCCTGTATAATGAAATTCACAAAATTTAATAAATTTACTTGTCGTTATTATAACAATGTTGTTTTACGACATCTATAATTTTCTTTATAATTTTCATCTAGTATTGGATAATAAAATAGATTTTTTCTTTTTTTTCTTTTTTAATTCCATCAATTTTGCTTCTTTATAAATAGTAATATATGTACTGAGGTGAAATTTCATCGATTAACATGATTTTTTTTTCTGCTAGCTTTTAAGAGTTAATAGATAAGATTCACACTCTGTATATTTGGAACAACTTGAAGCTGAAAATATTTTTATTAAGATATTTTATAATACTTATCAAATAAAACATTTCTTCAATTTTTACATTTACAATATCATATTTTCCTTGCAATAGAGGTATAACATCTATACATTATAGTGTACATTAAATTATAAGACATTTTATTTTTCTTTTTCAAATACACATATATACATACACATACATACATATATATCTGATTAATTTACGTATATTCGATATAATATTTGCAAGACGCTTGTTATGTTCCTCTCAACATGCTTTATTACATTCAAATCTATCGTAGAAAACCACTGAAAGATGTTTTTGTGTACAAGGGATTAAGATAATAGATACATATATTATAGATATAAGGGACTAATTTATAGATACATACATATATATGTATATGTATTCGGTCATGATATTGAAATAAAAGCAAAAGGAAGGAAGAAGAAAAAAAAAGAATAACATAACGAGATGCAATAGAAATAATAAGAAGTAGGAATAAGAGAGAAAGAGAGAGTAAGAGAGAGACTAAATAGGAAGAGGTGGAGAAGAATGATGGTGAGGAGGGAGGATGGAGGAAGAGGGAAGGGTGTAGAGTATGGTGGGGAGCGAGAACTCGAGAGGGAGGCGAGAAACGCGTCGGTTCGAGGGCAAATCTAGTAAGCTAGGACAGAGTCTATTAATAAACGTTTGGGGTGCCGTACCTGGCCGGCGCGCGCGGTGCCTCCGGCGCGTCCCGCGCGCGTCCACCAGCAGATACGCGCGTCTCGACGGCCGGCGGCGTCTCAGTGTCGTCGCGACGACCGACGTCGTACTCGCGCTCCGTCCTCGTATTTTCGTTAACGTGTCGTCTCGCGTTATTATTTCGATTTGTACGCGTGGTACTTTTTCTTTTTTCTTTTCGTTCTTTTTCTCTATTTTCTTCTTCGCTTTTTTATTGCTATCTCTCTCTTTCTCTCTCTCTCTCGTACGTATAATATATATGTGCATATATATATATATATATATATATATACATATACATACATACATATACATACATACATATACATACATACACATATATATATACATACATACATATATACATATGTATATATATATATATATATATGCGTATGTACATATGTACGTATAATTTGAGTCGATCGATCGATATTTACGTGTTACACAGGTGCATAAGAAGAACGGGGTTAATCGTCCACTTTGTCGACTCACCGAGCGATCTAAAAAAGATTGAGAAAGAGAGAGAGAGAGAGAGAGAGAGAGAGAGAGAGAGAGAGAGAGAGAGAGAGAGAGAGAGAGAGAGAGAGAGAGAACGTCGACGAAATTCGTGGCACGAAATCGTTTTTGAACCTTTGCTACTATCTTTCTCTCTGTTTTTCTCTCTCTCTCTCTTGTGGAATATCTTCATGTGCGCGTGCGGCACGAAGTGATAGGCTAACGTAAGAGAAGAAAGAGAGAGAGAGAGAGAGAGAGAGAGAGAGAGAGAGAGAAAAGACAGAAGAGGATCATCGAGAGCGCGAGTGACCTTCGGACTCGGTGTAATTCGGTGCCCAACGCAACACCCGGATTTTCTTTCTTTATTTCTTTACTTCTGTCTTTTCTTCTTATTTTTCTTTCTTATCTTTCAATATTTATTATCTCATCGACAAGATCACTTGTTGTCACGTCAATTGCACAAAAAATTTCGATTTTATTGAAGGTCAATGATTTTATCGCGATCGAACAACTCGCCCAAAATGTTTCGTGAGAAGTATGATAAAGAAAGAAAGTAGTAAGACAGAGCTTTCGGTAATTTAGAAGGATTTTTCTAACGACGTCGCATTGTCGTCACGAAGTTCCTTAATGTTTTTGATTTTCGTTGCTGTCTGAAAATAACGACTTTCTATATAGTCACTCTCTTTTCCTCTCTCTCTCTCTCTCTCTCTCTCTCTCTCTCTCTCTCCCATGTGAGTATACGTCGACGAATAACGAGAGAGAGAGAGAGAGAGAGAGAGATCCCGCACGCGTGCAACATCGCTTTGCTCTCGATTCGAGCTTCTTAAAGGCTCGACCGCACAAGCATGCTGCCGTTTAACCGGTGACAAAGCAACGTGAACAATAGACGAAAGATCCTCTTTTTGATTTGTAGAAGAAATCAAGGAGTCGTCTAAAAAACATTACTCGTCCGTTGACATATGTACTTAGATACATATCATTGGAAATGTCATTAATTTTGTTGCTGTCGTCGACCAAAAGAAGGACTCGAGGAGGACAACGACGTTATTAGGAATCGAGAGATAAAGAAAAATACATACATTTATATACGTATATATACATTTGTATACGTAATTGTGTGTATTGTTTTATATCGTATTATTTTTGTTGTTGTTATTATTATTATTATTTTATTTTGTTTCTTAATTCACGCGTTTTGGTGTCTCTATCACACGTAATATTTCTACATAATATAAAAAGTTTTTATTCGATCTTTCGATCTTTCGTTCGTTCGTTCGTTCGTTCATCGTCCGTCGACGACGTCGTGTCGACGAAGAAAAAGACGGAACCCACGTTATTCCGGCCGCGAGTGTTCGACGCTCGCGCGTGCAGATGAGGCCACGATCGATCTGCGAAAGGGTGGCGGAGGAGTATCGCGACGAGGAGTATCGTCACGGGTACTACGAGAATCGGTGCTTCTGACAACCGGACGAGCGGAGGGACAGACAGACGGTAGTGTGCCACAACAGTCGCGGTGCTTGCGAATACTCGATGGTTGGTGTCGTTGCTTCACTTTTCTTCTTTTCTCTTACACTTTCTTATTTTGTCTATTTTTTTTTCTTTTCTTTCCTTTCCTTTACCTCTTCATCTTTTTCATCTTTTCTTTATTTCTTTTTCAATCTCTTCAATCATTATCTGTCTCTCTTCGTCTGTTTATTTACATCGTTTCATTCATCCGTTATATTCATTTTCATCATTTTATTCATTCGCTTCATTCTCATCCTTCTCTTGATCTTTTTCTGCACCAGTTTCGCCTCTTTTTCTTTTTTTAAATGTCTTTCGTTCTTTTTCTTCAACCGGTTTCGTTTTTAATTTCCTCCATTCATTCATTTTTCTTAATTATCTCGTTACACTTACCGCGTGATTTTTAAAAAGCTTACATATCCGAATGCTATTGACTCCTATCGATAACGCTGCGCGGGAAATTCGAATTTCGCGACGGAACTCGAACTAGGTATTACCTTTCACTTTCGTTCAAGTTCCTTCCTCTTGTAATCGCGTTTATTGATGATCATTATATATATACATACATACATGTTACATGTAATTCTGGAAAGGTATAAAAAAAATCTTGTTTCATTCAATATTTCTGATTTCACATTTATATATACATATTTACGTATGTTAGATTTTCTAAAGTAAAAATTAATTTATACGAAAAGTTTACTTTTAAATCATCCTTATAATGAAACGTGCTATAGTAAATCAAAACAAGTTATTCTCTTTTCTTCTTTTTTCTATCTAAATTAGACATACATATACACAGATTCTTTAGAGACTCGTTATCAATAGTTTTGTAATCGAAAACTAATTTGCAAGGCAATCGTTCACACTAATGCTCGAAAATCGTTAATAAGATTACGTTTGATAGTTGTAAATGAACGATTAGAATTTGGGTAAAATCTTCTTTAAATCGCATGTAAGTGAAAGAATTACGGTCATAACGTTTTTCTCAAGCGTCGAAGACGTTTTTTTTCAAAAATTTATTGTTAAAATTAATAATACGCGTTTGTCTCTGTTTGCAGGATGAGTTCCATCCATTCATAGAGGCCCTCCTACCATTCGTGAAGTCTTTCTCGTACACGTGGTTTAATCTACAAGCCGCCAAGAGGCGTTACTATAAGAAACACGAGAAACGGATGAGTCTCGAAGAGGAACGTCAATGTAAGGAAGAACTCCAGGTGAGTGAATTGGCTTCTAACACATCTTCGTATTACATTTTTTCGAGTTGCGTAGATGAAAATAAAAGAAAAAGAAAAAAAAAAACAGAAAAGGAAGAAAACAGAGAGAAATTCCCGAGTAAAAAGATTAGTAGCTTAGAAGTAGCTTACTACTCGTTCGACACAATCATAGCCACTTAAATAACTAAATTGAAAAGATTTCTTTTTTTTTCTAACGATTACGAGAACGCTCGTTCATCCTTTATAAAACTCTAACGCAAAACGAGCACGTAGCGAGCTCGCTAATATCGCGCTTAAGAATAAAAATAATCAGGTTTGAAGTTATTTTTGGCGGCGGGCGACCTCGTGACGTGCCATCATGCTAGGCCTCTCAAACTCGTTAGCTCTCTCTCTCTCTCTCTCTCTCTCTCTCTCTCTCGCTCTCTCTCTCTCTCTCTCTCTTTTATTTTTCTCTTTTTCTTTTTCATTCTTAAACGACCTTATCGTTTGTTATCTATAGAGATCGTCTTTATATACTGTTGGAGAGTAAAAAAGAGAAGAAAAGGAAGAGAGATAGAAAGAGAGAGTGTGACAAATACATCATCAATGCGAATGAAATGACGTTTGGAATTTGAAAGGAAAATAAATGAAACTTTTCGATGAAGATCATGATGTTGATCGATTTTCGAGCAAAAGTATTGTAAATATAAGAAAAACAAAAAGGTTATAATCGTAGATAGGTGGGATTGTATGATAAAGAAGAACGGAGGCGAAAAGATAAGCAAAGAATGGGAGAAGGACAATTTAAGCAAAATTTCCGTAACCTCTGACGTATATTAAAAATTAAGAATTATTATCCATATCAGAATTTCGAAATGAACAGTTACGGTTGAACGAACTTAAAGTTTATCTCGTAGATAGTATAAGGTATAAAAAAAAATGAGTTCGGTTTATTCCAGAAAGATATAATTTTAGAGAGAAAGAGAGAGAGAAAGAGAGAGAGAGAGAGAGAGAGAAAGAGAGAGAAAGGATAAACATCGAAGACGTTTAATGAAAAGCTTCAAAGACGACGAGAAGCAAGTTTCCTTTTGAAAAGGTACACTAACCTCGCTGGCACGCTTCTTTAATTGAACGTTTTTCACTGTACCTCGTTCGACGCTTTTATCTAAGCGATTCTGCTTAATTAGTCTATCACGTGGGAGGCTATGGGCGCTCGAGAATGGTTGTGGAATGTGGGAGAAGAGAGATGGATGGCTTGTTTCGAAGATTCCTAAAGCGCGAGGTAAAGCTTTCGAAAGAGGTAAGCCTCTCTCTCTTTTTCTCTCTCTTTCTCTCTCTTCCTTTTTCGAAGTCCCTCGAGCATTTCGATGCAAGTTCGTCGAGGTTCGTTCACGGAGTCACTGACATTCGTGTTTTTGACTGGACCGCAATCACTTTTTTTTCTCTCTCTTTCTCTCTCTCTCTCTCTCTCTCTTCGTTCGCTCGTCTGCTAGCGTACCCATCGAGTTTCTCTTCTCTCTACCGCAATTCGTATTCTCCCTCGCGACGGCGTTCGATCAATATTTTAATTCCGCGATGCTGCGGTATTTAATGAACGAACGAGCTGAACTGAACGAACGAGCTGAACGAACGAACGAACGAACGAACGAACGAACGAACGAATGGATGGATGTACATATGTTTATGAAAGGATTCGCAGTTTAGGATCGATATATCGTGAGTGGTGATCGTACTACGTTGAGGTAAAGAACGTACTCGAGATTATCACCCCTACTACTTCAGCGTCGCCACATCCTCCTTTTCCTTCTCTCCCACCTCCTTACTTTTTTCTTTTTTTTTGTTTATCCTTCTACTTTTTTTTCTTTTTCATTTTTTTTCATCACATAGCGCGCAAGAGTACTGACGTGTTTTTCTACTCTTTCCGTGGTGCATATATATATATATATATATATATATTGGTCGGCCAATAAGGTGTCCGCTCTTCGAGGTAATTGATCGGACGACGACGGACACTTTTCCGCATCCTCCTATGCCGACTTACAATCCGATTACGAGATACTGCAGGGCTTTTAACCCTGAAACCGTTTCCACTTTCGTCGAGTTACGACGAGTAGACCGATATATCTATGTACTATACGTTTAGCTACCCTATGTAATCGTATTAGGACGCTTATTCGGAATTTTTTCGTTAACGGAATTATAATATTTGTTAAATCTCTCTGTTGTAGTCGATTGTTGTATTTCCCTTGCTCTCTTTCTCTTTCTATATATATATATATATATATATATATATATATATATATATATATATATATATATATCTTTTTTATATGTATATATATATATATATATATATATATATATATAATATAATTTATTATATAATTATATTATACTAAGTGTAAGTAATACATAACAATATTAATGTATACTTGTATATAGTATATAATTATACTAACATGAGAGAGTTTTAATTTGTTTTTATATATAAACTATTAAAAACTGGATAAGAAGTAAAAATTAATTTTGTATCCATAAAATGAAATAAAAGATACGAAATACAGATAAATATATGTATGAGCTTGTGATTTCAAAACTAAATGACGTTGTAGAGAATTAAATATATATAGACAGGATGAGGCGCTATCTATTGCCATCTAGAATAATTCCGAAAGTATGATAGTAGGTGAAAAGTTTTTGAAACAAAAGTTGCATGGGACAACGGGAGTTATCACATGACGTTAGTTTTTTGTTGTTAGGTGGAGTCGCATCAGAGATTTGAAGGTCAACTCTGTTTTTTTAAATAGAATGCTATGTTTTTGTTTTTATTTTTTTGATAGCGGCTATTGAGACAAATCCAATGATGTGCAACATTAAGGTCTTTGAAGGTCAACAAAGGTCATTTGAGGCAAAAAAGGTGAAATAAACTTTATTTTTATATGAAATGAACTTCATTTGTTCAAAGTGATTACCATTGGTATCAATGCATTGCTGCAATCTCCTTATCACGGATTGTGTAGTCTTTCTTATCTTTTATAGTCTTTCTTATGTTTTTTTTAAATATAAAAAAAAAGAAATTTATTAGAATGCAATTATTAGAAGGTTTGACGATTGTCATTTAATCGTGTCGTCGACCGATTTCATGCATCCTCCGGAGAAGTTAATAACTCGAACTTTTGCGCACACATCGGAGTTGCGTTTGAATTTTACATGAACCATGTTTAATCTGCGACGCACGAAGCCCTACGGAGTCTTCGACCGAGCTCCGCTCTCCCATTATCCGGAGGTCTTTTGAAATTATGAACGAAGAAGGAAGGTCAGTGACCATAATTCTTGCGAGCATCGCGCCATATATGCAAACTAACGTCGGTAACGAGCTCGTTCACGAACAACGAAAATTTCTATGTATATCGTAAATGATACTGAGATTAAATTATGTGACTGTGCGTCTCTATGAATATCTATGTGTGTTGCGCGCGAGCGAGTAGATGGGAGCTAGGCGTGTATGCTGCTAGTGAGTGAGTGAGTGGGAGTAGGTGTGTTATACGTATACGCAAAATATATTCGTTTATTTTATTAAATATGATACAATAGAAAGCAATAAATATAGTATATACTTTCCACAAATTGTTGATATACACAAAGTTCTCTATTACAAAATATTTAATGTGCATTGTGCAATGCCACGAAACAGATTGAATTCATATAAGTCAATTTTTAATCTTTATTTCAATCTTTTCTTACCATAATTTATTGATAGTTTATACCTAAACGTTAACATTTGCTCTATACATATAAGCTATAAACTATATGTTCTATATTAACACAATTTTTTTTTCTTTTCCTTTTTCTTTACTTTTTGTTCTTTTTTGTTTTAAGCGCTACAAAGGATTGAATTAAATCGGAAAACGTACTTCTCGATTGATCTGAACATCATTTAATAAATATAATTATCATTTTTATTACCGTGCAATTATTATAGTTGTAAAACAACGATAAATAAATTAAAAAACATTAATTTTATTTTATTTGTTTTTACATAGATTGAGGACAATAAATTATACACGAAAATGTATAATTTATTGTCGTTGATTTATTTTATAAGACTTTAAGACCATCGTCAAAATAACAAAAATAAAAATAAATAAATGATAATAATAGTAATAATAATAACAGTAATAATAATAATAGCAATAATAATAGTAGTGGTGGTAACAGTAGTAATAGTCATAATAGTAATAGTAGTAGTAAGAATAGCAATAGTAGTAATAGTAGTAGTAGTAGTAGTACCGATAATAATGATGATGATGATGATAATAATAATAATAATAATAATAATAATAATAATAATAATAATAATAATAATAATTATAATAAAAAAAATAATAATAATAATAATAATAATAATAATAATAATAATAATACTAATAATAAAGAGTAGAAAATAGCGAAACGAAGAGCACGCAGGACAAAGTCGAACTTTAGAATTCATACAATCGCGTTCGCTCGAGTCGACCTAAAAATCTCGTTGCATCGCGAACCGTAACTTGACTTTCTCGTCTTTGCCTACACCGTACACGTACGTAGCTTTCTTGTTAAAAAAAACAACAAAAATAAAAGAAAGAAAAAGAAAGGAAACAGAAAGGAAGAAAGAAAGAAGAAAAAGCGACGGAGCCGATACGTTTTTCGCAGTTTAGATATAAAACGCCGAACTTATTGATATTCTCTCGAGTGATACCACGAGAGTGATGCCTGTGCGTGAATCGCAAGTGCGGCTACGATGCATCGTTGATCTTGATGTGTGTATCGTATTGGAGAACAAAGTGCATGGACTGTGAACTCTGCCGGCACGATGTTCTCCTTTTAAATAATACAAATTCTCCTTATTTTCGACATTTTCATTCATGAATTCAAATGATTAAGAAAAGAAATTCTTCGGACGTACGATAGCAAAATATGTAATTGAAAATTCGTAAGATATTTTGAGAAATTTCACTTTTAATTTTCTATTACATCATTTAATACTTGAAAGAATTAGGTAAATACAATACTTATAAATTTATATTTTATTTCATATTTTTCATAACAAACATAATTAATAGTTCATTTCCATGGTTCAATATTTGCTAAATATTATGTTATATTATGATTACTGTATACGTATACTTAACTATACTTATTAGTATTATAATTATATACTTATAAATATTATATGTTTCACATTAAATAATTAATTTATTTATTTAGACGAGAAACGAAAATTAGGTTACAGAGAGTTAAACGATTTCTGCAAACTTAGCTGTGTATGTGTGTATTTATGTATGTAATACACACACCGTATACATATACCTATAGAAACAAATACAATTGAATAGGAACGTTGAAACGTTTTCGATTAAAGAAATGAAAACTAAAGAAGAAAAGAAAGAAGGAAGAATCGTCAATATCATTGCACCGAATCGCGTGCTTCAGAGTTGTCGCGAAAAGTGCATCTCCCTTTTCGACGAGAAGGATGAGATGGATAGAAAGGAGGAAGGGAGGGATGGGGGTTGGTCAGAAAATTTGGTGAGTGCGACGAGGAAGAAGTATAGAAATAAGCCGTGCTTACGTACTGGAAAACGAGAGACACGAGAGATGAAGAGGAGTAGGAAAAGGCCGTAGCACAATGTAGCGTGTTAGTCATGGACCGGACGAGTAACAGAGAGAGAGAGAGAGAGAGAGAGAGAGAGAGAGAGAGAGAGTGAGAGAACGATAGATGGAGAAAAAGGGAGGGAAGGGTTTCGGTCTAGGTCCGACTCGTCGGCCGTTTTCTCTTAATTTTGAGACAGGCCGCAGGACGATATCGACTACTTCAATTCCACTGCACGAAAGAGAGAAACGGACGGTGAGAAGGAGATAGTAACGTGGACGAGAACTAGAGAGAGAGAGAGAGAGAGAGAGAGAGAGAGAGAGAGAGAGAGAGAGAGAGAGATTGTAGGACGCGAAACGTGTACGAGGACCGCTAGTGTGCGGAAGAGGGGGTCGTGGGGAAGGGGTGGGCGCCAGGAGGATGGCTCGAATGCAGCACCAACACCCGTAAGAAGTATTCGAGTAGGATAGTACACACGTACGTTTCGGGCAGCAGTGGCGACGCTGATGGCGGCGGGAGTAGCAACGAGAGAGAAAGACAGAGAGAGAGGGAGAGAGAGAGAGAGAGATGGACGGTAGAATGAGAGAGGGTGGGTGTTGTCGAGAAGGGGCATGGAAGGGCAAAGAGAGAGAGAGTAGACATGTAGCGCATACGCCGTCGCGACGGAGGCTGCGGCTACGCGGCGCCTACCAACCACCATCTATAATCTCTATGCGGATATCGATTTTCTACCCTGTATTTCCTAAATTTATGCAAACTAGCAACCCACACGGCCACCACTGACACCCGTTCTCCGAGTCTCTTGCAACCCTCGTTGCATCCGCACGCTTGCCCATCTACCATCGTCCTCCTCCTCTTCCTCTTTCTCTTTCCCTTCTTCCTCCTCTTTCCACCCTTTCTGATCCAGATCACTACTACCACCTTTCTCCCCTCTCTTTCCATCTCTTGACATAGGCCGGCGACCACTCGCTAGCAGTGTCGGCCCCATTCATCTAACGAGCTCGACCGGTCTATCGTGTCACGTTGCAATAAAAACTTTTCCTTCCTTCCTTCCTTCTTTCCTTCCCTTCTTCCTTCATTTCGTTTCCTTACTTTCCTTATACCTCGTTGACATTCTCTTACAGAGCCTCGTCAAAAAACCATATAAGAGTTACTTCGAAGCGTGACTTCATTACACTAACGATATTCCACCTCGTTTGATGTCAATGAATACTTTTCGGCTCGATGTTTCTTTTCCATGGGTAAAGCTTAGAGTAAGTGGAAGGGTAAATTGGTTGAGAGAAGGGATGGGATGGAGTAGAGGGTGGAGAAAATACGGTTTGTTGATTCGTGTATAATCGACGAATTTATGCTGAAACGGCTGCCTACCTTATCTTGCACAAATGAGGTACATACATTTTAAAGTTTTGAAAAACGAATAGTAGTAATAAGATTGTTTGATAAGTCCTGTGATAGACTTGTTTTAATGTTCAATCCAGATTAGAAAGGACAATAGTCAATAAGAATGTCGAGGTCAACGAGTCGTTAATAAAAATCATCATTAATTCGTTGATAAAATAAGAAGATAAGATTTCATTATAGTATATAATAATGAAGAAAAAAAAGAAAAAAGGAAGGAAAAATGAGATAAAAGAACGAAAAACAATCCTAAAACTGATTCAATAGGCCTTGATTTATTAATTTTAAAACTGACTGATTTGATTGTTCAAAAACAATCGCGAATACAACGAGATCATTCTTTTGTTATTCGTCATCTCGTCATTGTAGTTTCTAATAAAAGAAAAAAAAAAGAAACAAAAAAGGAAAAAAAAGAAGAACAAAAATGAAGAAAGAAAGAAAGAAGCAGAATGACAATCGCTAAAGGAAAGTAATTGGTTTTCAACGACATAAGTGCACCCAGTCCGTGATTTCCACGACTCGCAAAGCGATTCGCAGCTGGCACTCACTTATCCATGGGCATTCTTTAGTGCGCTCGACTCGTTGCATGCAAGAAATGGGTGGGCGAGAATTTCTTTTTTTTCTCTCTTTCTTTTTTACCTCGGCCGTTTGAAGATCGCTCTTTCGTGGTTGAATCAAAGTATGTATAATATAATATTATGCGCGTCGCGAGTTAAGAGTTCTTATCATTGAATAACGCGCTTTCCTTATTGCATCGTTTATATAGGTAAAATAAACCGTAGAATTTTCAAATTGTTATAATGTATCTCGCATAATTATTCGATATATACTTAACTTCTTAGTTATGCATAATTCGGTGATTATGATCACGAACATACAAGGCGCGAATCGCATTGAAATGTTTTCTTTCACTCTTTATGTATGTATCTCCTATTTTCATAAGCATTATCGAAATAAAAATGGATGCCTTCGTATATCATAGCTTGTGAATTCGCGTAATCCACGTTGAAAGGTATCTTCGCTATCCTTTGGCCTACAACGTATAAACGGGCACGCCAAAGTTATCGTTCCGTTTCGGGATAATAGAAAAAGCTCGAGGATAAAGTAGAATAATCGAATCGTTCGAAGTTCAAGAATTATTAAAATGTATTTCTATCTACTGCATTTTCGTCGAATGAAATTTTAAAATTTTTCAACGATTATCTATGTGAGATTCTCGTCAATAATAATAATATTATATATATATATATATACAATTCTAATATTATAAAATATTATGATATATTTCGACAAGTGGGTGGTTGGAGAGGAAAGATTATTTACAGGATTAAATTTGATGGTAGCGGCGCAATCGCAAAGATCACTCTGCTCTATCGCTTATCTCAAAAAAAAAAAAAAAAGAAAAAGAAAAAGTAGTTCGAGATAATCCCGAAGTAGAAAATCGTACGGAGCTTGCAGCCAAGGAGAAGAGGAATGAAAAAGGATGACATAGGCGATTCCGAATTGTGATATGTCGAGAACTATGGCAGAGAAAAGGAGCAACGTTCTAATCTATTGGACTCTTACTGTGAGATCATGCTTCGGGATATAGATATACATAATTCACATGTAGATACAATATGTGCATATCTATCGTATATTAATGTATATACATATAACCTCTTTTATTATTTGCACGATATAATCGATTAATAATCTAAATAATTAAAATTAATTGAAAGACAGTAGAAATGGTGCAAACTTTTTATAAACTTTTTACTTTATAAACTTTTTACATAGGTATACCCGTTTGCGCATGACCAGGAAACTAAAGTTAATTTATGATTTACGTTTTTGAATCGTTGACCCACAAACGACGAAGAGAGCCGGTGCACTTAATATGTAAATTTCGATAGTCTGGTACACATAGAGGCTAGATATGGAGTAAGATAGTGCATATGTTATTTATTCTTTTTTGGATAAAAATAGAACGAGAGAGAGAGAGAGAGAGAGAGAGAGAGAAAGAGAGATGTACATCTCTCTCACGTATCTCCGTAAACAAGTCAATTCTCGTAACCTTTTTTATGACATTGCATTTACTTTTCATGCTTCGTATCATTTACGAGGGCTTATTTCTTCGATGAATTCGCCAATGACAGCTGTTAACAAATATTTCTATCCAAGATTTCTATATATATATATATATATATATATATATATATATATATATATATATATATATATATTTCTATATATATTATATATATATATATATATATATATATAAGTATGTATATATATAGATATTATATTTATATAAATTATAATATCATAGATTATAAATATTATAAATTATAAATAATAATTATTTACGTAATTCCCTTATAATTTAAACAAAGAAATGATAATAATTCGATCATTATTTCTCGAAGATCTAGACTAAATTTAAAAAAGCTGTCAAGAGAGAGAGAAAGAGAGAGAGAGAGAGAGAGAGAGAGAGAGAGAGAGAGAGAGTGAGACTTCTACCAAGAGACATTCGTGGTGTCGCGAATAGCCAAAACAAACAAACCCCTTCTCCGTTCTTCTCGTCGTTTCTCCAAGCGAGAAAGCTACGTGAACGAGCAAGCGAGCGACCGACCGACCGGAAGTCGCGATGGTGTGCTGCTCGAGGCGGTCATAAAAGTCGAAGGAAAGGAGGAGAAGCGGACGTATGTACGTACGTACTTATAGGTATATCTATGAGGATTCAAGGGTGGATATGGGTGGAAGAAGAGATGAGAGAATTCGAGAGGGTGGCGGAACATTCGCTTTGAAGAAAAGAGAGAGAGAGAGAGAGAGAGAGAGAGAGAGAGAATGGAGAAAAGAGAAGTAGATAAAAAAAGAAAGAGAAAAAAGAAGAGGTTAAGCGAGACACTCTAAAAAGAGAGAGATAGAGAGATAGATGCAAAGAGAAAGAGAGAGAGAGAGAGAGAAAAAGAGATGGAAAAGGTCCTTCGGAGGGGTGAAAGAGGTCGATTCTAGGGTGGAGAGGTTGTAATATTTACAACACTCTATGCAGACCTCGGAATTGCCTATAAAGAAATCGCGGAGTCGCTTTGTTCGCGTCATAACGTAGTAACGTAAGGGGCCAACAGCTATACACTCGGGATCGTTGCCAAATTAATAAATATATTCTCAGTCTATCCCAGCCCACTACGATTTTTCCTTCTACATTCGCTTCTCATCTCTCTCTCTCTCTCTCTCTCTCTCTCCCTCTCCCTCTCATCCCTCTCTTGCCACCCTTTGCTTTCCATCTGTGACGCTCATCTTCTTCGCTTCCTTCCTTCCTTCCTTCCTTCCTTTGAACGAATCGAGATTCACCCTTCGCTGTTCCTCCCTTCTTCTTCTTCTTTTTCTCTTTTTCTTTTAGCGTCCTTTTCTTTTTCTTCTCTTTGGCTTTTTCCTCACAACAGAAACGCCATAAATCTCGCATCGAACTCGTACACGCACTCCTACGTGTACACGTCTTCTACGTATACGTAATGTATATGTTATATATACATACATACGTACTTACATCATACATATATACATACTCTTCATGGATAAACGCACGAGCATTCGTGTCTTATTCCCTTTTGGGTGCCAGTGTGGGCGCTACGCTTTTCTTTCGTATCCCATCGAGGCTTCAAGACGTTGGATTGCGAGGCAAAGAACTTGGACAGGATTTATACCGAATTTCTTTTCGAGCCGTATCATCGTAGCTGCGGACGGGAACGATAAATCTTATCTACGATTGAGTTGTAAGTAATGAAGGAAGGAAGAAGAATGTCGTCTCTCTTTCTTTCTTTCTCTCTCTCGTTTTCAAGCTCGAACTTGAAAGACTCTTGCTCGATTAAAGGTAACGTTCAAAGTACCCTCAGTGAGCTCCTTTTCGTTATACTTGGATATTGGAAAGATTTCTTTTAAGTACCAAAGTGACTGGAAAAATAGCAATAAAATTTATTTCATCCATAGGGGGAATATGTATTAAAGTACTAGCTCAATACGTTTTAGAAAAAATATTATATCCACTTGAAAATTGTTTACAGTAACAAATAATGTTTTACTTTTTCCTTTTTTTTTCATTCGATCGATGAATACGCTTGTCTTATACACATCAATTATTATCATATTTCAATTTAATTGATTACTTCCTGGCTTTAAATTGATTCATCATTATTATTTTTAATATATCTTATAAAGAGGTTCATTGTAAGTTATAGATATATTTTCTCCATTTCCGTTTCTAAAGTCACTCGTTGACAATTCGAAGAATGCAAAAGAAGAGAATCGTTTCTCGCGTTTGAACTGCTAGTGTATGATTTTAATAGGATATCACAGACACACACACGCGCGCGCGCGATCACGAGTAATCGTTTATACTCGATATATAAGCTCGCGTATATGCGCGCGCGCGTATATGTATGGGTCTGTCTGTGGACGAGTAGAATGCTGAAACGAGGCCTGCACCCGAAAAACCAAATCGATAGGCGCATAGCGTACAATATATGCATACACGTAGTAGGTATCTATATAATCTATCTATGTACGCGGGGCTCGTACTTGTGTAAACGTGAAGTCGCTATAGATTACAGTCTGTATACTTACGGGGGTGGCCTGAATTTAACCTCCCCATTCCCTATCCTTTAGCCATTTCGCCCGTCCAGACTCCTTTGAATGCGTGTAAGTGGAAAAAGCTCCGTTATATTCAAGACATTTCCCCGAGCACAATCCGTCTTCGACTAAAGAAAGAAAAGCATACGGTACGTAAGTACGTATAGAATGAAATCGATGATATTTTGCGACCTTATACGATTATATCTTGGGTGATATTTCTTTTTTCTTTATTAATTGAATATATAACATAACTGAATGTATATCTCAAAAATTAAAGAAACTTGATAAATAATCTGATTAACTTTGTTACATCGTATCTAAAAGTTCGATTTGAAAATAATACTATCATAAATATAAATCTTATTTCTTTGTAATCGTGTAATAAAAATATTCTTATCTATATTAGAAAAGTTTCTTATAGAATGTCTAAGATAATTGAAGAAACTTGATAAAAAGTTTGATTGAACTTTGATGAATTTTACCTTTAATGAGTATAATAGTAAAAATGTAAGCATAAATCTCTCTCTCTTACATCTTTGTAATCATATAGTGAAAAAAAAATATATATATTTATATCATAAAATTATAGGATATTTAAGATAATTGAAAAAACTAGCTAAAAAATCTGAATAATTTCGTTGAATTATAAAAGTTTTAATTATAATATAATAGTAAAAACGTAAGCATAGATATTGTATCTTTGTAATCATACGATAAAAAAAAATATATATATATATATTTATATCGTCAAGTTATAAAATATCTAAGATTATTGAAGAAAGTAGCTAGAAAAACTAAATAATTTTGTTGAATTGTGAAAGTTCAAATTACGGCATAATAGTAAAAACGTAAGCATGAATTTTCTTTTTTTGTAATCATAGTAACAAATATATTTATTTATATCCTAAAATTATAAGATATATGAGATAATTGAAGAAAATTGATAACAAATTTGAATAATTTCATTGAATCATAATAAGTTTTAATTATGACAGTAGTAAAAATCTAAGCATATAGATATTGTTTCTTCGTAATGATACAATAAAAATATACTTATATAATACAAGCTATAATATAATATTTATATAATTAATATCATAAGATTATAAAATCACGATTATTAAAAGTATCGATAGATTATTACCGAAATGTCTTATGACATACTATGTGGGGCCAATAACTTGCATAACACGTGCATCATGAAAGAGAAAGAGAAAGAAAGTGAAAGAAAGATGGATAAAAAGAGCAAAAGAGAGAGAGAGAGAGAGAGAGAGAGAGAGAGAGACAGAACGAGAGTGAGGGGTGTTTCTCGCAGGGCCTTGCGTGCACATGGCCGATTCAACCTTGGTTAGCTTGCTGCCAAAGATTCGTAAACTCGTAATTCGTACATAGAGGTCTAACCTTGTTGATTTGGCGTACGCCAAGAAAGAGCCACGTGCTAGGCGCGCGAACCCAAGCACTGCTTTTCCTTGCGGAGACTCTGCGCCAAATCTTCGCGATGTTCTCTCGAGTGTAACGCGAGCAATCGAATCGATTATTCCGAGAGTTTGCACAAATGCATAATCGCCGAATGAAAGTGAGGAATACGTGCTTCTCGAACTCGATCGTAGTTTTCTAAGATCCTCGTATCATCGTGTGGAAAACCGCTTTCCTTGTTTCAAATTTCTTACATTTATATATTCTAACACGAATGAGAAATTATCGGCGTTTTGTAATAAATATAAAATATATATATATATATATATATATATATATATATATATATATATTTTAGTAATAGAAAAGTCTATCAAAATTCAATATTTGATTTAAGTCACTTTTCTAATCACAAATGGACATTAAATATCAAGATATTACAATGCTACTCATTAATTGAAAAATCTAACATAACTGAAGTA
Organism: Dolichovespula saxonica; assembly: GCA_911387935.1. NCBI lineage: Eukaryota > Metazoa > Arthropoda > Insecta > Hymenoptera > Vespidae > Dolichovespula > Dolichovespula saxonica. The sequence goes on from OU427000.1 coordinate 570,604, forward strand.
TCTCAAATGTGTAAGACTCGGATTACTTTTCTAATCACGTAGACATAAAATATCGAGATATTATAATGCCAGTCAATAATTGAATTTTCTGAAATATATTACTTAACCCAGTTTTCTAATCGTAAAGATATATAAATATCAAGATATTATAATCGAACAATTTACAGCAAAAAGTAAGAAAAGAAAATTGCATGTCTTTTTTATCTTTATTTCCTTCCTCCCACCAAATTCACGTGACACTAATATAACGTTCTTTGAGATAACGTCGAGCCCTTAGGAAGAGCTAAACGACGTGCCTTTTTTTGCACAACGACCCTTCCTTCCCACCCACCTTCTCCCCCTCCCCGGCCGCCTTTTAGCCAGGCCCTGATTTTACAGAGGGGTTCTTCTCCACCGACAATTTGCCGCATAACGATGGCTTTCTTTCTTTTCGTAATTGAATCTAAATATTAAAGCCACCCCGCTGGCTTTGGCGTCGTCTTCCTTGATTTTTCCTTCATTACGTCGCCTGTGCCACCTAAACCCGTACTAACTACCCACCCGTGTCTTTGCTCTAGCGTACCACCCCTTCTCTGTCTCTCTTTTTCTCTTTTTCTCTCTTTTACTCTACCCTCGAACGGTGAGCTCTTAACCACTACAACCATTGCGAAAACTTTCGAGACTCGACGACCAGCGTCCTTGTTGCTGTGGAATATCGTTCGAAGAGAGAAAGGAGGAGGAGAGAGAGAGAGAGAGAGAGAGAGAGAGAGAGAGACACTCTCCCGTCGAAATTACACCGTAACGCGTGTTAAAGAGTCGTGCTCGTTTAAGAACTTCACTTGGTGGCGACTTTAACCCCGCGTTTTCAAGTACCTCCTCTCTTTCTCTTTCTCTTTATCTCTCTCTCTCTCCCTCTCTCTCTTTCTCTCTCACTTTTCTCTAATCCTTCTCTCTTTCCGTATCTGCTATATTCGGTGCGAAATGATAATACTAATTCCAGCTAACGTTAGCTGAAACTGAAACTCTTTTCTCTTTACAAATTCGCTTGTTTTACCTCTGATAACATCTTTCATAAGTTTAAATTGGAACGATTAAAATATCGATACTTTCGTTAATAAGATTTTGGAGAAAAAGTTTTAGCAGATGGTATTTTAACGAATGATAGAAATTATTTTTAATTAGTTAATTAGTTTTTAGTCTTATTGGATTTTGAAAACATTAATTAATACATGAAAGAATATAAATGGAAAAGGCTTTAAAAGGAAGAACATTGTTTAATTAAGAACATTGTATTAGGACTGTAACGATCTCTATACTAATACTTCAATTATTTCGTTTCATACACTTTTATAATTAAGATAATAAACTAATATTAGAATTATAATAATAGAATTGATTATTAGAATTACAATTCATAATAAAATTTATAACACTACAAAGAAAAAAGAAACGTGGAATTTAAAAGTATTAATAAATAAATGATAGAATAAAGAAAGTGTGATGATTGATATAAAAACTTTGCTTCATTTAAATTCTCGATTTATAGACCCCATAGAAAGCATAATTAAAAATTTAAACATTTAAGACAAATTAATGACAACGGGAAGAAAATAAAAACGTCAATTTTGAAAGGATTACTAATACTATTCTTCATTTCAAGTCTCAATTTACAATATTTCATAAAAAACATAATTAAAGATTGAAACCATTAAAGCAATAAACTAATAACAACGTTGACGAATAATGTGAAAAAAAAGGAAAAAGAAAAAGAGAAAATCCACTGTACGATTTACGGCAGGAATGTTCCCACCACTCTAGTACGACACGTCGGAAAGACGAAAATGAGCTGACCGTCGGCTGTTAAGCTAAAAATGCAGACTGCGCTTTATTTCCCGCGCTTGAAAATAGCCCGTGAGGCACGGAAGCTCGCTCGACGACGAAGACGACGAAGTCCAAAACGACACCGACGACGACGACGACGATGACGATGTTTGGTAGTGGGGGGGGGGTGATCGGTAGGTAGGGGCGGTGCAGCTCTCCCACCACCGAGCACTCGGTGCCGTGCCGTTGTCTCGGAGGTGGAGGAAACAGCGACTACCGCGTCGCAATGTGGTAGGGGCAACGATAACGGCGAGACCCATTGTACACACGCTCGTACGAACAACGTGCTCTTGTCTCTACATACTATGTAAGTACGTATGTGGTTATATGCACGCACGCACACACGCGCATCCATGTCATAGGTTTGCGTGTGCGTGTGTGTGCGCGTGTGCGTGTGCGTGTGTGTACATTCGTATATTTGTGTAGTTTCTCTCTTGTATGTATGTTGTATGTATATATATCCTCTATCTGTCTCGTCTGTAGCCAATATAAGAACGCCTTTTCTAGCGCTATAATCCTTTGTAAAATCGTTCTGTGGTATCTCGAATGGATTCTGTAGATTACTTTGAGGTCAAAGCGAGGACGCGATTAGCAAGCGATCTTATTACTTTGCTAATCGTTTTTTATCCTTCATATTAGCTCCTCCATTTTCGTCTTTTGCCTTTTTTAAAATTATATTTTATTAATTGTTATAGATTATATTTAGGAAAGGAGAATGGAGAATGATCAATATGTTGATTTAAAAATTATATGGAAAATGGCATTTAATTCATTAACTAACATTTTTGAGTTCGTAATTGTACTATCATTTATACAATATAGATATGCCGTCAGCACACATATAAGAATAGAGAAACGCTGCAACTCTGTCCCTCGGGATTTGCATACGTACGTATTTTGTACACGATGCAAGTACCGTGACGAAAGGGCACACGCGGAATGTATACCAGTCCATTGCAAGTATTAGTATGTGAAACGTATACGTACTTACACGGATATGCAGACATGTTCGTTCTTATGCATTAGTAGTAGTCAACGAGAGAGAGAACGATCATTTTTGTTTATAAAATAACAAAACGATTTTGACGATAATTATAATTTTATATCTTTATATTATTGTTATCAAAAAATGATGTATAAAGTAGGTAATGGTATCAAATATAATTATAAATAATAATATAAAGTAAATTAATATAATAATAATAATATTATAATTATAACGTTATAATATTATTATAAAAGAAGTTTCATGATTTTATATAATATATAACAATATAATAATAATTATTATTAAGACAAGAGATTATCTGTGAGAATAATAATTATTGTTAATATAATTATTATTTTTCATCATCATCATCATCATCATCATCATCATCATCATCATTATTATTATTATTATTATTATTATTATTATTATTATTATTATTATTGCTATTTATTATATTAGAACTGTAAATTTGTAACGAAAACGTTTATCGAACACGTTAAATCTATTTTTTTTCTAACTACTTGAACTTATTTCCTCCAAAAAAAAAGAGATTCGAAATAACTGGAAGGCAAACTTACGGACGATTATTTTTGTAATTCGTTTAGTGTCGTTTCGCTCGTACCAAAACTCGAAACGTTAGCGGGAGTTTAATGTTTTGGCAAGCGTTCGTTCAAAAAACAACATGTCGTGTTGTGTCCTCTCTCTCTTCTCTCTTTCGCAACATCGGGACAAGTAGACTTCTCTGTAAACAAGCATTTCTCAATAAACATATACATGTTTAGTTAAGTTTCTACAATTAAATACACGCTATAGAAAGGTCACGTTATATATAGATATGTGTGTGTGTGTGTGTATACATGCATACATACATACATATTCTGTGTCTTAAAAATTTCCTCATTCTCTCATTATTCCATTCTATTTTGTCTATCATTCTAATAGAGTAGAATAGAATAGAATAAAATAAAATACAAAATTTATTTATATTATCACAGTAGTACAGAAATATTATATAAATAATTTAAATTAAAGATACATATAAATAACTATAAAGAGAGAAAGAGAGAGAGAGAGAGAGAGAGAGAGAGAATCTCTGAGAAAATATCACACACTACTATTTTATACTACCTCGTCCTTCGAATAGAACAAAATAGAATATAACACAATATTTATTTATGTTCACAAGTGTACAAATACGATATAAACCAAACCACATAAAATAGAAAATGGTAGATAAATATTACTTACCTATATATAAAAAAAAAAACGATGAAGAAAGAGAAAAAAATTTCGTGGTTATTTGAGAATTAAAACAAAAAAAAAGAAATAAATTAAATTAAAACAAGGCAGAACAACGAAAAGAAAAGAAAATAATGATCGCTGATTCGTTGAACGACGAATAGCGAAATTCAAAGAAGCGTAGATCCGCTTGAACGTGATCGCCGTTGCTAAAACGGACGAGCTTTGCTTCTCTATCCACGATGCATGCGTGATCTTAAAAAGTACTTAAACGAGAGTACTAGGTGTTCACATGTATTCGTCGTACGTACATACATACATGTATACATATCTACCTATCTACCTACCTACGTACGTACGTACGTACTTATATACATACATACATATATATTTACGTAGACGATGATCGGACGCTTCACTACCAATTCGAAAATAAATCGGCGACAGCTGTTGCGTTCGCGTTTTGCGTTGGCCCGTTAGCGTCGGCATAAGTATTCGGATGAGGCTACAACATCGTCAATCCTGAGAATTAAGCTTGCTTTTGCACTTATAGTTTTTTTCGATAATCGTCTTTAAAAGATCATACCTGAAGAAGATGCCTCAAGAAGATTCCTATCAACGATTAATCTATCTTTTTAATATTATTTATTCTTCTGTTTAATTTTCTAATTTTATTTTATTCCATTTTTCTTTTATTTTATACTATTTATTCTTCTGTTTTTATTTTATCGTCGTTGAAATTGTTGATATCTATTTTTATGATTTATTGATACAGCAGGCAAGTCTGTATAGGAATATTATCAACCATCCCATATAGGACAACAGGTAGACGAATACGAAAAATATAATAATCTGTCGAATTTTATAGTACACGATTTTAAAATTAAATTAGACTAGGATCGCTTGATTACTGTTATCAAAATTTTGTTAATTTTTTTTCTTTTCCCTTGTTTTTTATTTTAATAATTATTTCATAACGATATTAATATATATATTTATTAATTCTAAGTTAATATATAACATATGTATATATAATAGAAATATAGTATATTGATTAGTTTATAATATATAATTTAATTAAATTAGATAGCTAAAATAAATAAATAAATATGTATATATTTAACAATACTAACAGCAATATAACATATATAACTGCGCATACATATCTGCGCATTAACATAACTATAAATATTAACTATTAATATTGTCATTACAAATCTCTCTTTATAAATCGAATTATGAAACTATTTTTATATAAAAGAGAATTACCCTTTTACGATGATGCGTTATGGATAAAAATCGATATCAGTATCGATATGGACATTACTCCGATGACGAACAGTTTAAGTATAACTTTCTCTCCTTTTATTTTTGTATCTTTTTTGTTCTTTCTTTTTTTTATTTTTTGATCAGCCCTTTTCAAATTGCTGAATGAATGGAACGACGAGAAGGAGATATCTAAAACAAAAATAAAAACGAAAGAAGGAGCCTCGATCATTCTTCCCTTTTGGACCATCCTTTCCTCTTCCTCTTTCTCTGTATCTCAACCACCTCCACCTCTCCCCCTCCTCTCTCTTCCTGCCTCTCCCTTTTCCCCACGTCCTCTCTCCCACTTCTTCCGCGTGGCTTTGTTTCTCTTGAATATAGCGATTGAAGCTTTCTTATATCCTGGAGATTACCTTGCATCTGTCGAAATAAGAAAAGAAGTCACACGAAAATGTTTAAATGTTTTCTGACAAGTAGGACGTAGATTAGAAAAATTTTGCGATATAAGAAATATATAGGTATATTTGTTTGATACGTTACGTTATGAAACAGGGAAATTAAATTGTACTAATTAAAGATATTACAGAGAAGGTATATATTTTTTAAAATTTTATTATTAATGTTAAATATTGATTTTATATTGTTAATACTTAAAGATTGTTATTGGTAAAAATCCACACATACACACACAAAGACAGAGAGAGGGAGAAAGAAAGAGAGAGAGAAAGAAAGAGAGAGAGAGAGAGAGAGAGAGAAAGACTCATGAAGACATGCGCGTAAGTACATACGGATTTTATTAAAATTCATAACGAAATTGATAATACTAACTTTGTTGATATTTTTTTGGTCTATCAGAAATGATAATGTTATCGTAAAACCTGATCAGTTATCTTACATACTTCGATATAAACGTAACCAATAGTTAGCGTATATGGTGACATTTGATGTTAATTTTTTAAGATTAAGTAAGAAATGATTAATATATTATATATAAATATAAAAATTATATATGATGATAATATGAAAATTATATATATATATATATATATATATATATATATATATATATATATATATATATATATACACACATTTATATATATAATATATATATAAATTTAAATTTTATGTATATATTTATAAAAGATTGTGAATTGAATCGACCTATATTTAGAAAAATAGAAATAAAAAAAGTAGTTCGGCAATTCATTTATCAAAAGATCATCAGTGTTTCTTATTCAGACTCGATATGTTAAAGATACTGAGTTTCTTCGATCGTATAAATCTTACAGAGTACTACGTCTTTATTATGCTTTTCCTTGGGTACAACATTCACGTACGAGTCGTTCGATTGTCCTTTCCCTACCTCATCCATTTTCTCTCTCTCTCTCTCTCTCTTTCTCTTTCTCTCTCCCACTCTTTCTTTATCTCTATTTGTATCTCTATCTTTCTCTTTCTCTTTTTCCTATTCTTGAATCTAGCCTTCCCAGGCTCTCACAGAAAGTAATTGAATTCGTCTCACTTTGAGCCAACCTAGGATGGAGCTACGTCGAATTAACGAAATTGAACGTATCCGAGAACGATCAGTCGTGAGAGAGCTATATACAAAATCTTTTATTCGTTTTACTGTTAAACGATTTTTAGATTTACAAGTACATTCATTTACAAGTATATTTACAATAATTATTTGCTCATATTAGTTTTCATGATCTAGTGATTGGAATAATCTCTATAAAAATTTTATTTAAGAATTTTCCGAATAGCCATACATTCCTTTGAAACGTTATATGTGACGAACCTTATAGTACATGTGTGTGTGTGTGTATACACCATATAATCCTGAATAAGAATCTTATAAATTTTCCGAACAATGATATATCTAGATATATTTAAAAATGCATGATAAATATTAATTGAAATAAATTTTAATAATGCGAAGACTTCATAATATCTACGAAGTTTTTTGAATAACAATAACGCGTTAATATACGTCGGATTATAACAATAAATATTTAAAATGAATCGATAAACATTGACTGACTAACATTGATAAAAATCAATTTTTATAATATAGTAACCCAACAAGAGGTTCGAAACGTCGCATATTTACACAAAAAATTTTACAATATATATATTTTAAATAGTCCGAGATATTTGTCGAAATTAATTCTTTTTTAACTGTTATTGAGCCTCTATCTGCGAATGTATTAAACAACAACTATAACAACAACAAAAACAATAACAATAAGAGAAACCAACACACACGTTAGGAATGTTACGCGTGTTGAGTGGGTTTCGACACAGGATTAAGGGGAGAAAAGAAAGTAAAAAAAAGAAAAAGAAAAAAAAGAAAATCCCCTAAAAAAGAATGTATCGCGAGCGTAACTCGAAAGGATTTTCACTTAGCAAGAAACGGCGACTCGTGAAGGAGGTAAACTGCCGCGCCTAGGTGTACGCACGTCACGGTTTAACGTGGCCGATACGTTCGTGGTCTCTTCACACTTGGCATACTTGATCGGGTTTATGCTCGCTCGGTCTCGCTCCCACGTGCTCGGCCTCGCGCGAGGTTCGCGTTCGCTTGGAGTTTACCCTCCCTCTCACCTTCCTTCCCACTCACCGTTCGGAGGACCTAGGAAGAGCGGGATAGATGCACCGATGCATTCCGCGCACTTTGCAAACGCATTTCTCAGGGACGTTATATACATCCGCCAATGCACTTGCTATTCCACGCGTGCCAACGGCCACACGCGTGCGCTGCATTTTCTTTCGGCTCGAAGAGTCCAGCAGCTTCTTCTTCTTTTTTTCTCTCTTTTTTTTTCTTTTTTTTCCTTTTTTCTCTCTTTTTTCCTCTTTTTTCCTTTTCTTTTCCTTTCTTTTTATTTGTTGTCTTCGTCATTGCTCTTGTCCTGATCCACGTTCTTGTACTACTGATACATCAGGGGTTCTTAACCGCTTAAAAACGGTACACGATTGCGAAGGTTATATCGATTTGGAAAGAAACAATGTCACGTGACAACGAGTTGAACATTATTTAAGTACCTACTTATTCACAGTTATTTCGTTGTGATATAATTTTTGGTTACATGTGTTGGCAACTAATAAATCATTATTGTCTCTAGTTTCTAGTTTCTTCTAGTTTCTATCTGATACATGATTTCTCTTTTTAGATAAATTTGTAGGTACAGAAAAATAATGTATCATTATTATAATTAAATGATAAAACTACAGCTTGTTTGCGTAGTATATTATAATATTATATATATATATATATATATATATATATATATATATATATATATAAATTACTGATGTATTATAAGTATAATAGTTGTTTTATATGTGCACCTAGTGTTCATTTTTCAAAGCACATTGTAGACTTATGATAGAAATGATGTAATAATCGCTTATTTATTGGGTCAGCATTTTTAAACAATTGATCATGTTTTAAATTAATGGTCAGTTTTTATATCTTATCAGTACGTATTATAAATGACGCAATCCTAATTCAACCCTGACACATATGTATTAATATTTTTAAAAATCTAATTTCTTGTTGGCAATTACACAAAAAATTAACTTTTACTTTATATTGGAAAATGAATGATTCTAAATATAAAAGTTATACGTAGTATAGTGTAGTTATAGCAGTAGGTATAAGTTTCTAAATATAAGTTCTACATTATATAATTTCTTTTCTTTTTCTTTTTTGAAACAGAAATAAAAATTGAGTTATACAAGATTAATATTAGTAAGAATCGATTAAAGTCAGAATGACTTTTCTTTGTCGGAATATATCTTATTACCTATACTTTTTGATTATATGTTTGAATATTGAATGTTTGAAGTATTTCCAAAAACGTCGTTACAAAATTAGAATCGAGTATAATCTCGTACGTCAATAAAAAAAAACTCGAAAACTCTTAAATCGAGCTTTTTCACAACGTGGAACGAGCAACGCCTTCGACTTATTTCCCTTTCGAATTCTCAAAAATAAAAAAGAAAGAAAGAAAGAAAGAAAGAAAGAAAGAGAGAGAGAGAGAGAGAGAGAGAGAGAGAGAGAGAAAGAGATAGAATCGTCGGGAATTAACGAAAGGTTTTCTCGAAACGAAGTTTGCTTTGAAAGAAGTTTTGGTGGATACTTCTCTCAACCCTCTCGAACGTTAATCATCGTTTCTGGGAATAGTGGTAAGGGCGATTTACATTCTACAACGTGTTTTCCAACGGGTGCTAATCAGTTTGAGTGCCTTCTCGTTCGTACCACGTTGATTAATCGAGATTCCAGTGATTCACTAGCTCGACCTCGAAAGCCAATCGAAAAAGATCGAGTTCGAATAAGCACAAATTTGATACGATTTCGATAGATCGATTTGTATAAGGTCGTGACAAAGAGAAATAAATTCCATTAAAAAATTTATGAATGCTAAGCCATTCTTTTTCTACGTAACTTAAATACTCTCAAAAGAATAATTGTAAGACATTCTATCTATATCTATATCACATTACCAAATATATAAATATTTTATATATCCTTAATCTTTTTTTTTCAGAACGAAAAGCTGGAGGTAAAACAGAAATGGGCCTCGCGGCTTCTGGGAAAATTACGAAAGGACATCACACAAGAGTACAGAGAAGACTTCGTACTGAGTATCACGGGGAAGAGGCCAGCCATGTGTGTTCTCAGCAATCCTGATCAAAAAGGCAAAATGAGGAGGATCGACTGTTTGAGGCAAGCAGACAAGGTAAAAAATAAAAATTATTTGAAATTATTTCTTTTACTTTCTCACTCTTTGTCTTTGTCTCTTTGTTTCTCTCTATTTCTATCTCTATCTATCCGTCTCTCTTTCTCTCTTTCTATATCTATCTATCTGTCTCTCTCTCTCTCTCTCTCTCTCTCTCTCTCTCTCTCTCTCTCTCTCTCTCTCTCTCTCTCTTTATTTGATATATTTTTAAAAGTATAACATTCAAATGAGAAAATCGAAGATTCGACTGACATATCCTCCCTCCCGCGTTGATGTCACAGGTATGGCGATTGGACCTGGTAATGGTGATTCTCTTCAAAGCAATTCCGTTGGAGTCGACGGACGGGGAACGGCTTGAGAAGACCGCGGAATGCGCTCAGCCGGGCCTCTGCGTCAACCCCTATCACATCAACGTCTCCGTCCGGGAACTCGATCTCTACCTCGCCAATTTTATCACCAGTCACGGTAAGAGATCGTCGTGAATTATTACAGAGTCCAATTAAAACGTTTCCTTGATTCATGTCCGTTTATCTATATTTTCAAGACAGCGGAATAGAATCGACCATCTTTGTATTAGTTACTTTAAAGCGTCGATAAGATAAACGAAGTTTTTAGAATTTTTCTATCATAGGACCCTCAAGTTGTTCTTTTAATGTGTCGAGATAATCGAGATACTTTATCATATAGAATTTTTGAACATTAGGATAATCAAATTAATTCATTAAGTTGTCATCGTGAAATGTTCAAATCATGAATGTTTTACCATATAAAATTTTAGAATGTTAAGATCGTCGAGCTTTACCCATAAAATATTCAAATAGTCAAGGTTTCGCGATAAAATATTGTTTAATGTTAAGGTCATGAGATGAACATTTAAATTAAATAAATATAGGAGACAATAAAGATTAACATAAATCTACTACACCGTGAAATATTCAACGTAAAAAAAAAAAAAGAAAAAAGATGTTAAAATTTCGAATCTTTAACAAAAAATATTTTCAAGATCTAACGAATGAAAACGTAACAATGTTATATATAAAATAAGTAGTTGTCATCTATGTAAGGATATCTAACGTGTCATCAACGAAAGCTCCTAAACCGAGTCCGGTTCGATTTTGGCTTTCCATGCCAACGACCGCGCAACTCGCCGGTTACGTTCATTCACTCGCACATCCCTCCGTTCAAAGTGTCGGCTCTCACTACTACTCCACTCGGCTTCGATTCAAAGTTTCTTGGAACATCTTGCCAATTTCACAGGTCCCCCATATGACATGGCACAGCGGCGGCGAGGCCACATGGCGTGCGGTCTCAGTCAGCCTGAGAGAGAGAGAGAGAGAGAGAGAGAGAGAGAGAGAGAGAGAGAGAGAGACCGACTGAGAAACGTTTTAGCGCACGCGCATGTACGCAAGCAACCAACCAACCAGGGAAGCACGCACGCACGCACGAACTAACGCACGTGCCGATCTCTCCCTTTCCTTCCTTCCTTCCTTCATTCTTCACTTTTGTTTACGAGAGAGACCACGCGTTGAATTCGCTTTATCCAGACTCGCCATAACGGGGCTCGTTTCGACTGGGAACATTGTCATTGATCGTCTGAATTGTTTGAAAGCGATCGAGTCTTCTGGAAAGCCAAACGAGATAGTAACTTTTTTTATTGCTCGACGTTTACTCTTTCGAACCCTTCAAATCGATTCGATGAATTTACAGTTGCATTGAACAAATATTCTCATTGAGAAGCTATTATAGAGTATCTTTAGAACTAATTTTTACAATTTTCGAGATCTGTTCCTTAGTAACAATGCTGTTTTCAGTTTCGTTATTCTTTTATAATGCACGTTGGTATATGATTTTAATGAAATTAATGTCGTTCGAATTTGTAACAAAGTTAAAAAATTGAAATTCGAAAGGAACACGGGAAAAAAAGAAAAGAAAGAAAAGAAGGAGAGAGAGAGAGAGAGAGAGAGAGAGAGAGAGAGAGAGAGAGAGAGAGAGAGAGAGAGAGAGAGAGAGAAAGAGAGACATATATATAAAGAAAGAAAGACATAGGAAGAGGAAGAGAGTGTACGAAATTCGAAGATTCTTCAAACGGGTGCCAGAAGATCACCCAGGGTCGATCGACGATCCTAAACTTTCCCTCTCGACGTTCTCTCGCATTCATTGAACTCATCGGCGCGCTTGGAAAGGCACGATTTCCTACGACTCCTGGCAGAGTAGCTACTCGAATTCTGACAAGCGAACGAACGTGCTAGTAGTAAGCGATAGTAACGTAGTACATAGACGCCAAGCAAGCAACCAACAAGCCAGCCAGTAGTCACTGACCGACAGAAAGAGAATTGACTTACTCTCCTCTTCCTACGGCTTGGCAACGACGTATCTAATGTTTACAGCCGTCTGACGAAAAAATTGGCGAGGCCTATCGACACCTATAAGAGAAAGTATCTGCGAAAAGAAAAAAAAAGAGAAAAAATGATTTATCTTGCAAACGATAAGATAATACGATCGAAACGATTCTCTCTCGATCTATCATTTTCATTAAGGAAGAAGAGTCTTTAATATCGTAGAATCATAGACTCAATCGAAAATAGAAGAACATTTAAATATTCTTTGAACGATTAATTTTGAGTTAATAATATTAGGTAATAGACGATCAGTAAATCAAATACAGCGTTTGTCTCTGCTCGACTAACAACTAATTATAGTGAAACCGTGTGTGATAATAGTTAGCAACTTCTTATAATAATAGCGTCTATTAGGTCAGTTCAGACTAAACGTAATGAATGTCTACTTTTAGATTACTTCGTCAGCCATCTTTATATCTCTTTTCTCGTTCCCTTTTTCCTTCCCTGTCTCTTTCTCTTTTGTAGCGTTACGTAGAAACGATTATATGGAAGGGTCAGAAGTAGTAAAGTCTTCGACTAGCCGGACCCCGTCTTCTTGGCAGCAACTAAGTTTATATTATTGTGCCACCGTGTATATTTACAGAGGGTCAGGAATTTTTATGATGTTGATCGTACAGCAGACTCTATGGCTGTGAGCTGTTCATCACCGAGGACGGCTGTTCACCGGAAACCCCGAGGAATTCCGAAATTCTAAAATCATTTGATATTCTTCGATTGTTATTCCACCGTATTATCTTCTTGATATTATTTACTTCGAAAAGTTTTATCTATATTACGTATCTATATACTCATATATCAATCGTAGTTGGCAATTGAAAAAGAAGAATGAGTCCGATCAATTTCATCGTTTATCTAATGATAAAAGTTGAAGCTCTAATGGCTGGCCAAGAAAAAGAAGAACTCGTCGAAGAACTCGTACCGTATAGCTACCTAGCTAGAGCTAGCTAAGTTATTAAAGTCGTCGAGGTGCTTTTCCCATTTTGTTTTTCGAAAATGGCCAAGTGAAACAGCTCGTCGAGAACAAAGATGGCGATGATGGCGGCGGTAGTGGTACTGGTGGTGTTGGTGGTAGCAGTAATGGTGTTGGTAATGTTATCACGGAAATGTGATACGTTCGAGAAACGTGTGCTCAGGGCACCTGTCCTCTCTCACACTTTCATAAGAGACGATGATACTTACGCAACCGAGGCGATATTTAGCTCTTAGGGCAAATACGCAGCAGCTTCTCTCTACCTCTCTCTCTCTCTCTTTCTCACTTTCTTTCTCTCTCTCTCCCTCTCCCTCTCTCTCTTTCTATCTATCTCTACCTCTCCCTCTCTCTCTTTCTATCTATCTCTACCTCTATCTCTATCTATCTTTTTTCGCACTTTAACCATCTCGCCGTTTTGGACTGACAACTTCGAGTTTAGTTGCATTTTCCACGAATAAATATGTCACACGTATTGGATGAAAAAGATTTTATGCAAAATTATTTTCTCTATATTCAACTTCATGTGTGTATATATATATATATATATATATATATATATATATATATATATATATATATTCTATCTTTCGAAAAGATTGCTGTACTTTCAGGCTAAATGAATTCATCGATTTCGATCATGACTCGAGAATGAATAACAAGACAGGTCGGTTTCTCGTGCGGCTCGATACACTCGGTATCGTTCGAAGTATCTCTCTTTGCCAAGTTCGACGCTCGAATTTACTCGGCTCGAGTCGAGTATTGAGTTTCCCTCGAATTTACGACGCGTGCTAGACGTTTCGTCGACGAACGATTTGAGTACTTTTTTCATCTCTTTTTCTTTCATTTTCTTCTTTCTTCATAAAGCGCCAGAACGTACATACAAGCTGTGCGAATCTGTATCAATGCCGGACAATATCTGATTAAATTAACGATTACGTTCGTATAGCACAACGTTTTTTAGATTAATTGTAAAAAATATAAGTTGGTCGAAAATGAGATTTTTTTAAAACTCGTCTAGTTTCATTGTTAAATTTCTTCGTAAACACATTGTGGATCATTTCTTGACGAATCATGTTCATCTCTTTTATCGGTACGAGTAAATCTTTTAAATCTACACTAATCGATATAATAATGAGAATGTAATAAGCCAATGTTCATTTGCTAAATCGATTAACTCTGCTAAACGAAAAGCAGGTATTATTAAGGAAATTTATTTTAAATATAAAATAGTTAAGGATCAACCAAACAGTCAAGTGTTTGAATAAAATGAAATAAAAATCCAACAGTTAAGTAAAAGTTTGACTTGCGAGCAATCTGTAAATAATAATGTTCGACATAGTTGTGACAAAAAAAATAAAAGATAAAAAATAAAAAAAACAAAAATGAAACAAAATGCAAATTAGGCGAGAATTTCAATAGTCTTTAATCGAAGAAGACCGTTTTTACTTGAATTGAACTTTAGAAACGGCGTACGTATTGGTGGGAGGGGTGCGTTTCGCTTTAAATGCGTGCCTCCTTGTGAACGAGTCTGTATATCCTCCTGAAATGTGCGTGCGAGCGAGAGTCTCTCTTCGCGAGCGAGCATGTGACCGTGCGTGCCGATGTGTGCTCGCTCTATAAATAAATAGGAGACGGACATCTTGTAGCGGGGCTCATCGTGCTTCGCTTATACACGTTGATTTTCTTTCTCGATCGACCTACCACCGAGAATACCTGAAAAGAATATTTTTACGAGAGCTCAATCATGATCGATGATCCAACCGAGATCATCCGAGATCAATAGCCCTCCCTTTTTTTGAATCGTCTCTCTCTCTCTCTCTCTCTCTCTCTCTATCTTTATCTATTTATCTGTCTATCTCTCTCTATTTCTTTTACAACTTTTCGTAATATTATATTGTATTAAGTAATAAATATTATTTACTTTTTTCCAGTGTATTATATAATGCAATATAGATTTTAATCTAATATCATTTAATAGCAACTAATTAAATTTATTAGTTGATATTCCAACGATTATGTTCTTAATTATAAGGTGACATTATATCTATGTGTATATATATATATATATATATATATATATATATATATATATATATATATATATAAGTTACAACTTATGGGAAAATTTCTCGATTCTCAAAATCGTAAATCAATTTCCAAAAATCAACGATACATTTCGAGCTTATTAAACTAAAATTGAACGAAATCCAAAAATAACAATGTCGTGTCAGTGAATCGACGCTCTCTCTTTCCCTCTCTCTCTCTTGATCTTCTTTAATAGGATAATACTGCAAAAGTAATTAGATAGCTAATGATAGTTGTTATGATTAACTATTAACTATAGAAATACACAGAGTGGTCCATTTAAAGATTTTTTTTTAACGACGATAACGATTCTCTTTTTAGATTAAATGATATAAGAAACAAAATATTACGATCGTCGAAATATATTTTCGTCCTTGACGAGTATCAAAATTTTTACAGTCGATTTTTTTCGATGAAGTCGAATTTCTAACACTTTTAATGATGCAGTCTCTATAATGATATAATTTTCTGCTTTCTCTCATTACACATTTTTATATATTATTATTTATATATTCAAGAGCCAGGAAAAGAAGGCGGACGAGTTTTCGTTAATACATACTTGCCAAAATTTTTGGAACCAATATAACGTGATTACATAAGAAATAATCAAATGTTAATTTTTCAAACGTTATCAGTTTTATCTTAAAACTTTTAAAGAGAACTGAATGATTAAAGTATATTAAAAGAAAGAAAAAAGTAAAAACAGAGAATAAAAATAAAAGAAAATAATATTAATCTTGTTCGTTTATTTATTTAATAAAAATTGATCGAGATCTCACGTTCACGGATCATGGATTGTCAACTGTAGAGACAACAACGGTGGAGTGGAATGGTATCTATTATTATTCCAAGACGAAATGCGTCCGTCGCTCTTCGCGTAACATCGCTCGGCCGCGTGCAATTACAACAGGATGGCTACGTGAGATTTTGCAATTGCATTCCACAACTTTGCACACCCTTTCTAACGTAACGAGGAAAGGAGGAATGGAGGGAGTAGGAATGGTAAATGGGAGGGAACAGGTGAAAGTGGGTAGGAAAATGGTAAAAAAAATTCGTAAACAAAAAGAGAAGCTCTCTTACTTACAATTTCGGTATAATTTCGTTTCGCGTTCGTTATCTTTGTTGGATACATTAACGTATAAACTTTTGTCTTTGTCTAATGAGAGAAAAAGAGAAAGGGATACTTCGTGATTAAATTGATTATAATCGATTAATTTTTAGAAGCGCAGAAAGCAAACGTGTGTGATTCTCGTCACCCTCGAAAACTCGAACACACGCGTTCCGGGCTGCTCCCGTGTATTTCGGTGGTATGTTGCGTAATGAGATTTGCGTAAGGCTCGACGATATAAAACATTCGTGTGACGGTAAAGTCGTTGATGAGGAGGGAATTAGACTCTCAGGGAATATGAGGAAAGAAGGTATTAAGGTAGAAAGGTAGGAAAGAAAGAAAAAAGAAGGACAAAGAATAAAGAAACAGATGAAAAGGATTTTAATGAAGTATTCAAAGCAAATTTTACTCGTTCCAATGTTGTTTCCTTTTTTTTATTATTTACAGAGGTCCTAAATGGCATCTGCAATGCGAGCAAAGAAGAGGAAAGGCGGCGAAAAGGTATAAAACGAGAATTATTTGTTCTTTAAACACATTATTGCCTTTTATTTGTGTCTCTTTCTTTGCTGTTTCTTTTTTGTTTCCCTGCCTTTTTTTAAAATTATTTTCGTTACAATCCCAATCATCTCTTCCAACACATTACCTTGATTCCTCGTTCATAATATATAGCAAGCAAAGCAACTGAATGTTTTATAGCGATCCCAAAAGAGTGTACCTCGATGAGAATTACATAACAAAACATCGCCAACTGGGTTCTGTTCCCAGGTGCAGGATACCATGAACTTTATAACGGTGTCGTGTGCAATGACACGATCCTCGCGACAGGTGTCTTCAGCTCGAAGGAGCTCTGGATGCTTTCAAAAGGTACGACGAAATCTTTTTTTTTTTACACCAGCAAATATCCCGCGATTTCGTTTTATTTTGCATGAAATCAAAGAATACGTGATATTTCAATGTATATATGCATACATACATACATACATACGTGTATGTATATATATATATATATATATATATATATATATATATATATACACATATACACAAATATTGTAGATACATACGTACGAAAGACGTTTTTATCTAAAAGCTTTCTAAAGTTCGATCGACAAGTCATGATGCTTCACGTTCGATGCTTTCGAAAGGTAACGCACAAAATGATATCGAGATCTTTTGAAAGCATCCTAACGTGTGCGACGAATCGCGATCATTGAAGTCGATCATACATCATCATTATTCTTTTCATTTGTTAGAAAATAAATATATAAGAGAGAACAAGGGAAATAGAGAAATAGTGTTTGACGTAACAAATGAGAGAAAAGGAAGTAAAGTTAGAAAAGATGTAGCAATTACACGGAGATAATTTTTTTAACTTTTGATAAATCAAATGGAACGGTCATAAAAAGAAAAAAAGAAAAGATAGGAAGAAGGGGTAATATGTGCACATAGTGTGAGAGAGTGGCTCGAGCTGGACGAATGCATTTAGGGGCTGCTCGGTACTACTTTCGCAATTTACTGCAAATTTTAGAGCTTAGCCGACTTTAAAACAGTGTTCCCTCCGGGAAAACGCGAAGGAAAAAATTACGAAAAAAAGAGAGAGAAAAAGAGAAATTCTTTTTTGGTATTCACAAAAAAAAATAGTATACTTCTCCCATCTTCGTACGTTCGAATTTTTCTTATTTCTTTCTCAATACATCTAACTCTTATAAAAGTTATTTAATTTTTTTCTTACATTAGATTTATTTTATCTTTTTTTTCTTAAATCAAATGATGCCAAAGATTATGATTTTTCTATTTGTTATATTTGAAATACAATTAAATTATTTCATCATCTAACAATCACAAGTATCTAATAAAAATTGAAACTCAATCGACGAATATATTCGGAACATATTTTCCCTGCTTTTTTGAAAGTTGACTGATATATACATACGCACACACACACGCACACATAATTACAATATTCTTATTTCATTATATATTTAAATTCAAATAATAAAATTTAATATATTTCATTATCAAACAATAACAGGTATTCAATAAAAATAGAAATGCAATCAATACGATAATGTATTTCAAATCAACAAAATAAAATATATACATATTATATACATATTATATACAAAAGTTGTTGGTCAATTTACGATGATCGCAATTTACGTTTAAAAAAACAAAGAGAAAAAGGAAAGAAAAAATGAAAAAATGAAAAAAAGAAAGAAAGAAAAAATGACCAAACGAGGGATACAATCGTGATAACTCGTGCTAGACACGCGACTAACATTGTCGTTAAATAGAATAATAGGCCAGGAGAACGCGTATCGAGAAACTGTGTGAGTCTCGAAACACGCCTCGACGAATGCACGCAGTGAGTAGTATAGCTGTCTCTCTCTCTCTCTCTCTCTCACACTCTTTCTCTCTCTCTTTCTCTTGCTAGTATCTCACCAACTCGTCTCTTCTCTTTTCCTCTCCCGTGGCAGCAGATTAGTATGCAACCTGGTGTATTAATAGACAGGGAACAATGCTCAGGGCCTCAGAGCTTGCTGAGAGCTTCGGACTCTCTCTCTCTCTCTCTCTCTCTCTCGTTCGTTCGTTCTGTTTCTCCTTCCTTCCTTCTCTCTTTCTCTCTCTCTCTCTCTCTCTCTCTCTCTCTCGTTTCCGTGAACATTCTCTTTCCTCCCCGTCCAAGTTTATTGGAGGCAGGCAGGCGAGTCTTGTTGCTAGTGGTTTTCACGCCACTGTTACGGCTCAATTGTGCTTTCCTGAACGGTTTCCGTCTTTCCGCGTTTCTCCCGACGTGGAAATAACTTGTTAAGAAGGGCGGACTCTTAACACTTGGAAAATTGTGGCAACACGAAGTAGCAAACAGAACAAGAAGGTGAGAGAAAGACGAAAGATAAGAAAGAAGTCTTCTTCGTTTTTGTAAAACGTTTCTTTGTGAAGAATCTCGAGTCAATTAGGAAACGATTACAAAGAGAGATCTCTCTTCCTTTATCTCTCTCCTTTTCTCTTTATCTATCTCTCTCTCTCCCTTTCTCTCTCTCTCTCTCTCTCTCTTTTTGTCTCTTTTCCTCGTGTTCGTATTAATGTCATTTTTCGCGTCGTCTAGCACAAAAATCAGAATTGATCGATCGCACGATCAAATATGGTCATCACTTTTTAACGAGGTCTTTTTGTTTTCAAAGTACGACAGTGAAAGAACTATAGTATGTACTATAGTAACGAAGAAACGATCGCGAACCGATTCGAGCAAAATTTTCTTGGTTAAAAAAAAAGATGGGAATCAAGCTGACGCCGACGCGCATGCAATCCTGGCCCGTTCTCCATTCTCCTCCCTCCGTCCCCCTCCATCCCACTTTTGCTCCCACAATGCATATACTCCCACAGCAGATCCTCTCTCTCTATCTCTATCTATCTATCTGTCTATCTACCTCTCTATCTCTCTATCTCACTTTTTGGTCTTCATAGCTCTAGCAACTCTAGGCCCGCGGGGAGCACTATTTTCTAGGATCTTTTTTTTCCCCAATATTCGACTCCCTTTTCCCTAGTGGTGCTCGCACCGACGTTGTGTGGACCACTAACACAGGTATGCATTTTCCTGAGTATCTAGCGAGCGGCCTACTGGGTGGGTCCATGATGGTGATAGAGCGAACGAAAAAAAAAAAAGAGAGAAAGAAAGAAAGAAAAAAAGAGGGGCGCAATTTTTGCCACGCGTAATCGTCCGGGCGAAAGGGAAAAAAGGCGTAGGATTAATATTCTCGATGGCATTGTGCGAAAAGCGAGAGAACATTTTTCCGTGCGATGACGCTGTGGAACGATCGACCTCCCTCTCCCCTTTTCTCCTCCTGCCACCCTCCCTCTCTTCCTCTCTCTCTCTCTTACCCTCTTTCTGTTTTTCGACATCACGTGATACCGTCCAGGCTTTGTAACTTCCGTAGGTTCCGCATAGAGGACAAAAGAACGCATTAGCTTTTCCTATTTGGAGGTGGAGGTGAACGGGGTGGGAAGAAGCGGGTAAAGAGGTGGCTTTGGGGGGCGAGAGGAAGAAAATCTATTTTCTCTAAGAATTTTCGCTGAGCAATCATTCTTATGAAATTTTTTTCGCAAGATTTAGATCGAACGGAAATGATAACAAAAAATAAAAAGAAAGAGGAGAATAGAAAAAAGGTAAATGGCCAAGAAACAGCACCTGTCCTTCAATGGATCCGCGTCAGTGCCTATTTGCTGCAAGACAAGTTGCTGGATAGCGAACGTGCCGAATAAATATCCGTTGGCCCTCTTCGAATATACCTAAGCTACGCACCATTCGAGAAGCTTCTTCCTCACCGTCCTCGTCATCTTATAATTAGATCCTCCCGTGGGACGTTCTCTTAATAATGTCTATGTATTCACGTAATCTCAATTTATAAATTTTGTGGGACGATATGTATCTTTTCTTTTTTTCTCTTGAATTATACTATTTATTTTTTCTTTTCTTTTCTTCTTTTTCTTTAGGTATACTATTTCTTTTTTTTTCTTCTTCTTTAATAATAATCGATAATCAATTAGATAGAAGTGTCTTGATCAAATAGAATGCGTCTTTCAATCTTGGAAAAGATGAAAATAATTCTACGTATTGTAGTAGTTCAATAATATATATATTATGTATTTACAAATGTTCGTAACTTCTTCGTATATAAACCATGAATGATTGACGAAATGATTTTCTGTAGAATCTTTTCATCTTACTCAGATCGTTTCCATAAATTTTTAATATTGATGTAAGTTAGAATTGAATGCAAATATACGATGTCTTTCGTACACACACACACACACACACACACACACACACACACACACACACACACACACACACACACACACACACACACACACACACACACACACACACACACACACACACACACACACACACACACACACACACACACACACACACACACACACACACACACACACACACACACACACACACACACACACACAATTATCTAACACACATATAGATACAATTGTGTGCGTGCGCGCGCGCGTGCGTGCGCGCGTGTGTGTGTATGTAATTGCAATTCATTATATATTTCTCTATTATAAAGTCACAGGGAAAATCTTCGAGTTCGAAGGCGGAAGGGAAAAAATAAGATAGTTGTTTTCGTAATTGCTGTCCTATCCCTTCGACTCGACGTACGCGATGACGTAGGTGGTAAGCATCAAGGATCCGTAACCGTTGATGTGTGTCTGGTTTCAGCGTCCATACTGCATGACCTCAGCGACATGCAGCCTCAAATAAACGCGATCAAAATAGAGCACCCGCCGTACTACTGCAGCAGCTACACCCCTCCATCCGCAGCCACGGCCGCGGATCACGCTCAGCCTGCGGCTAGCTTCAGTAAGTTCTTTTTCTTTTAATTTTCGATACTATCGTTTTTTCTTCTTTTTTATTTATTTATTTATTTATCTTATCATTTGAATGATAATGTGATTCTTTTGTTACTATCTTCTCTTTCTCTTTATATGTATACACATGTTTATTTTTTTTTCTTTCTCTCTTTCATTCTTTTTACTCTTATTTTAATTTACATCGATCAAACCATACGTTAACGGAAATGGTCATCAAAAGTAAGTTTCAACATGACATCTCGTGAAACTCTCTTTCTCTCTCTCTCTCTCTCTCTCTCTCTCTCTCTCTATCTATCTATCTATCTATCTATCTATCTCTCTCTCTCTATTTCTCTCTTTTCTTTCTTTTGCGTACAAATATAACTCGGATCAAGCGAGTAACACAGCAAGAGTCTCATCTTTCTCTCGTAGTTTAGCAAGTTATACGACGGAGAAATTATGCGAGTGCAGAGATGGCCTAGATATTTCGAAGGTCCATCGTTCGTAACGAGCAAGATGCACTTACCGTTGGAATTTTCCAACGATCAAAAGTTATGTGCTTTTCATTTTAATGAATGCTGAATAATCTATGATTCTATTGCCCATATCTGTAATATTTATATGTTATATTTATTGTAATAATATATGTTATATTATATGTAATATTTATATTTATATGTTTGCACCAACGATACTTCTTTTTTTCTCCTCTCATTTCATTTCATTCCATTTCTTTTCTTTTCTTTTTGAACATTGCGAGAAAGACAAAAAAAAGTTATTAAGTTTTTCTTTTTAACCGAATCACGTTGTCACGAAAGTATTTTATCTATATAATCCATGAGATAAAGAGAGAGAGAGAGGGAGATTGGGGGAGAGAGGAAGATGGAGGGAGGTATATAGGGAAGGAAAGGGAGAATCCTAGCGCGAGAGATGCCGCGCGTTTGACCCAGTTATCAAAGAAAGTTTAATCGGTTAGCTTTCCTCGCTCTTAACTGAGTCATTCTCTGATTACGATCCAAATTTGAATCGTACGATATGCGCGTGTACCTACTTACGTTTTCAAGAGAGTTTCTAGGAGAGAAAAAGAGTGGAAGATAAATAGATAGATAGATAGATAGATAGAGAGAGAGAGAGAGAGAGAGAGAGAGAGAGAGAGAGAGAGAATAAAGTTAGAATAAACTAATTTAAAGTTTCTCGGTGGTATCTTTAACGCGTATTTCCAAGTCCGAGTTTTTGTTCAGGAGCGATAACAAAGTACTGATACCGATTCGCGTCGAGAGATACGAGAAGATAGTGTTGTGACGATGTTGGTAGTGGAAGGAGGGAAAATGAGTAGAAGGAGAAAGAGGAAGGAAAAGGAGGTTGGTTGAGGGGTAGGGGTAAAGATAGAGAGAAAATTTACCGTCGGAATAAAATGACCACCTTCTACGGGCTTAAAACATACATGGAGAAAAATTCCAGCAATAAACATATCTGGATCTCGGCCAAGCAAACGGCTATTCTCCTCGTGGCTCCCTTTTATCGTATGTACGTACATACATACATATATACATACATACATATGCATATAATAGGTAGAGTTACGTACGTATGTTCCTACGTAGGGGTTGCTTTATGGCCGCGAAACTAAGCGCTTGATTGACCGCATTGTCGCTGAATTAACACTGCGGGGAAGGTGTCGTCGATCTACCACTGCAATAATAGTCAAAAGAGTGTTATTTAATGACGATAACAGACGATTTTCTTTATTTCATTGCTCTCTTTCTTTATCTCCATGATCTCTTTATATTTAATGTTTATATTATCTTTTATATTTCGATAGTAATTCGTAACGTTTGATATCTCTTCTTCCTTATTTCTTTATCCTTACAGGTCCACCACCGGTACACCAGTTGATAAGAAACGACAAGACTGAAAAAGCTCCGACAGTCTCGGTCTCGAGTGCGGCGACATTCTCGCCAGTTCTCAGGCCAGAAGATGGTCATCGTGGAATGGACTCGCCTCATTCGCAGACGGGTATGTTTTCATCATGCAAACGCTGAATTTGAACAATTTTTTCTTTTTGTTTTTATTTCTTCTTTTTTATTTTTTTTCCTTTTCTTTCCTTCTTTTTTTGTTAACATCATAACGAGGGAACCACTCGTTGCACTGCGAACTTCACGAAACAATCTATATATATATATGTATATATAATTCAAATATGTCTCAACGATCGTAATTTTCTTTAACGCTCATTTACTGTTCCTTCGAGAGCACATTCGAAAAAAAGAAAAGAGAAAATAATTTTTCGTAAAAATTATTGATTTTCTTTTTCGAATATCTTTCGTCTTCGCGACTTCAACGATTTCCTTGCGATGATTATTTCTTTCTTTTCTTTTTCTTTTTTCCCTTAATTATTCATTTTTTCTCTTCGTCATTGATTATTTGCAAACGAAAAAGTGGAGAATGGCCCTTTGAGAAGATAACAGCGAGCCATCGATAAAAATATCGAAGAAAATCTAATTGTAAGATATTTTCCATGAGCTATCATGGTACCATGAAGACCACCTTATCAAAACCGTGCGTTCTCGTCTCTTCCGTGATGTCTCATCATAAAGCTTAAGCCCATCATATCACGCTTGTCGAGTGATCATGAGTTTAACTAACAAACATCTAACAACGAAGTCGACGTAAAAAGAAAAAAAAAGAAAGAAAAAAAAAGAAAGAAAAAAAAAGAAAGAAAAAAAAGTTGCCTTGTACGTTTCCCAACGAACGTTCTTCGTCTTCTTCTTTTCCTCCATTTCTTTCCCTTTCTCTTTTTTCTTTTTTTTACTACGTTATACGAGATCGATGATTAACGGTTGTTATTCAAATGAAATTTAAATCTGTGCCTCTCGCTTCTATACATCGTCGATCGCAACGATATGATTTATCCGAATCATTGATCAAATGAGAAAATAAGAAAAAAAGAATAAATTAATAAAAATAAAAATAAATAAAAAGAAAGAAAGAAGAAAAGCGTCATAAAGGATTCGAAAAAGAATAAAAACTAAAAGTTATCGTATCTATATTATGTTCATTCATAAAATGTCCAGTGTGCGATAGACCCAATTTGAGCTCACCCAGGCATCATGTAAGTAAAATGTTTTCCTGTTCATAAAAAATCGTGTGACCTCGATATATTACACTCAGTGTATCTTTCCCTTTTTAAAACAAGGATCTTAGATCGGATCGAAAAGGATCGATATTCTTGTTCGTTTTTCGCTTTTTTTTTTTCTTTTTTTCATTCAAACACCATCTTATACATACATACATATATATATATATATATATATATATATATATATATATTATAAGAATAATATGTAAACCGATTAATTAAATTGATGTAAATCTTTTAGAGGAAACAATGAACAAGAGTTCGATCTGGTTGAAAAAACGATTAGACAGGAAGGAACTCGTTAATTTTTTAAAGAAGGAACGAATTCGGGGCATCAATTTTTCGATAGGAATAGGCTAGTATCACCTGCACTAGGTCACTACCTAAAAGCAATCGCGAGAGACGCAGAAACCATTTCGATAGACGGAATCTATTGAGCCATTGAACGATAGAATTGTCTTTTTCTGATCAATATCAATCCGATCACCTTGAGCCGTAAATGGATTACATGAAATAAAAAATAAAGAATGAAAGGAAAAAAGAAGAAAGGAATGATGATGATGATAATGATGATGATGCTAATAATAATAATAAGAATAATAAAAATAAGAATAGTAATAAAATACATGTGACTCGAGAGCTCGATTAAATGAAGAAATAGGCCCAAAAAAGTGAAAACAAAAAGAAAAAAAAAAGAGAAAAAGAAAATATCATAAAACGAAAGGATTAAGATAGAAGGGAGCACGAATAAAAAAGCAAGTAGAAGATTAATAATCGGTCTCACTTTTTAATCGGTTCACGGGTGATATCGATCCGTTCAACCCCCTTTTCCCAGTCCCCCTTGCTCTCTTGCCCCCAATGTTAACTGATTTAAGCTCTGTCTCTCTCTTTCTATCTTTCTCTCTCTCTCTCTCTCTTTCTCTCCTTCTCTCTATCTCTCTCTAAAGGTAATCGAAGCGGGATCGATTCGATTGATCGATCGATTGCGAACCGAGAGATCAAGGTTAGAACGGAGACAGAAGAACCTTCGATTCACTTGGTCACCCCCGTTAGCCCGTCCATGCCTCCCTACCCCACCTACCCACCCCCTCCATCCTTTGAAGAAAAATATAATCGAACTGAAGATAAAAAAACGGTTAAAACAAAAAAAATGAAAAAATTTGTAAACGAACACGCGCCGAACAAAACACGAGAACAACAAAAAAAACAACAACAAGAATAACAACAAAACATCGAATGTCTAATCGCGAAATGACGCGCTTTTTGATGATCTCTGTTTCAGTCTGAGCCCGAGCGTAGAGAGAAGCTCGCTAACTCGACTAAAAGGTACTTTGTTGATTGGTTATTGACTGTTATATATATATCTCTCTCTCTCTCTCTATATATATATATAGACACAAATGCACACACACATACATACCCATACGCGCGCACATACACATACACATACAGGCCTTTTTTATGGTATTATCAAACGCAGAGACATGAGAAGGAACATACATATTATTCTCTATCCAGCTCTGATTCCGCTTCTCTCTCTCTCTCTCCCTCTCTCTCTTTCTCTTTCTCTCTTTCTCCCTCTCTCTCTCTCTCTCTCTCTCTCTCTCTCTCTCTCTCTCTCTCTCTCTCCCCTCTCTCTCTCTCTCTTCTCTCTCTATTTCTCTTTAAGCATATGTTTTTCCTTATAGTATACCTATGTAATATAAACATCGAACTAAGCTCGTGTCTTTTTCGAACGAGTACGTCTAACATGAATACCATCGGAAAACACATAAACGCGACGAAAGAGCGAGATAGAGAATATATATCGATACGCGGGGAATAACATTAGCAAGAAACGCGTGTGTAAATACACACACACACACACACATATATATATATATATATGCATATTACGATATCGCACACTGCAATATTTTTATATTGCTATCACGTATGTCATTTTTCTATGATTTCTTTCCTTCTCTCATATATATATATATATATATATATATATATATATATATATATATATATATAAATCTCTTTTGATATCTACGGAACGGATTTTCTTACTTCTCTTTCAATTCTTTCGAGTTTTATAGCACGGAACAAAACGTAGATACATATATACAAATTTAAGATTTTGATCGTAGAGAGACATATTGTTCGTTATGAAATCTTTCTTTTATTCTGAATTTTTATACGGACTCGCGTCGTCGGGTAGTAATAGAGACACACCAATACGACAAACGTGTAAAACGAGTAGAGTTTGACAGGAAATGCACGTAATGTCGGCTACGTAACTATATTCAATTCTAGAACCTATCCTATTTCTCTATATCTATATCTATATCTATATCTATATCTATATCTATATCTATATCTACAACTATATCTAGCTTTATTTCCCTCTCTCTCTCTCTCTTTCTCTCTCTCTCTCTCTCTCTTTATTTTTCTCTCTTTCTCTGTCTCACTTTCTTTCTCTCTCTCTCTCTCTCTCTCTCTCTCTCTCTCTCTCTCTCTCTCTCTCTCTCTCTCACACTATCTTTCATAACACAGTACACTGGTAATACTTATATCAATGCATCGATGTTTAGCGAGTATTAAAGCACAACTCCTCCACACGCGAAGGGTTTTTGCACTATACATTTTCTTTATATGTTACTTATGTTTTCTTTTATTTTTCTTTTTTTTTTATTTCGCTCGCTCCACATAGATATCGTTCAAAATATCATCCTTCACATTGATCTTACTACTTCCACTTCCTACCCCCAGCTTTATTCTCTGTTTCTAAAAACACTCTTCGTCAAAACGATATCTCGTCGGCGGTAAGGAAAAGTAAAGTATGTATTTTGAATCTCTCTCCCTCTTTCTTTATCTCTCTCTCTTTTCCTCTCTCTCTCTCTCTTTCTCTCTCTTTCTCCCCCCTCTCTCTCTCCTTCTCTTTCTACCCATCTCTCGGAACATCCGGAATCCGAGAATGTCCGTTTTATTGATTTTCACTATTCTTCGTTTCTCTCCACCGACTTCTTAGCCAAGCCCGTTTTACGTTCATTCCCTATTTTACTTAATAGATGTCCCTATTTGCGTCAAGAGCACTCCTTAATTTCAATGAATTCTCGGCTCGCCGGGATCGTTTGATAAAATATCTCTGAAAAGACACTTGAATTTACTTAAACGGGTATCTACATATGTATTTAAGTACTTACTTACATACATACGTACATATGTACTTACGCGTACACATTTTGTGTAACGAACGAGCTTAATAACATAACAAAGAAAAATGAAAAGACTTTCACACGTATATACACACATCCTCCCTCCCATCTGTCTTTTTTTGTTCTTTTTTCTCCTTATTTCAATCGATTCCCTCGAAGTCTAAGCACGGCTTTCTCCACGTTAAGTAAGAATTTATATATGTGTAACTATATAGTTTCTCTATGTATAATGTGTGTGTGTACACGTATATATGGTGTTATGTGTCCTATTACCCTTCTCTACGTGATATCTTCAGATTTTTAAATTTCTTTATACCCCCTCGCCCCGAATTCAACCTTCTTACATTCAATCGATCGATACCGGTAGTATTTTCACCTGTATAGCTAATTTCATGGTCTTTCATTGATTGACTATATTTTTTGTCACCAGCGAAGGTACGATCGATGTTTAAGTACTTATATGCTTGATAAATGTTTCCACGTGACCGATGTTACTCTTTCTCTTTCTCAGTCTCTCTTTTCTGTCTCCCTTTCACTCTTTGCATCGTTACACATATGTATCTGTGTATATAATTGTACATTAGATGTTATTTATTTTTCCCTAGAAATGGACAATTGTACTTTAACAACCCCTATTCTCATTACATACTACTATATTCACTTTCCGCTCGTTTCTGTTTATCTGTTTGTCTGTCTGTTTGTCTGTTTGTCTGTTTGTCTCTTTCTGTCTTTCTCTTTCTCTCTCCCTCTCTTTCTATCTCCCTATCACTTTTCTTTTTTTTCATTTTTTCTCTCCCCCTCTCTCTCCTCTCTCTCCCACTCTTTCTCTCTCTCTCTCTCTCTCTCTCTCTTTCTCTTTTTTTCTGACACGCCCTATCTCGCGCTTTATCTTCTTTCCCACTCTTCTTCTTTTCTGTCTCTTGCACAGACGATTGCCACTATAATTCTTCCTACATATCATACCTACAAAAGAAAAAAAAAATCGTTCGTTTTACGTACGTTAATGTGTGTGTATATTACGCGTACGGACATTCTAACTTCCTGTAAAACGTTAATACTTCATTTTTATTCTATTTTATTTCACACTTCCTACTTCCTTTTTCTCCATATTAATGATAACGTGTATTAGTTACGATACACTCTTAACGTAAGTCTATGTGCTTGTAGTATCCATCGAGTTTGAAATATGTAATATATATATATATATATATATATATATATATATATATATATATATATATATATATATGTAGATGTACATATATGTATATATATGTGTTATTTGAACTGTTACAAACTTCGTCGAAGTCATTGAGGATAATTTTTGTATTAGATCAAACATGACCGTAAAATGTTTCTAGGATCACAATATTTGCTTCCTTGTCTTCCTTGATCTGAATGAAAAAATCTAAGTTACTATACTCAATGGTTTTTTCGAAGTGATCAATTTGTAACGATTGAAATGGTCCACTTTATATATAGTATTAACGTTGTTGTTGTCGATCTCTGACAGATATTAAAAAATGAATTCTGTATCTCTCCTTCCCTCTCTGTCTCTCTCTCTCTCTCTCTCTCTCTCTCTCTCTCTCTCTCTCTCTCTCTCTCTCTCTCTCTCTCTCTCTCTCTCTCTCTCTCTTTTTCTGTATACATATATATATATATATATATATATATATATATATATATATGACTATCATTTGACATTCCTTTTGTTGCACGTGATGAAACGCACTGTCGTACATAAGTTTTTCAAAAAAATGCTAAAGAATAGTGAATCTTAGGAGTCTTATCAAGATGGTTTGCTGCATCGATCATCATTGCAGGATAGTCTGAGGAAGGGAAAGATAGAAAAGGTATAACAACGCGAGGAAGAAGAAGTGCAACACAACAACGAACAACAAGAAAACGAAGAAAAAGAAGAAGGCGAACGATGATTACAATTTACTTAAACATATTTGATTTCTTTCTCTTTCTTTCTTTTTTTGTTTTCTTTTTTTTTTTTTATTTTCATTTTTCTTAGTTTTTATTCGTATCTCTTTAATGTCAACAATGCTTCTTTTTATTCATATAAAAAAAAAGAAAATTACATAGAAATATTGACTATATATATATCGAGACGATTCTCCACTTTCGAAATACAAAAAAAAAATACAAAAGCCGGAATGTTTTTCTCACAGACTTGCAATTAACTTGACACAAAAAATGAAAAATGAACCAATCATCGCTTTAGAAAGACGATTTATCAGCTGGTAGAAAGGTTGGATTTTAACCGATGATCCGTTTGCCCAGCAGGGAATACCCCGAGAAATCTACCTGACGTCTGATTGCGATACGGTAACCGCTGCGTTCGAGATCGCAAGAATGTTATGTTTAGCCCTTATTATTATTAATTTGGTGTGTCTTTAGCTCGGTGTTGCATCATACGTATTGGTATATATACACACACACAGACACGTACTTGCATATATATATATATATATATATATATATATATATATATATATATACATATATATATGTATATTTATACATATATATATATGTATATATATATACATATATATATATACATATATATATATACTCATACATATATATATATATATACACATACATATTGGATAATGTGCTCCCATAGCCGCCTGCAGCTCTCTGCACGATCGTGTTCGCGCGATGCTGTCAACGCGTAGGTGAGCTCGAACGTCATTCTTTTAATTGCTCTCATCCCTTACGTTCTCCCTCGAATTATATGGATATGTGAATCGTTAAAAAAAAATAAAGAAAAAAGAGGAGAGAAAAAAAAGAAAAGAACGATTCTGATCATTCGAAATCAAAGGATCGATCGCAAAAAAGCAAAATTGAACAAGAGAAAAAAATATATTACGAGTACAAGTCCCTCTCCTGTCACCCTATACCCTCAGTCGTCACAGCCATGTACGTATAGTTATGTGTTATGTATACTAACCACATTTTCTATTGATCCTACTTTGCCCGTTCGTTCGTTCGTTCGTTCGTTCGTTCGTTCGTTCGTCCGTCCGTCCGTCGGACCGACGGACCGACCGACCGACCGACCGACCGATCTGTCCGTTACGAGGATTGGCTTGTTCGAATTCGACAGAGAGAAACGGAGAGAGAGAAATAGATAGATAGAGAAAAAAGAGAGAGAGAGAGAGAGAGAAAGACGACAACGGAAGAGAAAAAATAGACCACTCTCTTTCTCTCCATAGTAGTGAGTCGAAAAATTTGAAGATAATAACGATAATACGAGGATCAAGAAAATCTCGAGAGTTTGCATTGAAATAAAAAAAATTAAAAGACAGAAAAAAAAGAGAAAATAGGAAGTTCGTCAAACGGACAGACAGACGAACGGATGAGTTTTCTCGCTAACTACCGTAGTATTCCAAATCTACCTGGTAAGCTAGCTGTCTGTCTGTCTATTTGTCTGTCTGTCTGTCTGTCTGTCTGTCTGTCTGTCTGTTTGTCTGTCTGTCTGCCTGCCTGTCTGTCTGTCTGTCCGTCTGTCTGTCTGTCCGTCTATCTGTCTGTCTGTCTGTCTGTTCTCGTTCGCCTATCTGTCTATCTGTCTGTCTGTCTTTCTGTCTGTTTGTCCGTTTATTTACCCACCTTCTCACACCTACCTGTTTCACATTACTATTATTTCGAAAGGTATAGCCTCGAGTGGAGTACATTCAAGGTCGAGAAAATTTCTCCAAAACGATCGAGCGACATGTCTCTCTGTCCATAGGGTGGGCGAATGGGCGAGGGCAAGGAGGAAGGGAGGGAGGGAGGGAGGGAGGAATGGCCCTCAATCGATAACCGTTCGAGGCTGTACTCCCTGGTATTAACCGTGCACACCATAATTATCTCTATCTCACTCACTGTCACACGGCCAATGCTCTGGGTATGTCGTATGCTGGATGGATTAACCGATCTAATTGATTGATTCACCACCGATTAATTTCCGAACCTTGATTGAACGTTTGTACTTTATCTATCTATCTATCTATCTATTTATCTATCTGTCTGTCTATCTATGTCTTTATCTATCTATCGATCTATCTCTTTATCTATCTATCTGTTTTTCTGTCTATCCACCTATTTATCTATCTCCGTACGATAATACCACTTTTATTATTGTTGCGATGTTGGTGTTGTTCTTAATACTATAAATATATATATATATATGTATATATATACCGTATACTATAAATACTTCATACATATATGTGTATATATATATATATGTATATACACACATACCATAATTATTCT
Organism: Dolichovespula saxonica; assembly: GCA_911387935.1. NCBI lineage: Eukaryota > Metazoa > Arthropoda > Insecta > Hymenoptera > Vespidae > Dolichovespula > Dolichovespula saxonica. The sequence continues at coordinate 603,248 of OU427000.1, forward strand.
AATCATTGTATTGATGTTGTTACCTTGATGTTTTTGATGTGTTGTTTAATCGTTGTTATCGTTGCTGTTTGATGTTTGTTGTTGCACTATTCATCCATATACATATACATATATATATATATATATATATATATATATATATATATATATATTTATATATATATATATATATATATATATTTATATTTATATTTATATTTATATTTATATTTATATTTATATTTATATTTATATTTATATTTATATATACATACATAAGAGTCAACAATTCGTACGTATAGATACGCACGTATGTGTATGTTTGTGCGTTCTTTTTTTATATTCGAAACGTACGTGTATGCGTGTAACGTAGCTACTATAGGTAGGTACAGAGATGGAATTGCAACGCGCGACCGCATTCCATCGGCCGGTCCAGAGACTCTTGATCCTCAAGTTCCAAAGCACTAAGGATGATAAGAGGGAAAGGAGAATGGGGTGGGATGTGGGAAGTGCAGATGGACAAGATTCAAGCGGGGTGCCGCTCAGGGGTGGCTCCTAAAGGATGATTCCCGAGGGTGCAGCGGATACACGTACGTTTCAGCCAGTCAGCCAGTCAGCATCACGCTTGGAGCGCCTTCTCTTGTGCGTGTGCGTCTATGTACGATTGTGCTTACACGCACACGCATGCAAACCGCGTATGTATATATGTGTATGTGGCTATGTACGTATGTATATATGTATATGTATATGTATATAACTCGATAATCCAATCGCGATACGTGATCGTCGCAACTGCACCACTAAAACCACCCCCTAACAATCTCATACGAGGAAAAAACTAACAATAACAATAATAATAATAATAATAATAATAATAATAATAATAATAATAATGATAATAATAGTAATAATAATAATAATAATAATAATAATAATAATAATAATAATAATAATAATAATAATAATAATGATAATGACAATATTAATGATAATGATAATGATAATGATAATAATAATGATGATGATGATGATGATGATGATAATGATGATGATGATGATGAAGATGATATGATGATGATGATGATGATTATGATGATGACGATGACGATGACGATGACGATGACGATGACGATGACGATGACGATGACGACGATGATGATGATGATAATTGTAATAATTATTATTCTAATAATAAATAATAATATTATATAACAATAATAATAATGATGCTAATAATAATAAGAAATGTTTCCTTGTTAAAAGAGAACATTTCTGCTTATTCTTATTTCATACGTTACGCGTTCGATCGAATGCTATGATCGTTTTGATTATCGATTCGAGGTCGCCAAGGGTTAAAAGCAAAATGCAGGAAGACGAGTGTGCGCGAGTGGTTTTCGCTCGTAGCATCTTGCAGTTCGCTCGCCTATAAATAACGCGCGTCCTCGAACGTTTCCGAGCGATGAACGATTTTATCTTCGTGCCACGGCTCGGTCCACCAGACACACACTACTACAACCACCACCCTTGCCCGCAAACTGCTCGATTTCGTACATCTTATGCGGCCTTAGAATATTTTTTGTGACTTAGAATGTGACAAAATGAATAAAGGACAAAACATATCGACAATAAGAAAAAAGAAAGAAAAAGAAAAGATGAAAATAAAACAAAACAAAAAGAAACTAAAATAGTAGATAAATAGACAAATGGAAATCGTTATCCTCGAAGAGGTTTGAATCGACTTGTCGAGGGGGTGGTTCGACGGTGGCGTAAGCGTTTGTATTCGTTTTGATTCCATCTGACTCTGTGTTACAGGATTGCATTCACCCCACGAAGGAATGGCCGGTAGTTCCGGTCAGAGTATGTCCGGTCTCGCTTACTATCAACCTGAACATCCTGCCTCAACGGGAGTGGTCAAGTATCCGGAGAACGGTCACGATACCCTTTCAGATTTCGTGACGTTTGTTTGTCAAGAAGCTGAAAATACACAACAACTACCCCAGGTAGCTTCTGGATCCGTCGAGACCGCCACAGTGTCGTCGCTTCTATCGTAATCTCGTTAGCTCCACTCTTCTCTCTCTCTCTCTCTCTCTCTCTCTCTCTCTCTCTCTCTCTCTCTCTCTCTCTCTCGATCTTTCTCACTCTCCTTACGTTCACAATCTTTTCTTCTATTTTATTTTCTTTTTTTTTTCTTATAAGTACAGTTTTCTCCTCCTTGCTTACTTGTAGAGTTTCGAGAACGTATGCAAACGGCCACACTGTGGCGGTTACGCACGACCTGCATAATTTTCCGTGCTCCAGTCGCCCTGGATTCACATTATTTCTCTAATCACGTCGTATATATTCGCTCTATTTATTATTTATCTATTATTCGTCTTTGTCTACACATCTACATTTTTCATTCGTTCGACGTTTCACGTTCTCTCTCTTTCTATTTCTCTATATGTATCTATCTCTATAATTCTATTTCTATCTCTCTATCTCTCTATCTCTTTTTTCTCTTTCTCTCTCGTTTTATAGTATAAATGAACTACTTAGTTGTCTTATTTCTTAACAATCGCACGTTTCTCTAATATCAATCATTCTTATGTATATACATTTTTATTCTAATAACGTTAATTGAACGAGATAGCATTTACAAAATAGGATAACGGATACGACGATCCGTATCCGAATTTCTATCGATTTGAAAGGTAAACTAGATAATTTAATTCTCGATTATTTGAATTACAAAATCATTGTTAACTGGCGTTAAATTTTTTAGGAAACTCATTGATGAGACATGTGCGAGATACGTATAGTCTCCAAAAAATTTCTACGTTTTAAACCTAAGAATATTTTTTGAAACAAACAAAGTGAATTAGATTTTCAATATACCTACGTATGCATACCAACATCCTCTAGATATATTATTGTAAATGGTCGATCTTAAATTGAAATTATGCTTCAACAAGTAGTGACAATTGTCAAATTGACAGATGAAATATAGTGTTCCTTTCTGAATATATTTTAGAAACGATATATATATATATATATATATATATATATATATATATATATATATATATATTGACAAAATTGTAAAGTCTTTTAAATACAGGAAAGAAGATTTGAAAAATATGATATCGTTGATATCGAAATTGTAGATATCACATTTTCCAATGTTCAGCAAACAATAAACAAATTCTAAAAAAATTCCTTATAACTTTCACGAATGATTGCAACTTTGTTCGTATCAAATAATAAAAAGAATTAAAAATATAAAAAAAAAATGAAGAAAGAAAGAAAGAAAAGAAAAAAAGGAGATTGATTTAATTAGAAAAAACGTATGAATTACTTTCGGAGTTTATTGTACTGAGAAATAATTCGCGTTGTTCGATCGATCGGGGTGAGTGGATCACGCGCGGGTCGAGTGTGTTGATCGGAGGGTGTGTGCGATTTCCAGGCGCAGCTAGCGGGACCGCGTACTGGCATACAAAAGTTCTCACAGTATTATCCAAGCTCGATGTTACCACCACCACCACCGGCTCCAATGGCTAGACCGGTTGCGATCATCAGATCGACGGGTGAGTTGACTGGTACGAGCGCAAATTCGCCGCCAACTTCCTCAACATCTCCGACGGATCCGAGCGAGCTTGGACCCAATCAACAGGAACAGATGGCAGCAGCGGCGGCGGTCGGCTTGGTCAGTTCGGCCTGTCAGAACTCCGTCGATCCGGCCGGTAGAAAAAGTCCCGCGAGAATCCTTGTCACAGCACCTCACACCAGCAGGGAATATACGTTTGCCCATTTTCACTCTCAACCAGGACAGGTAAGACATTATTTTTCTTATAGAATAGTGTGCAATACACGTTGTATTATATTTTTTTATTTATTTATCATTTATCGTTCGAAAGTATTTGCCTGTTAAATCCGTTGGGACTATTTAAAAAATTGAGTTTGACACAAATCACATATTTCTCTATTTGAGAATTAATATTGCCAAGTGTATGTACGTTATACCCACGTGATATTGAGTTTTCTTTCCCGATTGTGACAAACTTCTCAATGTCGTTAACGATCGATTCCGTCGTTTTACAGCAAATCTTTACGTATCCAACTATCAGTTCGATGTCAGGGGTAATATCTCCGACGAATCTCTCGCTTTTCTCGTCTCCGGTTTCGGTGACGAGACCAGTAGCCACACAAAGGTCGGTCTCAAATGTACCACCACGCTGGAATACAACTCCGTTTATCAACTTGGAGGATGATTATAACATGATAGCACCTATCATCGC
>OU427000.1:612500-662500 GCA_911387935.1 Dolichovespula saxonica
CGATTTAAGAAGCGCTCGATTCTTCGTCGTATCTTCTTCTTCTTCTTTGTCTTCTCCGTTTCATCTACTTCTTCTTCTTTTTCTTCTTCTCCTCCTCCTCCTCCTCTTCCTCCCGATATTTTCTTCCTCTGTAAAGAGTACTCGTAGGTCGATAGAAACGGCCTACGTCAACTCGTATCGTAATAATTATCGACACTAATATCGGAGGCGGTCGATGAAAAGAGAAGTTGTCGAATTGAATTATGAGAAATTTAAGTTTAAATTTATATATATATATATATATATATATATATATATATATATATATATATATATATACATATATGTGTGTGTGTGTGTGTTTTTGTGTGTATATAAATTTAAATTTAAGTTTAAATTTGAATTAATATTTTAAATTTAAATTTAACAAATAACAATTAAATTATAACATTTTTAATAGAGGCACGGTGCTTTACGTCCGGCTAAGTACACAGAAACATTTTTGTATAGCGTCTCTCGAGCTGCCTTGTAACCGAAAGTGCATTAAAAAAATCGTTCGCACGATGGCTACTGACGAGGGGGTTTGGAAAAAGGAAGAGAGAGAGAGAGAGAAAGACAGCCAGACAGACAGACAAATAGAGAAAGAGAGAGAGAGAGGAAGAAAAAGTTGAAAACAAAAACGAAAGAATATAAGTAACATTGTGTGAGAACTAAAGTGACCCTCTTGAGGTGCCTCGTGAGTACGAGGACTTTTTCTACGTAAGGATAGGACTTTTTCTCTTATTGTTAATACGGTGAAGATAAAAATTGAAAGAAAGAGAAAGAGAGAAAGAGTGATAAATAGAGTGAGTGTGTGAAAACGAGAGAAAAAGAGAGAGAAAGAAAGAGAAAGAGAGAAAGAGAGAGAGGGGGGGATACATGATCGTACGTTCAAACAAACGAACTGCTTTTTGAGAGCATCGTCGAGCACCACTTTTCGTTATCCCGGGTCATCTAAGCCCTTAAGGAAGAACGATAAAAGAGATTAGGTGCGAAGTACGATTTATATATATATATATATATATATATATATATATATATATATATATATACACATACATAGATCGATTAAAAAGATCGACAAAGGGATGTTCAGGCATCATGATAATTAGCTTGAATCGCTCCAATTTTCGAAATAACAGAGCGTCAGGTTTGAGTCTGCTTGCGTGAACGTGTGCTCGTGTGGGTGTATTTGTATGTATGTATGTGTATGTACTTTCATGTATATGAGAAAGATGAGAAGGAAAGACAGAAAAAGAAAGAAAGAGAAAGAGAGAGAGAGAGAGAGAGAGAGAGAGAGAGAGAGAGAGAGAGAGAATGAGATAAATCTGTAAAGAGAGAATTACTAAACAACGTGTCATATTTTGACATTGTCGCCCTCGTCGGTCCTCGTTTTTTTCCTCTTTCATCATATTACTTGTTGGAAGTAAGTAAGTACGAAATTATAATAAAGCGTTGAGAAGATAAAGAGACAGACAGACAGAGAGAGAGAGAGAGAGAGAGAGAGAGAATTGAAGAGAAAGGAAGAAAGAGAGAAAAATAGAGAGGAGAATTACGAGGATAAAAAAAGAGTATTGCTATATATATGTTTATGGTCACAAAAATGAAAAAGAACAATGAGAAGCAATATTACTATAGTGGGCTGTTTTTTTTCACTGTATCAGAAAATGTTATTGTCAATGCTTTAACAAGAAGTTCGTGTTAGAAGAAAATATTGTAATTAAATATCGTGTATTAACTCGTCAGATTGATTAAGAAACGGAATTAGGAAACGGACAGGCAATCCATCCTATTAATAAATAGATAGGCAAGAAAATGGAGAGGTTTATTGTTAAAAATGTTAAAACTCCTCGCTATTCTTGATCCTCATCAGTTTAACGATTTATCATAATCATAGCCTAATTTATTAATGCTTTGCTTTTCGATCGTTTCATCGAGTGGCGCAAAATTGGCGAACAGATAGATCTCTCCTATCATTTTTAAAACTTTTATTTGGAGTTGATAGAGATTAGAAAATTAATATCAAAAGATTTCAATTAGTTTTTCCTGATTCTTATGAAAACGACGACGATAACAAGAATGAGAACGAGGACGACGACGACAACGAAGAAGATAAAATGTGTAACAATTTAGGGGAAAAAAGCGAGCTAGAATTTAAATAACAATACTATAGCGAGGGACTGATATATTTACAATATAAAAATAGAGACAGCGTATATTAGTTCGCGGACATTAGATTAATAATTAAAAAACGGAGCTGTTAAAAAGCGCGCGAGAGAGAGAGAAAAAGAGAGAGAAAGTGGATAGAAAAAAAAAGAAAAGAAAGGAATAAAAATGCGGATACATGATAAGGTATTAATCGTAGAACAGTGTGTCGGCGATATTTCATTCTATTAACGATTAACGATATTACAATAGAAATATTTAAATCATCGTATCGCGCAAATTAACGTTCAAATTTTTATCTATGTTAATTATTTAATCGTTAGATGAATTATTATTTTTCTTGCTTCGTTGTTATTTAATAGTTTAAAAACAAATCGAAACAATAAGTTAAATGAGAACGATTCTACAAAATATTTAGTCAATTATTTTGATTTGTAATAAAACGATTTATTAATTTAGTGTGTCTACAAAAAAGGTACTCAATGACTCAATGTGCGTCTATAAATAAAACGATTCAATGTTTTACAAAAAAAAGTCAAATGGGTTACAGTCTATCTATGGAATATTTCATCAATAATTTGTGATGTATCTACGCGTAGAACGATTCGATGATATTTACGACGTATAATATTTACAAAAAGTTTCATCAATGATTGAAAACTTCTCGCATTGAGAAATTACTCCACAGACACTTTGTAATCCATAGAATCGTTCTACTCGTAGTAACCCTTAAAATCATCGAATCGTTTATATTCTACATATAAGTGTTAAACATTAATCCCACTAATAATAAAATAATTAATGGAATAATATCGTGTGATTAACATTGGCATGGATGAAAATCTAATTGTTAATATCGATTAATACTGTAAAATTTCATCCGTAAAATCGTCAATCGTTAATTAAAATTATAATATTGGCCAAGTGACTGTTATAGAAGTATATATAGCGTGCGGGTAAAGAAATTGCAAGTACGGCTGCGAGAATACTGATAATAATGATAATACTAAAAATTATAACAATAGCAATAATAATAATAATAATAATAATAATAATAATAATAATAATAATAATAATAATAATAATAATAATAATAATAATAATAATATAGTAATATTAATAGTAATATATATATAATAAAAAATAGTAATATGACTAACATTAACGTTAACATACACACGAAGAATAATAAATCTCTCAAGAAAAACAACGATTATGATAACGTCGATACTGCTGTTGCTACTGCTGTTGCTGTTGCTGCTGCTGCTGCTGCTAATGATGATGATGATGATGATAATGATGATGATAACGATGATGATAATGATGATGATGATGATAACATAATGCGATTATTATTACTATATTAATATGGCAATACGATAATATACATATATTATATGAAATACAATGATATATTTATCGAATATTTATTGAGCATTAGCGTATCGTGTAATACGGTTGTACAAAGTAGATTGAGAAAGGAGAGAGAAAGATAGAGAGAGAGCGTGAGAGAAAGAAAGAGAGAGGGAGAGTAAGAACAAAAGTGAGAGAGTGAGAGTGAGAGAATATGTTAAAGAAAAAAAGGGAGAGGTAGAGAGAGACAGAAATAGACAGACAGACAAACAGATAAACAGATTGACGGACGGACGGACGGATGGACGAATGGAGGGAAAAGAAGAAGAAGAAAACGATTGCAAAAAGAAAGAGAGAGAGACAGAGAAATTCTGGCAAAAGCAATAATGTGTATTAAAAAACAGAGATCAACGAAACTCGGGTGGCGATCCTAAAAGTGTTAAGGGCAATAAAAAAAAAAAAGAAAAGATAGAGAGAGAGAGAAAGAGAGAGAGAGAGAGAGAGCGAAAGAGAAACGCAAGAAAGACGTGCGCACGGACGACACAGGCGAAGAAAATATTATATTAGAAAGAAAATGAGCAGGGCATGTAACACGTATCGATTAGAGAAAGAAAGGGTGAGGAGGTAGAGTAGATAAAAAGAGTAAAGGAGAGGGACGATAACAAAAAAAAAATAAAAAAAGAAAGAGAGAAAAAGTAAATAAAAACTAAAACAAACGCTTTTCGCCGTGACGTCCGACACTGTATTTTCGTTTCACGATCCTTTTTTTTACAAGATTGTGAACGAGGATCATGTTATATATCAGGGATTAGACTAAATAGTATAATACGCTACGAACGAGGCGGCAAACAAAAAGAAAAAAGGGATGGTTTTATTCTAGGAATGTTGGGAATGGGGATGGGAGTTGCAAGAGTGTGAGAAAGAGTGAAAGAAAGAAAGAGAAAGAGAGTGAAAGAGAAAGAGAGTGAAAGAGAGAGAGAGAGTGAAAGAGAGAGAGAGAGAGAGAGAGAGAGAGAGAGAGAATAAAATGAAGCAAATTAAATGGAGGGTTCACAGTGGTGATAGTAGCGGAACTTAAAGAGAGAGAGAGAGAGAGACGAATTGGAAAAAAGAAGCAGAGGAGAGATCAAATGATGTGATAACAAATAGCGTTGTCAAAAAGCCTCCTGGCACGTGTGCATCTGATACGTACCTCATTTCGAGGTTAGAATGTGAAGGAAACATAAGAAAAAGGGACAAAATCCGAAAATCCAAAAAAAAAATAAAATAAAAAGCAAAACACCAAGGAGAAATAAATTAATAAGAAAAGATCAGTGATATTAATTATCGTTCAATCGATCGAATATCGAATGATGTTTACTACTGTAAGGATAGCGAAAGCAATAATAATAATAATATTATTATTAATAATATTATTATATAATAATAATAATAATAATAATAATAATAATAATAATAATAATAATAATAACAACAATAATAATAATAACAACAACGACAACAACAACAACAACAATAATAATAATAAGTAATAATAATAATAAGTAAAAATAATAATAATAATAATAATAATAAAAATAATAATAATAATAATAATAAAGGAAATTCAAAATCTAAACGAAAAGTAGGGACAACGACGAGATTAGAAAAACGACGAAATGGGAGAGTTCTTTGTCACCTTACACCACCAATTATATACATTATGTCCATATTGTCTCAATTAACACATTATGTATTATATATTCGACAATATTGATTATTAAAAATTCTTAATACATAAACCACAAAGGCGGATTTTCTCTTTATGAAAATTTGTCGATCTCCTAGCAGATCGCATCATTCGAATTTGGACATTGAAACATTTTCAATGAGGACGAATATTCCGATTGATTTGTGCCTCGTTTATGTTTTAACATAATTATTTCGAAATAATTATTATTATATTATCATCATCTCGTCTGTGCGTGTCGTATCTTTTGATTGTTACGAGATCTTATGATCAATCGATCGAAGGTAAGGATCTTACAATCATATAGAGACTGTAGATAAGGTGTGCATGATTTATGAAAAGGAAGTACACGAACAAGATAAGTAATAAAAGTAAGACAAAATAGAACAAAAAAAAATAATAGTAATAATGATGATGATGATGATGATGATGATGATGATGATGATAGTAATAATAGTAATAATAATAATAATAATAATAATAATAATAATAATAATAATAATAATAATAATAATAATAATAAAAACAAGGAAACAAGCGGGACTATAGAAAAAGTCCAACTATTAGTTTATTTATACCTGCAATCATTCACACACGCATAAACACAAACACATACAAACATATACGTATGTACGTATGTATACTCATAAATGCATACACAGAAACATACTCGGTGCTTTTATATGGTGATGATTAAAAGAATGTTACAAATCACCGTGACTTTTTTATTTTTGTTTATTTCTTTATTTTTACATTTTTTCTTTACTTTTTATCTTCGTTCATAACTTATCAAAACCCAAAAATCGTATCTCTATTCCGCGCAAAATTTATTTCTAGTTTCTTTTGAAAGGGGGAAAGAAAAAGAAAATGAAAACTCGTAAGGGTAAAAATTGACTCTTGAAATCTTGATATCACAAGGTGATAGAAAAAAAAAATATTAGTAATAAAATATAATGCTCTGGTAAAAAGTGAAGTATAATTTATTATGCGCATCGATTTTTTTTATTATAGATGCTTCATTGTTAATCACGTATTATACTAATCGTGTACAATCAAAATTAATATACATACATATAATATTACTCGTGACGTGTTACAATTCATCGCGCAAAAATGTCCGTTATATGTATGTATTTCTTATGTGTTTGTTTGTCTTTAGTTGTTTTTTTCAAAAATAATAACTTTTTATCGTCGACGTAGTCGCGCGAATAAAACGTACAATAAATATTATCAGCATATTAAAGTATACTATCAGAGGAGGTCGTTGCATTCGTTAAAACGGTTCTTTGTGTTCGTTAATTATACAAAAAATAAAATAAATAAAAGAAGAAGACATAAAAATTCTAGGTAATCACGTTAAGGCTTATAACAACGTGTTGGATACTGGTGGAACAACAAAAAAGAAAAGAAAAGAAAGAAAATAAAATTAATATGTTGATTACCGGTGTAACATTATTATCGGTAACATCATTATCGGTGTTAGTGAATATTTCATACTTAATTCACCATTATAAATTACTTACTTAATAGTTAATTGAATCAATAACTAACAATTGAAATTCTGGTTGTAGATTAGATAAAACGATTCGATGATTTTAAAGTTTCTCTATGGAGTAAGCAATTTGTCAATGTTTTATAGCGTGTCTACAAATAAAATGATTCAATGATATACAACATATCTCTACGAAATTGTTCGTCAATGATTCACAGTACGTATTAGAATAAAACTATTCAATCAGCTTAAGTAAAAAAAATAAAGTATTTACGATGTAATTCGTCAATGTTCTAATACTAATACATTGACGAACCTCTTCACAGATATAGCTGTGAATCATTGAATCGTTATCTTTTGTAGATACACCGAGAACCATTAAATCGTTTCATGCACAAATATATCTATGTATCGGAAATGATCGATTCATTATTCGATTGAATTATTTTCATCTTGGTTATCCTGAAATAAAATATTGAAGAAAATAAAAGGAAAACAATTGAATCGTTAATCGATAATAAAATAGTACAATTATAATCGTTGCAATTATTAATTGAATGAAATATCGTCCAACACCGATTCTATATCACTTTAGCCTTAATCAAGAAGTAATAATTATTGTTGGTATTAGCCAGCAATGTATACAAAATTTATACGTATTCATAATATAATACTTGGTCTGATATGTAGGTAAAAAGGGGGAAAGGGATGTAAACTGTCGTACGTGCAACAATTTTAGAACGAGATTCGAATAGTAAACGATCTCATCGTCTAATAACAAATTAAAAAAATGTTTATCGTTTTTCTTTGTTCGAATACTCGGATTATTCATCGATTTAACAATGATCTCTTTGTGAACGTATTGAAGCGATCGCGTCTAAAAATCTGTAAATGTACATAACGTCAAAAATACAAATTTATCTTCGAATAAAACAAAATAAATAAAAATTAAGAAATTAAAAATATTAAAAAATGAAAGAATAACACAGGTCATACATAATATTCATATTAATCCTATTTAGTGTATCCTTGTCTTCTCCAGCTTTGGATTTTACCCTGTCGGATTGATTTTATTAAAATCGATATAACCGCAATCTTACAAAATATATTTAATAATTATAACCAATATATATATATATATATATATATATATATATATATATATATATATATATATAAAATAAAATTCATGTCTGTGTGTATTTATATATAATAATAATTATAATTAGTGAGTTTGTACATAATTATATTTATAATTATAATTAATAATCGTCCAAAGTTGAAGAAGGCAATTCGTATCACCCTAATTGAATAACGAGCAGTTAAAGCTTTTGCATGTGCTCGTGTATAGCACCTTCAATAATAATTCGATTAATATTTCTTGAGAGATCGAATACAATATGATTCCTACGTTTCTTTCGTTAATAATCTTTTCTCATTTCTAAAATCCTTCCTAAAGCACAAATAAATGCGTCTGAATGTTTGAGACGTTCGAACACTCGTTTATATAAACTACAAACGTCGTTTAAAAACTTTTTTTCTTCTTTTTTTTGGTCGTTTACAATCGTCACAACTATCAGCATTCTTGAATTTTTTTCGAATCCTGTTTCAAATTCTCTCTCTTTTCGTACAAAACACATACAACAATAAGAAAATATAACGACGAGAGTATATGACGTTGGAAAAGAATCCGATTCTGAATTTCGTAATACCATTTAATTGGGAAGAGCTCTCTATAAATGATTAATACCGATATTGTAATAGCTGTAAAAAATTCTAAGAAAATATTTGTATAACATAACAATGATAATAATGATAAGGATAAAATAATAATAATAATAATAATCATTGTTAACTTTGGAATGCTGTTCGTTTTGTTTTTTTTTTTGATTCATACCTAACGTAAAGCTATGCTTTAAATCGAAAATTTACATGAATGTGCCAGTCTAAAACGAGTGCATACTCTCTCTCTCCCTCTCTCTCTCTCTCTCTCTCTCTCTCTCTCTCTCTCTCTCTCTCTCTCTCTTTCTATGTTTTATTCTTTCTTTCATAATCACTCGAGAGTCTTCTGTAAAAAAGAAGAGTGCACAATACTCATTAACTCTTTACATCAGTTACATAAACTGTTCAAACTCGATTCACTTGTATTTTCTCGCATTCAAAAGGAAATTTTCACAGATCTAGACATGCTCTAGAATCTACCGGCGAGTATGAAGAAGTCGAATCTTTATTGTTAAGTACGAAAACAGTTAAACACAGGCTCAATCACAGTACTCAATCTTTCTTCATTCTAGACATAATGAAATCGTTATAAATGCAATTCATCGATTTCTCTTTTCTTTTTCTTTCATTCTTTTTTTTCTATGTACAACGACTATCACGTCCTATGTATTCGACTTTTTTTTATAAATCAACTTATGTATAACTTATTAGTAATAATACTTATGATAATAAAATATTAAAGATAATCTTAATAGTAATATTAATAATAATAATAATAATAATAATAATAATAATAATAATAATAATAATAATAATAATAATAATAATAATAATAATAATAATTATAATTATAATTATAATTATAATTATAATTATAATAATAATGTGGTCATAATATTAATATTATAATATATAACAATTATCAAGAAGACCATTTGGACATAGTGGAATCGTATTTGAGAAGAAATTCACTGAAAGAAATATAACAGTAATTCTCTCTCTCTCTCTCTCTCTCTCTCTCTCTCTCTCTCTCTCTCTCTCTCTCTCCCTCCCTCTCTCACTCCCCCCGTCTCTCTCATTACCGGGAGCCATAAGACAACTTTGGAAATTTATCTTGAGGACGTATTCGATGATCGTTTGTCGTCAACGAACGATGCAAAGATTTATTAGCTCACTCAATTGGTATCGTTAACGACGATATATCATTTTCGAGAGCAAGCTTGAAAAGGAACTTTGTGATTTCGATGCCATCATTGCAAACCATCGAAAGAACTACAATACTACTAATCTTGCAAACATGTTCTCTCCTAATTATTCATGTTTCGCGTTGCGATGTTTTTCTTTCTGCTTCTTCTTCTTCTTCTTCTTCTTCTTTTTTCCTTTTCTTTTAGCACCAGTAGTAAAACTCGGTGTTTATACGGAACAAAAACAAGACGACGAGTCTGTAACCGAATCTTGAGCTCTTCTTGTATAAACGCTCAACAACTGGCAGTGTACCCTAATTAAAAATAATTGTCATTAATTGTCACAATTTTTTCTTGTTCTCTTTCAAGTTTATTCTTTTACTTTTTGTAATATTTCTCTTATTTATTTTCTTAATCGTGACCTTTTTCATATTTTATTATTTTTACATTAAAATTGTCATTAGAATATCTTTTGGTTATTTTCTTTTTATCCTTTCTTTGATTTTTCGAAATACTTCTTTTATTTATTTAATCGTGACACTTCTCGTACCTTATCTTGACATTAGAATTTTCGATCACTTCGCCATCGCAATTCCACACGCTAAGGCCTGAAATTTTCTGTGACCTTTGGACATTATTTTCAGTCTGCAAATGCAACGTTGGCAGAGCACGGAATGTGAATTCTCTTGCTCTGTACACCTCGACGAAGGGTAAGTCGTACTGTCGAAATAAATATGCGATCTACGTGATCGTGTCTCATAATTCTATTTCTACGATTTCTAAAATTCGATTTCTACGTTATCTTCGAAATACAAATCGAAAAAAGTTTAAACTTACCAGAGTTTTTTGTTTGCTAGAAAGTCTCAACAACATTCTAATATTGTTTATGAAGGACGTATGCCGTACCAAAATGACGTCGACACAACCATCGCCTATGTGACAATGTGGACTAAAACCCATTGGACTTCTCGAACAAGCGCATGAAACGTTCGCACCGTTAACCATAAAAAATTTACCTTGGACCGTCAACCACCCTATAAATAAGGAATAAATAAGTATGTAAAAGAAGAAAAAGCTTGAATGAAAATCATATCATATTGTTATGAAAATAATTTATTGTAAAACGTATCATATCATTATAAAAGTTAGATATGATAACGGCTTGATAGCTTAAATGGAATCAATATTGTTAACAGTAATACAATTCTTGTGTCGCTTACTGGAAATTTCTTTATCAGGAACACTATTATGCATATGTTGCAAACATCTCGAACAATTTTTCAAACACCTCGTACTTGCTGCTGGATGACAGGGATCTGAAAGTAATTGTATTTCACCTTCGTATCCTTTATTGGCGATAATTTTTTTGAATCCTGCAAAAAGAAAACCTTTTATCATCTTCAAATAAAAAATTGCTAAATTTATATTTGTTTAAAGTCAAAAAATACTGCTGGCTTACTGTTTTAAACGAACTTTATCGTATATCAATTTTTTTCTTTTTAATTAACAAGAAAAAATTATAATTATCTGTTGAAGATCATTCGAAATATAACATTTTATCAATTTTATATTTTGAATAAAAATATTCATCGATTCCAGTGTGAATGCATAAATTATTTATAAGTATCAACAGAAGATTACGTTATATCCAAAATATAGATATTATTCTTAATAAAAAAAGAACAAAAAAATACCAAAACAAAACTCGCTTTTAATGGCATGACATGTTTAACGTTTTTTCTTCGTTCTTTCTTCCTCACCAGAATAATCATATCTCTGAGGACCCATCCATCGAAATTTCTCGCTATCGCGTATGACATCACCGAGGTATCCATAACTGAGGACACTAGCGTAGAGTCTTAATAAGGAACGATTGCTATGGACGGAGGAAAGGTCCAATCCAGTGGTATCACCAAAAATGATATGTATAGCCGCTGTTTGCACGTCGGTCGTACCTGAAAACGAAAAAAATCAGAATGAAAAAGAAAATTTATAAAGTAACTATACCGTAAGATAATCTATGTATGTGTATAGCTATATATATATGCATAAGTAAACAAAATAATACCATGCAAACTATAGGCCACAGTATCGGTACTCCCGCTAGGTATAACACCGACAGGTAGGGAGGGAGATGGCAATCTTGCCTCTGGGTCATCTGGATCGATCTGTTGTTCCTTGGCAGCTCTCAAGACCAAACCATTAAAAACTTCAGCGAAGGTACCATCACCACCGATACAGACAATCGCCTAAAAGAAAATATTTAATAATAATTTTTCATCGACGTTTCAATTTCGAGATATTTTGTTAATACTTCGCTAATAATTTTGTGAAATATTTGTAACATTTATCAAGATATATCACCGTCATAATGATAGTAGGAAATTTGGTAATATATAAAATTTATATATATTTATATAAATTTTTAAATATTATATAGAAATAGTATGTAAATTGTAAAATATTATATAAAACTAGGATATAAATTTTCAAATATCATATGAAAGTAAAATATGAATTTAAAAATATTATATAAAAGTAGAATATAAATTTAAAAATATTATATAAAAATTAAATATAAGTATAGGTATAACAAATTCTATCGTAAACATATTTTTAGTAAAATTATTGAAAGAAAAACAACAAATAAATTTCACTTAGCAATCAACTCATTAATTTTTTTAATTTTATAAATTTTTCTTTCTTTCCCAATTTAGTTTTTTTTTTTTTTTTTTTAATTATCTTATATAATCAGGAATATTTATAATTTGATCATATGCTATGTCAAAGTCGACGTTAGATTTATCGATTGGACGTGACTGTAAACGAACTTTTACTTTTCAACAAACTTTTCGAAGAATATAGATCCATCAACGTTACTTTTATAGCATGGCTGTAGGATAATTACGTTGTTGCTATGAAAAGAATAAAAAAGAAAATGAGAGAGAAAAAGACAAACGATTAGAAATCCGATGTGAATATACCGATAGAAATAGCGTGCACGTTCGTGGCATTATTAAATTTTAATGAAAAACTAAAGTAGAACACGATTAATTTGCAATGAAATCGATATCTCAATGTTTATTCGAGCCTTACCACTTTCAAGAAGAATAGATATTCTCGTGTTGAAGTTGTTTACCACGGAAGGATGAATCGAATTTCTTCGATCAAAATAGACCTTTTACTTTAAACAAAATTAAAAAAAAAAAAAGAGAATTGATAAGGAACTGTTAAAACGCTATTGAGATCTTCGTTTCGAACAAACATTTCTTTTTCAACCATGATGATCTTCTGACAGCTAATCAGTCAATATTTCACGCATTGGAAATTATAATAAGTAATGTAAGAATTTCTAAAAAAGAACAAATAAAAAATAAAACGAATGTAATTTTGAATATATTAGGTTTATCAACAAGAAAAGTAGGAATTTGTATAAAATAAAAAAAAATACTGAATATAATAATGATCATTCAGATATAAAATATATGTAGTTTTCAACGTATTCAATTTATCAATAAGTAATGGCACAATTTTTGTAATGTTTTACATTTAAATAAACAATATTATACTCAATATTTTTTTTAGTAATTTCGATACATTACTTATAGGCAAACTATATATACAGATTATAAAAATTTTAATTAATTTTTTATTTGTATATTTTTTTCTATTATTTCTCGCTCGACACAATACGTATTAATTTTGGATTTATTTTCTATCGATATCATAGCAATTATCTTGATTCGATATGAAAGGTATATAACTTATGAATAATTATTCAATGATAGACTCTACTTTAGCAACTAATGTCCAATTTTAATATTTACAAAAAATATGGGATGGAGCTTCTAACGTTAGTCGTCGTCGTCGTCGTCGTCGTGCGCGTGTGTAACAAATTGGTCGATAATAAAATAAAGCATGGTCCTTTGTGAAGTTCGATTTTTATGGGAGGAAAAGAGGGGGCTAAGATAGTGGGAGTGAGAATGAGATAGAAGTGCGGCGTGAATAAGGTAGGCAACGAAATAACGAATAGGACAAAGAGCGATAAGAATTACTGAGTGCGTATGCACGAATGTGGATGAGGATGAGAAAGGCTACAGGGTATACGTCAAAAAAAGTTATTAATTAATAAAATTCTTATTAACCAAGAATAAGTAATCCAAGTTAGTTAGTCTGTATTTTCTAGGTAAGATTACGAAAAATATTCTACAGAAATATTCAAGTATAATGAAGAAAATAATTCTTTCTTATAAAGTACTCCATATAGAAGGACTAAAATAAATAAATTTATAGCATGAAAAACTCATTTCTTACATGAAGGTCGCTCAAATCGGCTGTAAGCAGGGTTTCACGTATGTGTCCTGCCCTTTCGGTAATCACCATCTTCGTTTCGATACCAGCAATGGTCATCAAAGGTTGTACATCTTTTTCCCATATTTTCAGCCCCTTCTTTTTACCACCTATAGGGTTCACGAATAACATCACTTTCCGTGGACGATACGTCATACCTGAAGCAATAATTAAACTGTTGTTAACGTACAAATTTGTTGAAAAATAAAATAAATCAATAGAAATGAGATCATTTTATTAGAAAAATTAGAAACAACACATTGTTTTCATAACAACGATCATATTGATATAACAATCACATGATGAAAAATTTCATTTATCATTCTTGGTCTTCGATAACCTAGCGTAAAAATAATATATTTCGTAGATTTTCTTATCGTTTCAAAATGTATCGAAATAATAATTAATATGGAAATAATTCTTCAATATAGTTACACAATATATCTATTTGGTAACTATATGTAGAATATAATGATTTGATGATTTATGTTTCTATAGATTAATTCATCAATAATTCAAAAAATATTACATATAAAACGATTTAATAAATTGCAGTGTATTTATAAAAAAGAAGGTCGTCGATGATTGAGATTCGCAAATAGTAGATAATTCGTTAAAAATCATTGAATCTTTTTAAATATAGTCTTTTTTATCATTGATGAATTAATTTATAGACAAGCCGCGAATAATTTTATCAATTTAGTCAACATATCACGATTATCGATTTATTATATTTCATTATTATTAATTTCTTTAATGAAAATTTCAATCTACAATCATTAATTTAACGAATAATTAAATAACTAATTTTATCCTGCAGTATCGATGTTGTGTCATGAATAAAGATTGAATAGTTAATAAGTAACAATAATTAAATATTTCGCTCGTGATTGTCAAACGTTAATTGAATTAAGTCTATACGCAAAATGATGGTAGAAAAGGTGGTGGAAAAGCAGATCAATACCGTAAAGACAAACGACAGTTCGTGACGGGTGAACTGTATGGTTATACAGTTTAGATATAACATTCGACGTGCAACATAAATCAATCATCACGTTACTCGTAAGTACTTACATCCATTATCCTCAACAAGGAACGTATGGCCATTTTTTTCTTTGTTTCTTTCTCCTTATTAAATTGTACATATTCGATATCGAGAATACAACAATTAAATCGAGGAAAGAGAAAACTGATCAATGTTGTAAAATATATTTTTATCCTTTGCATTATGACGTCATAACAAGTTAACATGAGAACAATATATTTCCTTCTTCATCCATGAATTGAAGTTACACTTCATTTAATTCATTTAATAAAACAAATCAGTAGGAAACAATTTTTTTTATCTAACAATCATTTAGCACGAGCACGTAAGTAAATGTACATGTATAAAATAAAACATACTTTACTACAAGGTCATAATAACAAGCTGACGTGACAACAGTATTTTCCTCTACAACAATTCGATATCATTTTTAAAGTGGCACTACGTTTAATTCATTTAATAAATCAAATCAGTAGCAAAACAATTTTTTTTAATTATTTAGCAATTATATATGTATATATATATGTCGTGTATATATTGGGTTGGCAACTAAGTGATTGCAGATTTTGTCGATAGATTCTTATTTAAAATTCGCAATCACCTAGTTGCCAACCCAATACATCATGGGACATTAAAAACTAAACAAAAATCAAATTAGAGTTGACCTGAGAATCGAACACTAAAAGATAATAATTACAATAAGCGCATTGTAAAAGTAAACCTAAAGTATAAGTAATTACATATTTATATTTAGCAAAGTAAAAATCATGAAATGCATGGATTATAAAGCAAGAAAAGAATAGTTTCGTGCGCTGCGAAATGTGCTTACATAAAATGCATTCGCGTCTCGTTGCTGCTCTCTCTCTCTCTCTCTCTCTTCTCTTCTCTTTTTTACGTGCGTGCAACGTCGTACTCTCAAGCCGAATAATAAACGAACAAAACGGTCGAGTGTGTCTTAATATTCTTCTAACAAATGAAAAACAGAAACACACACACACAATGATAGAGAGAGAGAGAGAGAGAGAGAGAGAGAGAGAGAGAGAGAGAGAGAGAGAGAGAGAGAGAGAGAGAGAATAAGTAATAAAGAGGGAAATAAAGAACAAATTAAACAGCACGTTCTCGCAAGAAAACTAACTAGTCATCGATGATGTAATCACGTTTAGATAATATTAAAATTTAATGGGTTAATTAAGATTCTCGGAGACATTCAATCTCACGTTCTTTTCTTTTTTACCAGTCTTTTATTTTCTTGACTGTTCATAATACTAAATGATAATTAAAAAAAAAGAAAAACAAGCAGTCAAGCTATTGATAGTCTGGCAAGTCATTTGTTTAACTTCGATTTTGACAACAATTATCTTTATATCCGATTAATAATCGTCCTTGATTTTGTTATTCCAAGAAAAATCACGTTCTTTTCCCTCATCTTTTTTTTCTTTTTAAAACGTTTGTTTTAAAATTATACAAGTAAAAAGTTTCACAATTTTTATTATTAATGGAAATTTTCGAAACCTCGTATTATATTTTTGTTCTTTTCGATAAACTTTTAATTTAATCAGGAGTCTGTTTAAAGAAATCGTGAAACGTGTGTAATCAATCAAGTTACGTTTAAACACTTAAACATTAACATTTCATCGAATACATTTAATTAATCGATGGAAAAAAAATATTTTTTCTTATCTCGAAATTGATTAAACGTAGATTGATTCTTCTTCTTTATCTCTCTCCCTCCTGCCCCCCTCTCTCTCTCTCTTTCTGTGTATTTATCTCTTTTATTATTGAAATACTCACCTAAAAGATAATTTCGAATGGTTTTCACCCAAGAAGCAATTTGCCGAGGGTCAGTATGGCTCATGGTAACACTGTGATGACTCCATTTGTTTTTCGGTCCTCTCACAGCGTAATGTAAAATGAAATTTGTTGGGCATACTATCGGCGACGTGGGCGAGGTCGACGCTTGTTTCTCCTTGACATTAACGCCATGAATCCAGTCATCTCCGTAACGTACCGCCAAAACGTCCGTCAATGGAAGCGACCATCTTGCTGAGAAAGTAAATTTCATATAATTTTTAGGAAAAAATGTATCATTTTGAGATAACATACGATGATCATTTATATTGATGAATTGAAACTAATGAACAATTAAATTTAATGAAGTAGAGAAATTATCATAATTTAGTTGCGTTTTTTTAATATTCCTGCAAGAAATAATATAATGATCAAATTTAATGATTAAATTTAATGTGATGATAAAGAAATGATCATAATTTTATGACATTTATATTCTTGAAAAAAATAATATAACAATTAAATTTTTATGAGAAATATATACCTGACTATAATTTCATTTTCTTTTCTTCGTATACTTGAAAAAAAAAATATAAATATAAAAAACGATCTTTATAACACACGTGTCTTATCTATAAGTATGTACGTATTCTTTAATCGATTTCTTTGGAAACGGTCACGCTTATATGAAAGCGAATGATTAATATCGCTGATTTTATTCCTGACGATTAGATTAGTCTTAGCAATATCAGCCGATTGTTAAATAAAGATTCTTAAACGTAGAAACGAAAAGAAATAAATTCGTTTGGAAATACTTGCGTACTTAAGAGTTAGAATATATTTGCATCTACAAATGTATATATACTAATTCTATAAATTTTAGTTCATGTTAAAACGAAATATCCATGATTATGTGAAAATAGAAGTAAAAATATACAGTTGGATCTAGTAATAAAAGGCAATCGACATATATATATATATATATATATATATATATATATATATATATATATATATATATGAACATAAATATTTCCGATATTTGATTTCTCATTCAAGTTAAATCTATATAACAAGAGAGATTAAAATATCATTACAGTCAGATTTAAAGTAAACAACGATAAAAAAAAAAAAGAAAAAGAAAATAACACTTTATGTGTAAATACCGATATATATGTTATATAAGCTACAATATATATATATTGTAGCTTATACATATATATATATCATAGCGATAACCTACGATATTCAATAAATAGTATATTGTGACAAGCTCTAAATGAACGTAGAGTTTGATACTTGAAATGAAATATAAATGGATACATGTAAGTCAAAAGATACTTTAGTTATTTATATTTATTTTATATATATAGATATGTAATATATATTTTTATATAAACAAAATTATTTAATACACACACACACACACACAGATTTAGAAACGATCGAAATCAAATATAGTTATTTATAGAGACAGAAGGGAGCTCGAAAATATTCTGGATCAATTGACTTTCATTATCAATAAAATGTCACGTTTATCTTAAAATATCAAACAATTAATACATAAGCCAAATTCGTAAATTAAACGAAGTGGTAACAAGTGCTTTTGTTGTTTTTTTTTTTTTCTTAAACCTTCGCATTCTTTCAAAGGAAACAGAAGAATAGAATTACTTTTTCTCGGGTCCATAATTTTTGATATAGAAATAAATTAATTCAGGTCTAAATAATAGAACTGGGAATAGATAGTACAGTGATTTATTTGTAGATATGATATACACATAAAATATGGATTCTGTCTAAGAAAATGTTTAATCGATTTATCGTTATCTATTAGACGTCAAGCAAACGACATTGTGGGTCTACCATAATCGTTTTACGGTTCAGTAACATCTGCCGATTATGCACGTACTGACATAACTATCGTTAAGTATTCTTTTCGTTCGTGCTATGAATACAAAACGAAATTGATATTAGACGTAATACATATGAATGTAAATAGATGTATTACATCAAAATTCAATTAGAAACAATTTCATTTTTGAAGTACATAAATACACATTATGTACTATCTATTTTTTTGTATTATATTCATATATTTATTTATTCATTTTTTGTTTCTTTCTTTTTCTAATTGAATAAAATTTCAACATCATTACGAACTTAAGAGGAGGGTAGAAAAGAAAGGAAATCGATCTTAATCTCGACAATAAATAAAAACTCGAAATCAAGATAAAACGAAAAGAAAAAAGAAGAAAAAAAGATTCATCGTCGTCATTTCATGCTAATGCGTTAAAGAACGCAAACATTTCATTAAAATACTTCGTCTGCACAGCAACGAAATCAGCAGCAATAATACAACAGAACGCACGCGTGCTGCGTTCAATAAGGTATATACATCAGTCGCCATTATCGCTAAAATAACTAATTTACTTTCTATCTTTACATGAAAGCGCACTAAAGTATACCTTCATAGGTATTATAGATATCCTTATCTTTAACTATAAACTCAATATAGTTATCACGTAGAATATTAACTCAGATTATTTGTGATTCTATTATATACTTATATATATTTCTCTTTTATCTTTTATAAAATTATTACATAATCTTTTCATTAGATTTATTACATATGTGTAATTCCAAGAAGTGAATAAAATATTAGATAAAGAAAGTTTTCAGTAATTCTCAAGAATATTAATCAACGTAACGGAACGAAACGAGATGACGAATATTTTAATGGTTCTCAATCTACGTTGACGTTCGAGTAGTATCAATTATTATTGTTTATGACGATATCATAAATTGAAGAATACTTAGATGCAATTACAATACTTTCGTATGTATTGTATTCTAAACAAGATTATTGTCGAATTGTAAAGAAAATCAATGAAGAATATTATAAAAGGTAAAGGGAATAAAAATTAGAAGGACATTCCTAAAGCTTATATGATGCATATTTAAAAATATATGTTTTATCGTATATAGATATATCATATATAGTATGTACATATACACATGCGTAATATACATACATAGATACGAATACACAAACAAGGGAAGAAAATGTGGGCCAACCATAGCGAGTCTCTTATAACATGAATACGTGCTATTATAAACGTTATAGTTAATTCAACGGACATTCCAATGGTAAGAAAAATGAGTTTCCTTCGATCCGGTTTTATTAGATAGAGTTATCTTGTGTATGTGTTTCTATTATATCAATTATAATATGCAGAATCGATTATAAAAGACAATGAAAGAAAAGAGAGAAAGAGAGAGAGAGAGAGAGAGAGAGAGAGAGAGAGAAAGAGAGAGAGAGAACTTTAAGCAAAAGTCTTGTATTTCAATCAATCTCATGTAGCGAAATCTAAATTGATACAAAAAAACATAATGGATGTCAAGAAAAAAAAAGAAAAAGAAAATAAAACGTACAGTGAGTATTAAATTGAGTTAAAAAGAATACATAATATGAGTGATAAATGAGTTACATGAGCATATATTTTTATAATGCTAATATAATTTAAATGACAATACATGTATACTTGATAATTATAAATACTTAGCATTTGGATAACTTTAGGTGTTATCTAATGCAAAAACAAATATTCTTTTTCTTCCGTTTCTCTTTTTTATCATCAATTTATAGTATAGTTCCTAAATATGTTATTTTTTGGACACTGTACATATAAAGACACTATCGTAGATGTTATTTAACCAATTTATATCCTGACAAAATGACGTCAATCATTATTTGAAAATTATATTCTTTTTCTTTTTTGTTTTTTTCTTGCTTTCTTTTTTGCTTATTTCAATTTTTCCTTTCTTGTAATACCCACATCATATAATATTTTAACTACAATTATTATTCGTTAACATTTTAATGAATGATAATGAATGTACTACAGAAGGCCGTAACAACTGGTTTCCTTGTAAAGAAATACGACAACCTTTCTCTCTCGAAATCCTTCAGTGAATCGGCTATTTCCTTCGGATCACACATTCCATTCCTATCTAGCTACCTGTGTTTTTACATATTAAATAGTTATCATCCCGATGTTGATTTAATTTCTCCAAGAGAATTACACTGTGTCAATAAAAACATGTGACAAAAAATCTGTTTAATTTTAAAATCACAATTCGAACATTTTGTATTTTCTTTGAAAAAATAAAAAATAAAATAAAAATAAAAAGAAATAAAAAGTGATTTCAATATTCCTTATCATTGAAATTTGAAAACAAAAAAAAACGAGATATTTGAAATCTAATAAATAATAATTTATTACTTAACCGGTTTTATATTCGCGAAAGAGGAAATTCAGTCGATTTCAAGCACCCAACGACCTCGGCCCCTATACACAAGCAACACATATGCATACATACATACATATATATATATACTAGGTTGTCAAGTATGAAATGGAGCAAACTTCATGTTATTTATTTCAATCGAATACAACCTCATTTGGACGCCATATTTTGGCATAATTTGTTTTTCGTGTAAAAAGTACATATTTTTCCTTTTATAACTCATATTTTATTTTGAAAAAATTTGTAATATTTTTTTTTGTATAGACGATTAAGTGAGACCATGGAAATCAGCGAAATTCGTGTGTTGATGAAGTATGAGTTCCACCGTGGAGCCACAACACGGCAGGCAGTCGCCAATATCAATAGTGTGTTCGGTATTCAAGTGGCTACAAACGCGACTGTAGCTCATTGGTTTAAAAAATTTTGTTTGGGAGATTTCGACCTGTCTAATGAACCACATGGTCGACCCAAAACTCAGGTGGATAATGTCGTTCTGAAAGTCACTGTGGAAACGAATCCTAGCCAAAGTGCACGTGAATTATTAATGTACAATATATAAAAGCAAACAATCTTGACTCATTTGGCATAAATCAGTAAAGTGAAAAAGCTGGATAAGTAGATACCGTATGAATTGACCGATGCACAGAAGGAACGAAGACTCGACGCATATCTTTCTCTTCTTTCTCGCAACAAAGTCGAACCATTTCTCAATCGAATTGTTACGTGTGATGAAAAATGGATCATGTACGATAATCGTAAACGTTCATCGCAATTGTTGGACGAAGATGAACCACCAAAACACTGTCCGAAACGAAACATCCACCAGAAGAAGCTGATGGTCACTGTTTGGTGGTCTGGCTCAGGTGTGATCCACCACAGCTTTATGGAACCTGGCCAATCGATCACGGCGGATGTCTACTGTTATCAACTAGACGAAATGATGAGAAATCTTGCGATTAAACAGCCAAAATTAGTTAATCGGATGACTCCAATCCTCCTATACGACAACGCTAGACCACATACCGCACGAATGACCGTGTCAAAGCTACAGGAATTGAAATTGAAAACACTCCGTTACCCACCGTACTCGCCAGACCTTGCCCCCACTGACTATCATTTCGTTCAAAATTTAAACAACTTTTTATCTGGAAAAAAATTCTATTTCGCACAGGCTGTCAAAATGGCGTTTCAAGAATTCATCGACTCCCATGATCCAGGCTTCTACAGCAAAGGGATAAATGAGTTACCTCTAAGATGGCAAAAGTCTATCGATAATATGGGTGCATACATTGATTAAAAATAAAAAGTTTTTATTGGAAAAAAATCGAATTCAATTATGTGCATTCTTTGCTCCATTTCATACTTGACAACCTAATATATATATATATATATATATATATATATATATATATATATATATATATATATATATATATATATATATATATATAAGTATAAATCCTCTTACAATTAATACGACCTTGAAACGTAAAGATCTCCAAACGATATGAACAACCTTAGAAGGAAACGACGAGTTTATTAGTACATTTGTAGGTATCTCGATAATATAATAAACACTATCATTTCAAAACTTGAAATAAATATGGATTTTACTGCTCTTTCGAATGATTCTTGAAATGCGAATCAATAATTCATTGTACGGTTTCGTATAACAAGAGACTCGCTATGATGTGAGTAAACAAGTCTCGTTTCACTCGTCACAATCCACGTTGCTTTCCGTGTTGCGTGAGGATAATACCGAGCGATAAGTTTGACCCCAACAACAAAAAACCTAGAAAGGTTGGCACTCCTTTCATGAATGCAAATGTTTCATTATCTTGTGTATACTTTCATTAAAATCACACTAATTAAATGTTATTTGCCTTATGCAATTGTTTTTTTCTTTCTTTTGTTATAGACACAAAAAACTACGATTATTAAAAAAGAAATTTTATATATATATTATTAAATATATTATTAAAAATTAAGAAAATTAATGTATATTTATGTATGTATATAAATATATATAAATATATATATATATATATATATATATATATATATATATATATATATATATATACACACACACACATATATATATATATATGTATATATAGAAATTGCTTATAACAACGTTATTGCTTTATTAATTTGTTTAAATAATTACATGTTATGCCCTATGTAATTCTTACGTTTTTATTTTATTTTATTTTTCGCTGCAGGCAGGACGTCGATTATATATTTAAAAAATTAAAATGTATATATAATATACATTTATATTATTTACAATATTTTTAAATGAAATCCTATATTCTTTATTATAATTCTTATAGCTTACATCAAACTATTTTCCAAACACTGCCTACACATGTATGTTGCAGAAGCCGTTATTAAGTTATTAAGCTTCAAATTTAGTGTCCGCAGCTTTAACATTACCAGATGTAGTCTATGGAGAGGGAAAATTGGGTGACACTATGTGTTTCTAAACAAAAAACAATTGAACTGTACTACATTGATGCAAAATATATAAATGCATTCTTAATAAAGTAGAAAGACATTAATTCTGGCTGAAAGCCAATATCAAAGACAGGAACGGATAGGAAAGGGAAGGAGAAAAAAAGAATTAAACAAAACAGGAAAAGATAAGTTCGTATCAAATCAGATCAGATTGGCTATCATCGAATAGCCGAAAATAACCGAGGATAGCGCCTATTTTCAGTAATTGGTAGGGTTGTGTCTAAAGTTACATCTGAGATTGTGTCTAGGATTGCAGTTGGGATTGAGTGTAGGGTAGTGTTTGGCATCTTCAGCAATATTCGCAAAAAATCTATGCCTCGTGTTCTGTGTTATATGTTCTGTGTATATGGATGGTAACATGCTTTCTATCGAATCTGACGACTCGAGTTTTAAATTCGGCCACGGGAAAAAATATTTCATAAATTCCAACGGTTCTTGATCTTCCGATGCGCCGATGGTATCTTAAGCACATATTTGCACTTTCGGAAACAATCAATGATAAAATTAAGCTAAAGGAAAAATTGTTTTCCCTTTACACATCGAATTATTACACATTGTCTAAAGAAATATTTGATATATTACTTCCATAAAAGAAAGTATAAAAATATTTTTCTTAAACCTAAATTGTCCGTCATGTTTGAATATGAAGGAATGTACTAATTGTTAATAAAAATGTAATATTGTTGCTTTATTAATTTCTTTCAAATCGAATAGTTTTTAATGTCATCGTTAAAAAGCTACATAACGAATGAATTTAATAATTAAATACTATTATTATTATTATTATTATTATTATTATTATTTTTATTATTATTATTATTATTAACAAAAAAATTGGAAACAGTAAAAGTCGTATAAATTTCCGTTGAACAAAGAATATTGTGACAAAGTAAATAAATTTGTATGTATTATTGATTAGAAGGAAGTAGAATGATATGCAAATCGTTACCAAGGACGTAACGCGTACACGTATCGACACATGTTTTGATATCCACGTGACTGGACAGTCAAAGCTCGATGTTCTTCAAGAGCTCGAACACCTCTTTCTCTTTTTCTTTCTCTCTCTAATAAAAAATTAAATATTATCCAAACAGTTCTTATTTTTCGGGAATATTTTTCTTTTCCTATACTTTTTCTTTTTTGCTTTTTATCCGACAACATCGATTATAAAGATTATGTTTCCTACATATATCGAGTGAACCATATAACACGAATATTTTTATTTATATCTAAATGAAAACTAAGGAAAAAGCTTATGGGAAAGCGAATTTGTTATAAATAATAATAATACTTTAGGCAAAAGAGAGAGAGAGAGATTCGTAATAAGTTATGTGATTCGTTAATATTAAGATTACGTAAACAGACATACATATATACATATATACAGACATACATATATACATTTATACACAAAACATAAAAGTTCTCTGAATAAAAGTATTAAAAAATCATAATTTATTAATAGATACAATTTCACTTTTGATCAATATATCATAAAAATATACGAGGAAATATTATATTACAAAATGAAAGACACTCTTCTTAAATGAAACTTAACCTCTAAGGAGTCGTTTTAAAATTATATAAAGAATACGAGAGAGAGAGAGAGAGAGAGAGAGAGAGAGAAAAAGCGAGAGATAAAAAAGAACACATTAATTTTTTCCTTCCTTAAAAGATGGAAAAATCCAAGAGGGAAGAAAACTAAATAAAAGCTCGTAAAGTTGAACAATCATTTAGAAAATATGACAAAATAAAAGAAAATGGGTCGGTGATAATGTCACTATAACTATAATTTCAATGGACAACTACCGCTCTTCTTCCTAGCAGTGTCATACAAATGAAAGGGCAAGGTCAAGCGTCGTAGCATTTTCTCGGTACGACCCACTTCCACTATTCCTTTCATTCAAGAACAGTCGTCGCGCGAGCGTTCAAAATACGAACTTTCATTTAACAATTCTTCGATCTAATCACTTATCCGAAAAAAAAGGCCGAGCTTACAAAACAAATAATCCAGTCGTAAAGCTAATGAAAGTAACGTATCTAATCAGAAATTTAATCTTTATTTTGGTATCTCTTAATCTCGAATATCTTAATTTACGAAACTCCATTTCGAAAACTCCAAACTCTTTATTATTTCGTCTTATCTCTCGTAAGTTAATCCCCGACATCAACTTGGGTAGAATATTGTAATTGATTTCGATAAGAAAAGTAAAAAATAATAAAATATATTTGATATTTTCGAGCTTAAGAATTGTCAACGTTCTTCCTTTTATAATGTTCTATATTGTATCTTTTCTAGAAAATATAATATATACTTAAGAAAAACTAGTATCTTAAATCAAATAAGATCTTGAACTTTTGTAAAGACACAAAATTCGCGAAATTAATTATCTAGTCGAAAGAGAAAAAAGGGATATCTATATGTGCATCTTTCTGTTTTAAGGTCAGCGAAGAGAGTACAAAAAAGAATATTAGAAGCAACGTGTTAAAAAAAAAAAAAAAAAAAAAAACAGAAGAAGAAGAAGAGAAGAAGGAGAAGAAGAAGAAGAAGACGGAGAAGAAGAAAGATAAAAGAAAAAGGAGAAGAAAAAGGAAGCTAAGAACAATAGTGTTCAGAAATAGAAATACTTCGCTAAGTTAATAGAGTAAGAAAGGCACATGGTGACACTTTGAAAGTATGTATGTCCACGTTTGTTTGTTCTAATGCGTTGCAATAAATAAAACGCGTTTCGTTTCTGACTTACTATAAGGTGATCTTTCCGTTTCCCAGATGAGGGTGCCACGATGAAAATACACACGACATCTCTTCTTCTTCACGATGAATGTGTTTAGAAGCACCGATTTGGATGAGTGGTCTGCTGTGTCTTGCATTTTTTCCGTTTGAACTTATCTCTTTGTCTATAATCTCTATCTATCTCACTCTCTCTCTCTCTCTCTCTCTCTCTCTCTCTCTCTCTCTCTCTCTCTCTCTCATACACACTTTCTCTCCCTCTCTTTATCTATCTGTATCTACCTTTCTCTTTATTCGGAGAAAAAGATAGAAAGAAAAAGTTTCAGAGGCCAGAACACACGACGACGACGCAATGAAGAAGACGACGAAGAAAAATAAGAATAAGAATAAGAAGAAACACGGAAACAACATGAGCTTCTCAACGAGTACAAGGTGACATCATTCTGCCGCGCGATCGATCCGCACGAAACCAAGCGAGGCCGGCTGTGCTTACGGAGGAGCCATCGTTGCAAAATGGAAAGAGTAAAGGAGGGAAGGAAAAGGAGAAAGAGAAGTAAAGAGAGAGAGAGAGAGAGAGAGAGAGAGAGAGAGAGAGAGAGAGAGAGAGAGAACTAGAGACTGTCGAAAATCGGGAAGGCGTTGTGCGAAAACTAGGTCGGAAGGCAAACGCGCGAGAATGCAGCCTTTCGCGCACACCGTTTCGCAGTACTCTACAGCACGATTGCGCTCAAGCACGACAAGAGCAGTCCACCACACACTACTCCTTCTCCCAACGTAACGTTACTTCTCCTATTGCTAATGATATTACTACTACTACTCTGCTGCTGCTGCTTCTGCTGCTGCTACTGCTGCTGCTGCTGCCACTGCCACTGCCACTGCTACTGCCGTTGCGACGGCGGATACTCGACTGGCTTTATCCTTCTTTGCCTTTCGCGATACGTAAGCAGCACTTACAAAAAGACATAAACACACTGGACGGTGACGATAGATCCAAAAAATCTTCGAATATGGATAAAGGAATATAGTTCTAAGAATCAATTTGTTAGAATTGGAAAAAAAGGAAATTGAGTGACGATTATTCTTTGATAGATATCGGTTTCTTTCCAAGTTAGAGATTTTTTTAAGAAGGCTAGAATGATTAATTGATATTATTATATGCTCAAGTTATGTAGGAAAAGAAAGAAAGAGAGAGAGAGAGAACAAAGTTTATATATATGTATATATATATATATTATATATTATATATTATATACGTGTATATATGAATGTATATACACAGCTGTTTAAGTATTTATTAATTTGTAGGGTAAAAAATTTATAGTTTTCTACCTTATCGACTGATCTTATGTTGGTAACTATCAGATACGAAAAATCTTGCCAGCAACCGCTATACTTGCTTCGGTAAGATAGATTTCGTATGAAAAAAGTTTCCATGCTTAACGCCAATAGTACTTATGTATAGCAAATTATACTTTGGATATTCTCTTCATCGCTGTCGGCGTAATATCGACTGTTCGACGTTTCCTTTTTATTATTTTTTTTTTTTTATTTTTAATGTACTTTGTAAATTACATAGTTCATTTGACTAAAATATCGCAAATCTATATCGCGTGACAGAAATATCAATCGAAAGTATGCAATTTAGCAATTTCAGAAGAATACCGAATGGGAAGCTTTTACACGTAGATATACTATGTTCTTCTTCGTGCGCTTACTTCGTTGAAATGACTAACGATAGAATTAAACTATCAAGCTATAACAAATTCGTTCAGTCATAAATAAACGCAAATTACTTCTTATATTGCTCGATAAAATTAATTGATATGAAACGTTTAATTTACTTCTTTAAGCACCAATTTTCGAACTGTCCAATGTGAGTATGTAATGAAAGATAATTCCTTTTAACGCGTAGGATTGACTGTAAATAATTTCCGACATGATGGAAAGATCTTTTGGAATTCTTGGAACTCTGCATGAACAGAGTGTTATCGCCATTTTGCGCGGGAAACATTGTAAAGAAAGAGAGAGAGAGAGAGAGAGAGAGAGAGAGAGAGAGAGACAAAGAGAGAGAAAGAGAGAGTGACAAAGAAAAAGAAAGAGAGAGACAGTGACGAGTTCTACGATCGCTTGGCGAACGAGCAGCATTCCAAGACGACCATCGCCCGCACAGTGCACTCTGCCAACGACAATTTGGCAATGAATATCGTAATCGTGTTAAGATGACTAAATTAAAAAGTAAGTTAAACGTATCTTTATAAAAGCCATAAAAGACACGTTTAAAAAGAAAAAAATTGTTAACATGGAATGTTGTATGAAATAGAAAAAAAGAAGGAAAAGAATAAAGAACGATCAGACAAATATTTTCTTTGTCAATATTCACAATAGCGAGATTATTCGAATATTAATCATTTTATGTTATAGTTTATGTTATGGTTCGAGACAAATAGGATCAAAAAAAAGCAACTCGGAAAATTTTTATTATTGAGAACCACTGTCAAAACGTCTGACTTGTAATTTGCGTGATATTCATAAGAGAAATGAAAATTATGACGATAAAAAAATTTGAGCTTATTAGCATTTTTGGTAAATGACATTTGAACCTACGTAAATTAATTACGATATATAGGATTTTATAAATCTATCAATCCATGACAAATGTAATCGACCGATGTTGCTCATATATCTGAATACGCATCAGCCAATCGTAACGTATAAGAATAGCTTACGTTACACGTTTTTCATTTTCTCTAGTCTCAAATCATCATCTGTATCAATAAATACGTATGCATTTTTGTAATAAAATGGATATAAGCGCAAAGATTACATTTAGAATATGATCAGAATAATTTCATACTATACGGATCTTCTTTAATCTATTATTTCAGAAGTTATTCATTAATCGGAATTAAATGAAATAAATTGAAATTAAAAATATTTCCATGCTTAAAAATATTTATCATAAGATCAAGCGTCTTTCTCTGAATTCGACTGTCGTCGATCGAACTTTGGACGAGTAAAGCATAGGTAAGAAGGAAAGAGAAGAACACCGTGGAGAATATTTGTTAAAATAAAGCGTGAAGAGGCTTTGTTACAGTGGCGAAACGATACGTTAGATACGGACCTGAGGGATCGTTGATTAATACGCATGCGCCAATTCGAAAGGACCAATCAGAAAGATGCAACGCCACGGTAGGGGCATCGTGGGGCTCACGGTGGCCTTGCGCGTTCTCTCAGCTCTGTGAACGTTGGAAGCGCGTCCATTTTGTCGACGCGTACGATCCCGGTTAGTCGACGCCGGTGTAGAGTATAATTCACGTTCGATGTGAGTTCACAGCCACGGGGCGGTTATAGTCGTGTAGGGTCAATCGCGAGCAGTGGCTGTCTGTCGGCGGCGTACCATATCATATATTTACGTCTTTCAATTCGTCTGTTTGTAAACGTGTGTGAGAACTCTGTAGAAGGGCAATCGCCTAGAAGATTATCGAGGAAAACTCGAAAACGTAATAGACTTATTAAGAGATTTTTTCTTTCTCGTCTATCGCGTCTTCTTTCAAGATTTTGGTACAAGATGGCGGAGATACAGGGAACCCCGGTAGCTCAGGACGCCCTGTCTGTCGTACAGCTGGAACTTGGTGGTAATCCAAATGCCTTGGCGTTGCGCAGGCCGTTTGACCCGGTGGCACATGATCTCGATGCGACCTTCCGCTTAACGCGGTTCGCCGACCTGAAAGGATGAGGGTGTAAAGTCCCTCAGGAGGTTCTTGGGAAACTCCTAGAGGGACTACAGGCCGACGATAATGCCGCACAGGATCATGAACATGCCCACTTTATGCATATGGCCATTCCGCGCATCGGTGAGTTATGCTTATGCGTAATTGAACACACGCGAGCGCGCCGAGTACACTTGTGAATACACGCGGCTGAACATGATTGTGTAAGAGTTGCATCTATGAAGTTGTGCCTCTTTTTGTTTTATTTTTTTTCTTTCCCCATTTATCTTCTTCCGTAGTAGATCATTTTATTTTCGATTTATTTTCTCCTTCAATTCCATTTATAGCGAATTTATATTCGGTCTTTTATCGATTCTTGCTTTTCTATGTGGGATTTGTATTTCCGTATTTTATTATCATAATCTGTTTAAAAATCTTGCAAAAAATTTTATTCCTATCTAACGAAAAAATGATTTCGATTTTCGTTGTAATTTCGAAAATTCGCATTAATGGATCGATCGTGATAGGAAAATTCCATTATATAGAAATGGTTAGGGGGACGAGTATGTTCGATCCAGCCCTATTTAATATGGCGACCAATCAACCACATCTCCCGCCTCTTTTCTCCCACGCTACTGGAAGTACAGATGTTCTCAACTTTTTTGTATGAATTATTGGCGCGATAAATATATTGAATATTATAAAATACCTGTATGACATAATAAGTACAAGTCATATCTTGAAATATTGTTTATAATGATCCCTTATAACTTCTGCGCATAATTCTTTTAGTTAATAAACAGAATATTTCTTTAATTCCTGCTAATACAGTGAAATAATTTATGTGTCAAATACTCTAAAAAAAAGCAGATAGAAAAATGTTTAAAGATTTTCCATACTGATATGCATTTAATTGGCATTACAGTCTATATCTCAACTCTTACAAGTATATCTTTTCTTTATGTTTTTATTTTAATTTATGGGATTGTTTCTAATTCATTGTATTTATTGTTTCAGGCATTGGTATGGATTCCTCTGTAACTCCTTTAAGACATGGCGGTCTTAGCTTGGTACAAACAACAGATTTTTTTTACCCACTAGTCGATGATCCTTATATGATGGGTAAGACATACATCAATACAAGTAACATGGAACTCTTTGATTTATACTTATAATTATGCCTTATGATATACTTAAATTTTATTTTACATTTTAGGAATATTGTTTTGTAGTTTCTTTTATTATTATTATTGGAGTATTTTTGCAGGAAAAATTGCATGCGCCAATGTCATCAGTGATTTATATGCCATGGGAGTCACTGAATGTGATAATATGTTAATGTTGCTGGGTGTCAGTACAAAAATGACAGAAAAAGAACGCGACGTTGTTGTTCCATTAATTATGAGAGGTTTTAAAGATTCAGCACTGGAGGCTGGAACAACTGTTACTGGTGGTCAAACGGTTGTTAATCCTTGGTGTACAATAGGTGGTGTTGCTTCTACAGTTTGTCAACCAAATGAATATATTGTGTATGTTTAGAATTTATATCATTGTGATGATTATACTTTTATAGTATTCATTTTAACAAAAAGATAAAGTAATACAATTAATATTGAAAGATCTTTTATGATAAAAATTATAAGCATATAAAATATGTAGACCAGATAATGCAGTGGTTGGCGATGTACTTGTATTAACAAAACCTCTTGGTACACAAGTTGCTGTAAATGCGCATCAATGGCTGGACCAACCTGATCGTTGGAATAGAATTAAACTTGTTGTTAGTGAAGATGATGTAAGGAAAGCTTATCAACGAGCAATGGATAGTATGGCTCGATTAAACAGAATAGGTATATTGTGAGAAAAATATATTTCATTATATCATGTTATATACATGAAATATGTGTGTGTTTGTCTATATATACATATGTATTTTGTTTAAAATATTTATAGAGTAAGAATCTATAAAATATATTTGAAATTAATTGCAGCTGCGAGATTAATGCATAAGTATAATGCACATGGAGCAACGGACGTTACAGGCTTTGGCCTTTTAGGACATGCACAAAACCTCGCGAAACACCAGAAAAATGAAGTCTCCTTTGTTATCCATAATTTACCTGTTATTGCGAAGATGGCAGCGGTAGCTAAAGCTTGCGGTAACATGTTCCAATTACTTCAAGGACATTCTGCTGAAACAAGTGGCGGGCTTCTTATATGCCTTCCTCGAGAACAGGTATGTTTATATAGAATCTCTCATATACCTGCTAATACAGTAGAGTATTTATTTTTCGTTTAATACTCTAAAGAAAGGCAGGTAGATAAACGTTTAGAGACACCCATGCTGATTTGCTATTGTAGCATTTTAGTGTTGTCAATTCTCTTACAAATTAAATGACAATTTTTGATGAAATAGTAAACCATATTTATTGACTTATCATGACCTGTACAAATTACTTCTTTTATTAGGCAGCTGCATATTGCAAAGATATAGAGAAACAAGAGGGTTATCAAGCATGGATAATTGGTATTGTGGAAAAAGGAAATCGTACTGCTAGAATAATCGACAAACCTCGAGTAATCGAAGTACCAGCCAAGGAAAAGGATGGAGAGCTCTGGTAAAATGGCCGAAGATTTTCATTCGTTCTTTCTATACATTTATATATTTAGATAGCACACAGGAACACGCGACATACAATGAATAACACAATCGAATCACACGTGCAGGATTTAAGAAATCTAAGCCTCCACTTTATTCAATTTATTTCAGTTTTGCTTTTGCTTGACAAAAATATTATCGTTATCTTGTTGTTACGATAATGGCATTTTACAAATATAATTTTTTTTTTTTTTTTTTTTTTTTTTTTTTTTTTTTTTTTTTTTTTTTATAATTCTTTTATTTATAAATCATCATAGTTTCTTTCTATAATGCAATGAAGCAAGGCTTTCTTCAAATTTTTGTTTTAAATAAAAGTCAATCAAATGTTTCAATAAATAACATTTCAAGACTTATCATTAATACTTGTCTAGAGAATAATGAATTAATTTTAAATTGGATTATTATGAAAGTAAAAAAGACAAAAACTAAGGAAAAAAGAGAACGCATCTTTGCTATGATTAGTTTACATTTAAGTACATATAAATAAGTATAGTTTAAGGTAGCACTAGACTAACTATGCTTTTATTGCATTTGATCAAACTGGCAATATACTGAGTGAAAAGAAAGAAGAATATTGAGTATTCATTAGAGAGGATTCTTAAAGCACACGGATGATAAATCACGATCACAGAATGTATAGATATGTATATTTTAAGAATGATAAAATACAATAGAGACTCGATAATTTAAGATGAAAGGCTGTTGTAATGTAATTTACTTATTTTATACGATGGGATATTTAAATGGGAAATTTTATGGTAATAGTATCTCTCAAACGTCGTGTTCGAGAAATTATTTGATGACCAGGTTTCAAGATAATTATGATCCTGACATGAATAATAAATTTGAAGGGAAAGATATCCTCCTCGGCCGAGATACGGTTTAAAATCAAAACTTAAATCCTAGAGTCTCTATTACGATGTAAGAATTTATATTCGTAGATTGTTGTACATGTTTGTACTTGGCAAATTGTAAGAGAATTTTACAAAAACAACATACATAGAAAGAAGTTTGGAATGATGAGACATACTACTCTTGTAGCATACAGAGGATGGGCTTACAAAGTTAGAGAGAGTTTATAAATAAATAAGTATGCCTGGTTCATACATATATGGTGTTTTTAACGCAGAGACGTGCAAACTTTTGATACTGTTCCTATTACTGTTATTCAATTGGTCCTTACTTGAATATGTTTCCCCAGCGTTTTCAAATATTATCATGAACAATATAACAAGAGTGAATAAACGCTGAAGGGAAAATATTGGTACGATGAGAGCGAAAAGAATAAAAGTGTGAAAATAAACGAGCTCAAACAAACAAGTTCGCAAGCTAACTTTGAACGTCTCTGTTCAAATATGAAAAGAGGAGAAATTTGTTCCCCCTCCCCTCCACTAACGTTCGTCCTCCTTGTTCACTAATACTCTTATGTATAAAATTTATTGAATAATAATGAAAAACAAATTCAAACACGTATATATACATATATAGTACGGGAAGAGTATGAAAAGAAAGAATTTACATCATTGAGTTGAGGAGAGACGATCGCTGTGGTGTTTGTTGGTAAAAGCGGCCTCGGAAAGGCCAATCTAACGACCTCTGTTTTAATGGATAAGGCCTTTTAATTATTGTCTCGTTATACATACACGCTTTTGATAAATTCAAAAAAAAAGAGGAATCTGGCACGGGCCCTAACGTTGTACTACTTTTTCATATGAATAAAATGCTACTTTGTCAATAAATTAATTGAATATTTTTGTAATACTTCCTAGATGGTAAAATTTGAATTGTAATCTTACATATTTCATTTACATTTCAATAGCAATTCTTTGAAGTGATATAAGATATTTTAAAGGAAAACTTGACCATGTATATGATAATGATAAGAAGAGGAGTTATCAAGTATAGTGACAAGAAAGATCTGATAATTAAAAAAAAAAATAGAATAAAATATTCGATGTTTGAATTTTACAGAGTATGATTATATTGATAATAAAGAAGAAACGAAATAGATCATAGTTGAATGTATATGCTTTTCTTATCTCTGGGAAAGAAAAATTTTTAGACGATACCTAAATCATCACAGTAAGTCGACGACGAGATGGAAAGAACGATCACGCAATAAGACTGTATCGCGTATGAATGAATCGTTGCTCTATTCTACTAGTCTCTGGCTCTCTTCAATAATTCAGTGGTGGGAATATATGTTTCTGTTGCGTCCGTAATCGTGTCCCGCGTTTATGAGGTTTCATCGATGCCGATTGAACAATGAGTTATATAAAAAACGTGCATATCATAGGTTAGAATGAGAAAGAAGGAAGAAAAGTTGGAACGTGTACGAATTTGGCCGAAACAGTGATACGAAGCTAGAACCGAGTCTATAACGAAATTGACCGAATTGTCACGAGTTTGAACGAACCATAGCGAACGCGAAGACACGATGTATTATAAAACAAGGAAGGAGAAGAAACGTCGTCGACGTTTGGAACAACTTTTCGAGAGGATAGATTTAATGGTAGCGTTATCCACGTGTTGTTTTTCCAAGGCTGCGGCCTTCAGGGCCGTCATACTTGGTGCCCCTGCTTCCGGAAAAGGTACGATCTCCTTAAGGATCATCGAACATTTCAACATAATGCATATTTCCAGTGGGGACAAATTACGTTTGCACGTAAAAAATGGTACAGGTACGTTTACGTAAATTTCTGTGTATGTAGAACAAAAAAAAAAGAAAAATAAATGAGACAAACGAAACGAAGGAATAAAGTTGTCGTCGAGCTGCTCTAACTACCCCCTTTGACTGTTTTTCTCGTATCGATCGTTCATCCCCTTCCTTACCAACTGAAATCACGAAGGATACGAATCAACTCGAGTCTACATTGACTTATTTATATTTCGAATTTTCGACTTTAATTAATCTTTTTTATTCCTCTCATTGAATATTTTAGAAAATTCATTTTTTTATCGTTTTTTTTTTTTTTGAGGTTAACTATCTATCAACGTATCGATTCTTTTGCATATTCGAAAAACACGTTATTTCTTTAACTAGGAAAAAGTCGATTATAATATTGCGTCATGTTTTTTCTGTACGGCCATTATAATATGTACAATGTATATATCATCACGAAATAACATTATATATATATATATATATATATATACACACACACACACACACACACACACACACACACACACACACCATCCATACATACATATATGTTCTTTTTACTTGTAAGTCGCCAATCGATGTCGTTCGTGGTAATATTTTGAATCGAATTGAAATGATTTGCAAGATCAATGGGCGTGTAACCTTGAGATATCGTAAAAGATAACATTAGATACCTTAAAGGAATTAAGTGTTTAATGAATTGGGAGTGGGTCGATGGACGACAATCTTTATTCATTGATCTTGGCTTTCGATCAAGAAATTGCATCTTTATCCGTTCGCTTGTGGATATTTTAACGATTCGTTGTTACATAACGCGATCGTCGATATTTATCAATCGTTTTTTTTCTAGCTTTATGTACTGTTCAGAGCTGGAAAAAAGCTCGCGGGGACGAGACAGGGGCAAGAAGGGTACTCTGGAAGTCCATCCCATACGCACCTTTGATACTTCCATAATCCCTACTATTTGGCTCTTACGATACGCTACGATATAGTAGTAAGATTCTCGTATTTATAGTTAAATATCAAAAACAAAGAAAAAAAAAAAAGAATATCTTCGTTATATTAATAGCTAACTTTGTGTAATTCAAGGCTACAGCAATAGTTTGATGTTCAATTCATCGCTCGCTCTGTCTCATTTGTTCTTGATATATCTTTTTCATTGCGTACGTCATTATCGACTAATTAGTATGTGTGACTTTTTCCGCAAATAGCATGATAGAGCCGAAAATGCGTCTGAGAGAAGGGCGTCTCCTTCCATTCTGACCAATTAGACTCATATTCCTTCCGCGGGACTTCTTTCCAGCTCTGAACAGTACGTGATATTTTAACACTGTGGGTAAGTTTTTTACAAAGAAGAAATATATATATAAGCTGCAATTTTAAATTGACAATCAAAAAGTTTACAAACAAAGTGAATAATAATTAATTATTTCGATGATGTAATCGATTTCCCATTCGCTCGTTTGCATATATATTATATAACAAGTTATCGACTAATTGTAAACGATAAACAATTTTGTTGATCGGCTTAACGATTATTCCATGTTTTCGAAATGAAATTAAAAATATTTTCTTTTCTTTTTTTAATATCCTATATATAGACACCGTTCGTTAGCTCGTCGCTCTTATAAACGCTGCACCCTCGATCGTAACAAGTTCGTTCATTAAAAGTTGCGAGAGGGTAATCAATGGCACAGCACGTCAATCTATTTTCAATGTAACACAAGATATCCGTGTGGAA
The DNA here is from genome assembly GCA_911387935.1 of Dolichovespula saxonica. Lineage (NCBI taxonomy): Eukaryota > Metazoa > Arthropoda > Insecta > Hymenoptera > Vespidae > Dolichovespula > Dolichovespula saxonica. The sequence continues at coordinate 649,682 of OU427000.1, forward strand.
TGTGAACGGATGTATGTATGTGTATATATATATATATATATATATATATATATATATAGACAGACACATAATATAATATATTTATATATAGTAGTAGTAGTAGTAGTGTATATATATATATATATACTCACATACGCACGTAAATCGAACTAGATTTCGATAAACTGAAATCGTTATATTGTATATTCGTTAATTAAAACGTCTTGTAATGGTTTCCAAGATTTCTCTGACATTAAACATTCTCATCTAGGAAATGAAATAACATTGACCTCAAGAAAGAGAGAAAGAATATTTGTACGATCAGTTATTTTTTTTTTATATTATACTTTGTACCGTATCATGTTGGCGACGAAAATAAGAAGTTAATAGCAAAGGTCGCATTGATAATTTGTATAAAACTTTCGTAAAATAACATCGATGATATCAAGTAAAAAGAAAGAAAAAAATGGCGGAAAAATATGATTTATTATTATAACGTTACGAAATCATCTCATTAGGAAAAACGAAATTAGATCATCGATGAAAGATATAAACCTTTCTATGCTAATAATGATTTTCAACGATCATCGTTTATTGTTTGATATTTTCTTAATATTTAACGATTAACGTATGTAGTTATGTTTCACACTGATGGCTGATCATACGACATCTTTTTCTACTTCTCATTATACATATCGCCTGGCTTTTCTACTTGCATAAGCATACTCGTTATACAATATATATGTATTGTATAAACTGAGTAATAATAAAAGTAATCTAAGTTATTTTTATTATAACAATCTAGGTTATAATATTATGAAATCATTAAAAAATGTTATATAAACATATATATATATATATATACTTTTTTATAATAGTTTTAATATTTTTATTTAATAAAAAGATATATATATTTACTATAACAATATAATAAAATTATATAATATATATTATATAATTATCATATATATTTATATATTCTATATTAAACTTGTTTACAAGAATAATACATTTTTGTCAAATGACATGAAATATTCTATATATATATATTATATTATTTATAAGATATATGAAGCATATCTGTATAGGATAGAATAGTATATAAAGACTATTAGAATATAAATATATATATATATATATATATATATATATATATATATATATATATATATATATATATGTGTGTGTACGTTATTAAATTATTATTAAATATATATATATATATATATATATATATATATGATTTGTTTCAATAATTAGTAAATCGATGTAATATAAATACATATACTTATATAATTGTGTGTGTGTTGAGTACTCACTTCATAATCACGGGTTAATTAATGCGAACGTGCTAACGATTAAAATGAATATTTTTTCTGAACAGAATTAGGCAAAGAGGTGAAGAAATATCTGGACAGTGGAAGTTTCGTGCCAGACGAAACGATGATTTCCTTAATCGAAAAAGAAATTGAAGCCGTAGGAGATCGTAATTGGCTGTTAGATGGTGTGTGTAACATAGTAGCTTAGATGTTCCTTGAAATTAATTATATTTTTTAGCAATTGCGGTTAAATCTAAATTCGAACAACGACTTGGCATTGCTTCTAGGATTCCCAAGAACGTTGATTCAGGCGGAAATGCTGCAGAAAATTCAACCAGCGAATCTTGTCCTCAACTTAATCGTACCTACATCTGTGATTTTGAATCGTGTGAAGAATAGGTGGGTCCATTTGCCAAGTGGAAGAATTTACAATATAGGATTTAATGATCCCAAAGTACCGGTAAGTTAAACAATTAAAAAATTGTACATCCAAAATGGATCTTGTTATCGTGTTAATAGTATTAATAAGAAGATAATAATCACAGTATACATTTGTTTTTATATCATCTTATCTTTCTATTATATAAGAAGCGATTATATGCTTTTCTTTGTTGTATATCTACATACGTACATTTAGCATCGAAATAATACTCAAGGTGATCTATTATTAACATCTTCTAATATGTATATGTGTGCGTGCGAGTATGTATGTATATATATATATATATAGATATATAAATATAGGGTAAAGACGATGTGACTGGTGAACCACTTTGCCAAAGAGAAGATGACAAACCGGAAGTAGTGCATAGAAGATTAGAAGAATATTCTGCAAAGACTAAACCGGTGATAGATTTTTATTGTAATCTTGGAATACTTAAGAATTTTTGGGGTGACACCACCGATGACATATGGCCTACGATCAAGGAATGTGTCGAACAAGTTTTATAATATTTCTTTACTCCAAAGAAAGAAAAAGAAAAATGGGACTTCTTAGTTAAATAATTGCATTGAAAAGTTTAGTTTCTGTTACGTTTTAACATTTTTACATTCGATATAAAATATACGCACATTTGTAAATATCTGCCAATGTATGTACATGTATCATACGTCTATGACAAATTAATTATATTTTCGATATTATATATCGTTGATAATTATCGATGTAATATATATTTTTTTCTTTTTTGTCACTTATCATCTGATAATGAACATAGACTGAAAGATGAGATAAATACGTCTCGTGCGCCTTGGCATTGCCAAATTTGATTTAAACATAGAAGTAGAAGTAGAAAAATATTGTCAATTGCATCAAAACTAGAATCTTTTTTCTAAGTTTTAGCTTTAATTATAAATAAATTGATACACATATATATTATGTATATATAGCATTAAAACTATTTATAGTATATATATATAATGTGTGTATATATATATAAAAGAAGTTTTAACACTCGTGTATTATTATAATCATGAGATATGATAAAAATAAATTAAATAATTATGTAGAAACTTAATATTATCAACACGAGTGCCATTAAAAAAATTAGATAACAAAATTTATGTCTCGCTCCGTTTTATTTATAATCTTCTTAACAAATCATTTCCAATGAATATACATATTCAACAGTGTAATATATATGTATATATATCCCATGCATACAGTTTTCTAATTTCGCGTATAACTTATCTTTCTCCTTCTCGGCCATCACCTCAACATTATAAAAGATCAACAAACTCTCGTGATACATCATTTATTTTCTATAACGTAATTACTTAATCTATATACTGAAATATAGTATGTGCAAAATCTTAATGAAAACTTAAAATTAGTGCTATACATAGATTAATTATTATAATGAGTCGGCGTAAGCCTGTTTTTAATTTAATTAACGAATAACGATTTGGAATTATAGAAAATAAATATATGAAATAATTTTGTCAAAATGAGTTCCTCAATTATTGATGAATTTCTTTCTAGACATTTTGTAAATCATTAACAAACTACTTCAAAGATATGCTATAATTATTCAATGGTTTGATTTTAATAGTAATCATTAATCATTAATCATATTACTCTCAATGTTGTAATAAATAAATAAATAAATAAATAGTTTTAAATAATTGATGTTGGAGAAATTATTTAGTAATCGATAAAAAAAAAGGTAAAAACAATAAAATAAATTATATATATACACAAGTGTATTTACTTGTGTGGACTTAGAAGCTAATGTTATATATGTATGTTTTTTGTGTTATATTTTACAGGAACAGTTTACTCAAGAAATTGAGAAACACTTATGCATACAAATTGCTATTAATAGCAAAATGTATTCGTACTTGCGATCTACGCAAGATTGAGGATATCATCTGTTTATAAGAACAAAACAAATAAATATTCTCTCATATATTTAATACAGCTTCGATAATAAATTTTCCTACAAAATTAAGTCCTACTTTCGTTGCAAAAAAAAAAGGAAAAAAAAGAACGAAGATAAGAAGGAAGCAATGATTTTGAGATCATGTAACAAAGTAAAAAAATTGTGCCTTCGTTTAATACTTTTTAAAGATCACTGCATCATAGTCGTAACCATCACAGAAGAGATGGTCGGCTTAAACTTCTATTTTTTCCACGCTTAGAAATAATTAGTCAACGTATTGACATCAGTCTCCCATTACGATGTACTATGAGATCTTTCTCGAAAATTCGCCACATTTTTGGCGCATTACATTTTAAAACCTTAATAACACTTAACTATGTAATAAAACACAACGCTATGTGTGTTTGATTTATAAGTAATCTAGTATTGTTGAATTTCTCACTTACGAATATTGGACGAATGAACGAAGAATTACAAATGTCGAACGTAGTACGTACATTGCGTAAGAAATACGTTAGTATTTATAAATACATTGAGTCTCTATTTGCTTTTATTTTCTATACATATGAGTTCAAATTCCTCGAACTCATAATGATCTTCGAATGCACCGGGTCGTACAAATAGCGTTGTCGAGGGCAGTGGATTTTCTCCGACCTCTATGTTTTCTTGTAATTCCTCCCCACTTCCTTCGCAAAATAAGAACATTGGATAATCCGTTTTTTGGGTTTGCGGCATCAGTATCTATTATAAACAGATAAAGGCACTCAGCATAAACAAATTCATATCAAATATTTCCTTTCATATATAGAGAATAAGAGTATAATTATAAATAATTGCATAATAACATTCTTTCTTACTTATTAAATTAAACTTACATTTTCGATTTTAGTTACAAATTCGTCAAAGGAATTTTTATCATGTATGTAAAATCCGATACAACAACTAGGATCCATTTTGGAAAGTACCATTTTTCTAGGCGAGGTACAATGGAATGTTGATAAGGAAAACGTTTCTTTCGACATATCTACGCTTTCTTGACAATAATGTGGATCTAAATGTATCAATTTATCTTCTTGATATCCAATGAAATAAAGAGAATGTCTAGGACGTCCACCAATGATACCAATGCAAAATTCTAACTCCAACAATCTTGTCAAACATGGTATATAAGTCGGATTTAACTTATCAGTACCAAGTCTTAATGGTACTAGTAATACAAGAGACCTCCAGCTTTCATTTGAAGTTTCGCATAACTTTTTAACATCATCCAAATAGACTGTACAACAAAAATAGAAATACAATGATAAGATAACATGATTGATTATAAATAGAGCTAGAATAAAATTATAAATATAATATCAAATCGTTACCTGCACAGTCTTGAGCAACATACACACACAAATTACTAAATTCCCTATGAGTTTCAGCCGCAGATTTTACTGCTTGGCTTAAAAGATGTGCAACTGACCCAGGCCCATACCAATCTCCTATTTGTTTCCCTGATTGTGCACCAAGCGACACTAGTTTATGAATAGAAAGAGGAGAATGAGGTCCCGGCTGGTCTCCAAACCATTTTATAATCATACGATGTTTCATCTCTTCTTCCTTTTGTTCATCTGTTATAATTGTTTGATCAGGATACCATCTCCAATCTATATGGAAAATATTTATTTAAAAGTTAAATTATAATAGGAAATTTATATTAATAAAAATAAAATCAATACCTCGTCCTAGAAAATGATAAACTAATGCTTGCGCCATCATCATCTGTCCGCTACGTAACATACAACCCCAACCACAATCTGTAGTAAAAGTAGATCCTCTTAAATTTGGAAATTCTCTTCTATAAGTTAACCATAGACGAGAGACGAAGTCTCTCTTAAATCCTTCGATTCCTTCTTCATAACTAGCAGCATCTATTGCTAGCGACACTTCGCTTCCAGTTCCTAATCCAGAGAGTGCTTCAGAAGCTTTTTCTAAAGTATCTTCCAACTGTTTGGGATATCTCTGTCCAAGCAACCATACTGGAGATTCTTTTGAAAAATTTGTCTTTATTTTTACAGTCCATCCTAAAAAATAAAAAATTTATAATACTTCAAACAATATAATATAGTATTTAACTATTTTCTTAAATACATACCATATTTTACATTATTCCATATAGAGAGCAATTTTGTTTTAACTTTGTTATCGACCTCTGTTACAACTGCAGAATCATCTAATTGTAGTTCATAGTTGGAAATTGGGACGATACGTTGAATATCAGAAACATGGTCTGCTGAACTAGAATAGTAGCTGTTACTGCTGAAGCCACCTAAGGAACAATATAATACAGTTATTTATCTGAATTTAAGAGATATATAGCATTATACGAAGAAAGCTTTAATAATTGCGTTAAGAGGTAACCGACATATTACTCAAAATTAATCAAAAAATTTGTTTCTTATGTATGATTACCGGTAAAATTAGATTGAAGGTTTTCCTTGAAAAAAAAAAGAAACGAAAAAGAAAAATACAATTTTTTATCGACGCATCGAGTATGAATCAAGTGTTAAAAGAATCACGTAAACCATTAATTTCTATTCGATTACTTACCTAACCTCTCCCGTGAGGCTTGTACTTGTCCCTTCATATCCAAGAAGCAAATCCCTTTAATAAGTCACACACCAAAAAATCGTGTCTATTTTGTGTTCTTGTTAGTACTCAGCTATTTACATTTTCAATTGATAAGCATTGACAATTAACATTTGTATAAGAAGTACCATTATTTCTCATCGTATTGTTATAAGGAAAATGACATTTTTTTGTCAAGGACAAAAGGGAAATTAACAGTAAAAGGATTATTTCAATATACGTCTAGCGCATAGATAATAGCTCGTAGAAGGAATACAATATCGAGAAAACCAATTTAAACAACGAATTATTATATCTCTCTTGGTACATAGGATCCAATGGACAATATTTAGTCCTTACAATGAATTTTCAAAATAAAATTCCCGCTAAATGGTCGCATAGATGCGATCGAAATTGGAGCACACAAAGCTATACTTTACTAGTTACAGATCAAAAGCGCACTAATTGAAGGAACGCTTCTCCTTACAAAGAAACCGTGGAAATTTAAAGTGTCCGTTATGTTGAGTTATGCGCCACCTAGTAACTAATTCGAAAATTATCAACGCTTCATTATATTCGATCGAAGCCGATCCAAGCCGAACGAAGGAAACGCGGGATTTTTGATCTTAGAATAAACATTTCCGGCTTTATCTTATCGATGACCAGGATGCAGAAAATAAGATTAGTTTCAATAAGAAGAAAATAGGAAGACATTTATAAGTTCAACGAACCAGACGTCTTTATCCGTCTTTCCCCAATTAGTCGAGCCAGTTCATGAAATATTTGCGCCATGGTAGGGAAGCAGCGAGAAAGAAAAAATATAACGCAGTTTAAAAATACGTACCGTTGACCTCCTTTTTCTTGGTTACGGAAATATCTTTTTACCAAAGGTCATTAATCATTTGAGATAAAGACCGACAGGACGTAATGCATTTGGCGCGCCACGTAATTGACACAACTGATGGATTTCTGGGATGTTTTACGATAATAAGACATATGTAATACCAAAATCCTTCGTTGTTTCAATGATCTTCATTTTCGATAATTACGCGACAACATTGTGATCATTATCTTATCTTAGATTACAACATTTTCTTTATTTTTTTTTTTTCATTTGTACAGGTAAGAAGTAGACACGTTATCTTCCGGAAAAAATGTGAATACGATTTGCAGTTCGTTAATACGTGAGATAAATTTTATGATAACATCGACATCACACGTTTGTACTCAACGCACGTGTACTTGCAATTTCGTGGCAGCTCGCCAAGAAGGTTGGTAAATACATATCTCTTTTTTCGTCGATTTTTTGAATGTTAATAGAACTTGTTCGATGGAAAAGTGATTACTTTATATTTTTTTATTTTTCTTCAATCTTACGAATAAGTATCGATTTTTGTGTGCGCTCGCGTTTATATATACATACATATATTATATGATTCCAATGTCACATAAATTTTTCCATTTCGTAAAAAGATGAAGTATAAATCGGTACAATTTCTTAAAAAGAAATTTTAAAGTATAGTTTATATAGTTAACGTTTTTAATATTTAAAAGAAACGTTAAGCAAACGATATGAGTTCTTCATGTTTGGTTGCGCATTGCTAATTTTACGTATTAAGTAAGTGTTACTTCGGTCGTCGCTGACGAGACGAATCTAGAATTGCCATGCGCCTTTTGTTACGAAATATCCGGTAAGCTTTTCTCACCAGTATATCTCTTTCTCTCTCTCTCTTCCACTGTTCTCTTATTTTTCTCTTTCACACCTACCTCATTGATTACCTACGCTCGCGCTAGTTCTAAATTTCGCATTGTGCAGCCGCGGCTGATGCGAAATATGAATCAGCTTTATACGAGACATTACACGGTGAAGGAGATTGATGGAAGGAAATGGAACGGTGTAATCATGCGGACAATAATCATCCTCACCGTGCCCGTGTCGGTCTTCGCGACAATGGACGATCGGTCTTTATTGAAAGCTTGCAGGCTATATTAGTTAACCCTCGTTTAATAAATATCGCAATAGAAATTCTAGGCAAATGCACCTATATATGCGTATGTGTGCATCTGAATACATAAAAATTTTTAAAAATTTATACTATAAAAATATACAAAATCGTATGGCATCAATGACGTATCAAAATTTTAAATAGACAATATTCATCATATTTTACAATTTTCTATATTTTTGAAATCAATTTTGTACTTATTTTTTATATATAAATGAATTGAGAGAAAGAGAGAGAGAGAGAGAGAGAGAGAGAGAGAGAGAGAGAGAGAAAAGATAAATCGTTCTAATTCAGTTATAATTATTTTCGGCTCGCTTTTGTGTTCGTTACGATTGATGGGTATACTTATCCTAATACATAGCCATAAATATCCCGTTGGGTCGAAATTTATTTTGCTCATAGGTTTGAGCTTTATCTTTCGTTTATATTTGATATTTGTTGATGAAATATAATAAAATAAGCTAGAAAAGATTTACTTCTTAAACAATAAAGCTGTATCTTTATAATGAGAATATCTCGGTATACGATCTAAAATAGTAAAAGTACCTTGCAGTTATAATATCAAATTTTAATGGGAAATAATATTCAACGGTATCATTAGAAAAACTTCAGGTATAGCTATTTGCAATTGAACATCTTGGAAATTCTAGGTCAACATATATCTTTTACTTTATACTTACTTATAAAAGACATATAAAATATGTAAATGAATAGATAAGTCTGTCAAATTGCGTGTGTAAAATGTACTCAGTTGCATTGAAAACTTTGTTTTTATAACGACGAACGAATGAGTAAAAATAAAAATATGTATGTACCATCGTATATGTAATACACACGTACACACATGCGTGCGCGCGACTCATATGCATATGTACATATACAGTGGGGAGTCTTAAGTATTCGTACAGTAGGAATGTATTTTTAAATGTGTAAATTTACATTACATTTTTAAATATGCGAATTTACATAACGATTAAGACATTTTTGTTTATCTATCTCTTTGTGCATGCATGTCTAATTATAAATGAAATTTTGTGTGTTAAAGCGTTTTACTCTTTTGAAATTATTACAAACTTTAATATTGCGTAATTTTAATTTCTCCTTTTCAAGAACAATATTCACTTTTGAAGCTGCCTTACGCACACAGATACACGTACGATAAAAGAATTCGAGGATAACATATTGCAATCGTTTTTTTATATCGTTTCGATGCGAAGAGATTTTTTCTTTTTTTTTCGTTCTTTTCTTTTCTTTTCGGATTAAGATACTAGAAATATTTGAGTCACGGGATCAGATCAAAGGCATCAAAAATCAATCGTATAATAAGAACGATTTTAATGATTCTATGGCTATTTTATAGAAACGAGGATATGCTCGTGAACAAAGAGAATTCTGATGAAAAATACAAGAAAAGGAAAGAAAACGAAAGAAAAAAAAAAGAAAACAATAAAGAAAAAGGAATGTAGAGAAGCATTTGGAGAAGAAGAAAAATATACCCAAGCTTTTAAGGATAGGCCGAGTGGAATTTCGTTTTTCAAATGTCAATGAAGGAACTCGCTTCGCGCTCGGATATGCTGACGTCAAAGCGTCGTACTCAAAAATCGATGCTAAAAATACGAGAAATTCTCCTCCAAAGAAAACAAGGACTGGAAAAAAGATATAACACATAATAATGGAACACTTTCAATTCTATGACAATTAGAATTCCATATATCTATATTTTAAAACTCGAAAAAGCAAATATGATATACAAATATGTGAATCCCTTCTTTCTATTTAGATAGCATAGCCAAAAATGAATTTTCAATTTCTCATATAATTTCAAATATGTTTGGAAAGAAAAAATACGAAATGGACGCTTCAAAAGCGAATCTGGAATATTTCCGTTCTATTGTACGATAAATACCGATCAGCTGCCTAGTCTCGTTAAATCAAGTTCAATAGATTGATATTCAATGGATCGTATCTACTACAAATAGGTAAGTTCATTTCAATCGATCAAGGCAAGCATTTTGGACGTAAAGTAACAACCTATAAAATTGTTGAGTCTGAAAACCTTTAAAAGGACTGGTCCAATCCTTGATTTTATTCATTCTATTTTTTTTCTTTTTTTATTGTTTGTAGTAGAAGAAGAGAAAAGGTTGTAACAACAAGTTTGAAGTTACGATAAAATATTGTCCTCACCACAGCACGAACGTTTATCCTTGCGCTTATTGGAACTAAAGAAGCGCGAGTGAATAAATGAGTGAACGGGGATGAAAGGAGGAAGAGGGAAGGATCTTCTTCGACGGTGAGGCACGTCACGGGGTTTAACCTATCGTTCGTGCGAATGTGCGAGGTATACGTTGGATGGCACTGGCATTCGGAGGTGGTGGTGGTAGTAATGGTGGTGATGGTGGTGATAAGAGGGGGTAGAATAGCTCAGAGAATGGAGTGGGGATAGATAGAAGCGCGAAACAGTGGCGCGAGAGTGAGCTTGTACTGCGATAGAGAACGAGTAAGAGAGAGAAGGGAGGAAGAGTAAAGAGAGAGAGAGAGGGGGGGGAGAGAAAGACAGGAGAGAGAGAGAAAAGAGAAAGAGAGGATAAAATAGCGTTGAGAGTGACGAGGGTAGCCGAGAGGGTAGCTGGAAGGGTAGCCGAGAGAGTAGGTAAGAGGATAGAGAAGTAGTGGGGGATGGAAAAGGGGCAAGAGGGTAGGAAAGGCCGGCCGGCCAGTCGTGCTGTGGCGGCAACTTGGAGATCGTCGCTTATCCGCACTCTTCCCCGAACGACGATGTTATCAAACAACGATCCTTTAGTTCGTCCTATCGACAGTTTTCGAGGACGGATTGTCGAAATCACGAGGGATGAAACATCTCGATGGACGCTCGATGAGCCTCACCGAACAGGCACCCTCTTCTCTACTGTCGCCGTTTAGGAGGAGACAGAACAAGGAAAACGAGGAAAAGGAAGAGGAAAAGAGAGGATAACGCGACGAGAAGGAGAGAACAACGTCTCTCTGTCTTTTCAAATCGATCTTATTCTCTCGCGATCTCGGTTGCCGATTCTCGAGTCCACGCCTATGTGAAAGAGTGTGTGAGAAATAGATAGATGGATAGATAGATAGATAGATAGATAGATAGATAGATAGATAGAGAGAGAGAGAGAGAGAGAGAGAGAGAGAGAGAAACAGAGACAGAAAGAGAGAAGGATGATTTCTGCGGAGGCTGCAGTTGCACGGCAATCGCGCGATTACCTTTCGCGACGGCTTGCTTGGTAAACATAGAAAACAGAGCGAACGAGAAAAAGATATTATATATACATATATTATACATACATATATATATATATATATATATATATATATTATATATATGTATATATAGAAAGGAAGAGAGTAACTTGTTTTTCCGAGCGTCGAGTCATCTCCTCGCGCAAGCATCGTCGAGATTATCGATTCGATACGTATCATATTCCAACATGCTATCGTCGGAGCTCGTTATTTCGACTTTCATTTTCGGAGTAAGATAGATAGATAGATAGATAGATAGATAGATAGATAGATAGATATGAAGGAGAGAAAAAGAGGCATAGCAAATAACAGTCGGCCTCGAATCTCTGCATGCGTGGGTGCGTGTGTTCGTTTGACGATCCATTTTTCTTCTTCTAACTTAATGTGCGTGATTTCGTGCGTGTGTGGATCTATTAGGCAATAGAAAATATTATACATCTCTGACATATGAATGAAAAAGAAGAAAAATAGAGGAAAGAGAGAGAGAAAAAGAGATAAAAAGAAAAAAAGAGAAGAGAGAAAGAAAGATGAATGAAAAGGGAACGCGTTATTTAGGTCAGTCAGCAATTTTCGTGCCCGAGCCTTTGAACGTCCACCCTTCGAAGAAAGAGAGGGAAAATGAGGAGAGAGGGTGCGAGACTTTAGAAAAAGAAACTCGAGGATAGAGGTGAAAAGTGTTTTTTAGAAAAGAAGCTAGACGTTGGTAGAGAGAATGCAGTAGCGCACTTCAAAAATTCGCATTTGTGGTTATCGCCCTTCTCTCTCTCTCTCTCTCTTTTCGAGTGCGACCTTCGAACATTCATTCACTCTTCTCAGGCCCCACGATGCGCTCTTCTCACCTTCTTGTTGTAACGTACACATGTACATATCTCAAAGTAGAATTACATGAATTTAATATGCAAACACGTGCGTGTTCCAAGTCCCATTAAAAGTAGCACGGTTAAAATATATCCTCTTTATATATATATATATATATATATATATATATGCGCGCGCGCTCGTACGCACGCACGCACGCACACACACACACACACACAATATTATACATACATATATACACACGCACTCGCACGCATGCACACGTACAACACGCACGACACACACAAATACATATATATATAGATTTCTTTCTTACTTTTATTCTTCTCTTTGGAAGAAAATATCGCAGCGACAAGCACCGACTTTCGAGCTTGAATTTTTAGCTGGTAATTTAGCGGATTGAACGAGCACTGATGCAGATGTGAGAAT